>WSTK01000002.1:0-342186 GCA_019616945.1 Ceratobasidium sp. 414 | reverse complement strand
ACGGGATCAAAAACAAACACCTGAAAGGCACCGGTGATTGACAATCCGACAAGCGCCACCACCACAAGCGCCCGCTTGTTGTGAGCTGTCGTACAGCCCCCAACCTTTTTCTCGTCTTCCTTCTCTTGGGCGCCTCGGGCCCCCCTTTTGTCTTGTGGCTTGGCAGTGCTCAGTGGTTGACTGACCTGGGAATGGCGGTTGACTCACACATGTACGCGTGACTCGTCTGGTTGACTCGCCTTGGAATGGCGGTTGACTGTCGTATGTAGATGACTCACCGGTATCTGCGTAGTATATAGAGAGCAGAGAGCAAGCCTGGCAACCCCAGCTTGTTTTCGCCTTGTCCCACTTCACCTTCGCGCTAAGGGGTTAGCAACCCTCTTACTTAAGTCGTTTCCTCCAAGGGTCTCGTGGCTTAAAGGTACTTAGCCACTTGACCATCTTTCGTTATCTCGTGGCACATCGTCACTTCGTCAAGTAACCTTTCGTGGCTTAACTATAAGCCTTTTACGCCGTGTCCGTCTATCGTCCCAAGTCTACGAGGACTCCAGTCCTACCCTTCACGTCTAAAGAAACCTCCGCGTCACACTAGTGACCCTACGGCAAAGGCTCGTAACACCGCTTAAACACCGGGTAGATCCTTCCAGCTACAACACCAAATAACCACCTTAATTCGTACCCTTAGGCCCCTACACCAAACAAACCATAAGCCGCTAGAACACCTCCCCCGCTGCCGATCCGTCAACACCCCTCTGAAACACGCCGAAGTGGCTGTGGACAGCCTAAAGCCTAGGAACCGCCCATAAATTGAGGGCTCTCAGTCTTTGGTGAAACCGTGGGGCTAGGCCGAGACCTCGATCTTCTCCGAGTGAAGCACGAAGCTAGGGAGTAAAATGGGTAATCCGGGTTGTGGCGTGGATGTTCCCACGGGTATGAGCACGGGCTGGGTGAGACCCGGATTGGCACAGCCACAGATTTCCGCGCAAAGCTTATGCTGGTAATTCATCCGGGTCTCATCCGGGTTACCCGTCCACGCATATACATATATTAATTACATGTGATTTTCGACTATTTTCGCCACATCGTCGAGCTCGGGAAGTAAGGGGGTCCCATACTATGACCCCACGGCCATCTGGGCCTAGAATGAGCGTGCCGACACCTGGTGTTGGAGGTGATTCATCATCAACCGCCCTCCGGAAAAAGCACACTCAGCATCAACTGAAGATGCTGATGACAGAACTAAGTCAACCGAGTGACAAAATACACTAGTGTAGCACTTACCTGGCACGGTCAATAAATCGAGCGCCATGCGAGCCACACGTGGGCGCCTCTCGAGCTCGGAGCTCCAGTACGAGAGGACCCCACAATGCTGGTTGATCACGTAAGTCGATACAATGGGAGTCTCAAGGTACTCCTCGATCAAGTCGCGCTCCAAGTGCATGGACGGCATCGCTCAGAGCGCTCATGCCCATACGACGTTTCGGGCGTCGACGTACCGGCTCGGTAGGCGCAGGACGAGGTGCAACAGGCGTGTTAGACGCAGTAGTTGACATGGAAGAGGGGTGTCAATTGCTCTTGCCCGTCTCCCTCGCGCATTTATATACATGAGCGCTCTGGTGAGTCAATACTTTTTTAATGTTTTTAGGCCCATATACGTCTGTAAGTTTTGCTCTCCGATGTACAAGCACTGTCTGACACTCTAGAGCTTTATTTCACGAGCAGAGCGCGTACCCGCGTGTTCACCCGGGTATTCTCCCACGCCCGAGACACCCGCGGTACGAATTTGATTTTCCTTACCGTGGTTACTCACCCGACCCGGATTCCCCACCGCAGGTGATCCCGCGGTCAAACCCGGGTTACCGCTATCCATTTTACTCCCTACACGAAGCCAATGACGCGCTGGTCAGGGATGGTCCGGCGCTTGGTGACTTCGTCGTGGATCGCGTTCACCTTCTTGAGCTCCTTCGTCGCGTTCGCCACCAACCCCTTGACCTCCTCGCGCTTCGCAGCGACTCGGCTGCCCTCTCCCACTACGGGCTCCCCCAGCCTGCCAAGAAAGTCGTTCCAGTTTTCGATGGAGGTGAGGAGGTCGCTGATGGTGCCCATCATGGCCTTGATGGCGTTGTTGTAGCCCATGTTACCGAGCGCGACGAACTCCTCACGAGCCTGGCTTGTGTTCCCACGCGTCATGCCCGTGTTGGCATAGACAGGAGGGGGACGGGCGACATGGGCGCAGGTTAGGATGGCGGTGCGCTTGTTGTCTCTGCCAAGGCGGAAGTAGAGAGCCGCTGTGCCCTCGTAGTAGGGGTACTTGAGGGGTGCGATGGAGAGACCGAGAGCGGTGGTGAAGGGCTTTCGCAGGTCGGGGACGTCGTCGAAGCCGGGGTTGAACGAGAGGAGCTTGGGGTCGGCAGCGACGGAACGAGTGACTACCGACTCGACAAAGGCCACCTCGATGGCGGGGAAGCCAGCCTGGGCGAGGATCTCCTTGACGACGGTGGCAGCGGCAACGACGGCGTCGTAGAGGAGGGAGTAAGGCATCACACCGATGGAGAGGATGAGTGAGCAGAAGGGCTTGGCCTCCCCGGCGTTGGCGTAGGCGAGGGGGTTGATGCACGTCCACTTTACGCCCATGGAGTCGAGCTCGTCGTAGATGCGCTTGCCGATAGAGAGCCAAGTGCACCCAATGGCGTGACGATACACTGGACGCGCCTCACGTTCGATGCCCTGGGCCTGAGGGCCCTTGCGGACGTGCCAGTCGGGGCCAGACTTGAAGACGCAGGGAGTGCCGCTGCTATAGAAGTCGCTGTAGGCGTTGGGGTACTTGTCAGTGAGGCGGGGCACCTTGGAGACGACGTCATCCGTGGCCAAGAGCGAGGGCTTGTCGGAAGAGAAGGCAGTCGGGGAGACGAGCATGTTGGTGGGGGGAAGGGGAGACTGGTTCCCGATCTGCTTGGGGATGGCCAAGCAGCTGGCGATGAACTCCTCATCAAGGTGGAGAGCGTGAGCGATGATGGACGTCACTGTCGACGAGGGAGAAGGGGAAAACCAATGGTCAGTAACGAGGAGGGATCAATAAAAGCGAAGGGGGCTTACTTGTGAAGAGACGGTCTTTTTTTTGTAGTAAGGAGTTGGGAGGTAGAGAGTCTCCTCGTTGGGTAGCTGAATAAGGTGCTTAGTCGCCCAGAGCAATCCCGCCCTCAACCACCGCCCGTTTGCAGTTTAGACCCCGCTCTCACGTGTGCTTGTCGGTGATGCGTCCGCCCGAGCCGCCATGTATGTACATTTCTCGAATATACGATGGTTTGAAGAACGTTCTGCCTCGCGTCCTGTTTGGAATGCGCGGCCGTGTAGCTTTATCACAATCTACTACTTGCTACGGTTTCCAGAATCGTAAATATTGGTCCTCACGAAGGTCTTGCGAGCGCATATAGTGCACGTAGGCCGCGTAGCGTTGATCCGGGCGACCCACATACTATGCGGGGGTTCCAGTGAGTAGCTTTCGTTAGGCACCGTTTGCCTGGGATACAGTTAACGCAATTCGTTTGAAAGATATTTAAGACCTCACGATTCAAAACGTGTCTGTATGCATGATTTCAGCCGACGACTGGCGTCCAATGTCAGAAACTCGGCGCCTGTATGAAGAGCCGGTTCCAAGTTATTTTTCGAACCACTCGCGGATGTCGTTGACTGGCGCATATAGCCACAGTTCTATGCGCTGTAATGTCTGTCCCGCCCGGCATAGTTCGAACGCTCTCTATATCTCTTGGCTCTGTTACAGGTCGATTTGCCGACCACGGCGCAAAGTGGTGTGATCGGGTATCACCCGATGTGGATACCGAGATCGAGCTATGCTGTGATTGTTTTTGATCCTTCCAGGCTGGACTCATGGCGTGTAACTCGAGCGAACGCATCTGCCCTATTCACCGTACACTTGCACGCATGGAGAATTCAGCGCCAATCATTTACTTTTATTCACAGGGGGGGTTGTAGCGACTGAGCACGAGGTGGCGAATGCTACCAACCTAGCCTTTCCGCTTCGCATCGCACGCGACAAAGGGCAGCGAAGACTTGGCACAGGCAAGATGAAAATACACCCGCACGGTCGTCTTCATTTTCCGCGGAAATAAGCGCTGTTCCGACATATCGAAGCAGGTTGGGCGGTTCTTGCACATGCTCACACCCGTCGCCGGCTTACCTTGACACCACCAATCGACTACAAGAACGCACCATGGCGTTGCTTCCAGCGCAATTCCCCCTCTCGTCTGGTCTCTTTTCGGTTCGTCGTTCTCTGTTCTCGCTCGGACATTGCGGTCAACGTCATGCACTACCTCTTTGCGCTCGGTCTGCCGACCGCGGCTCTTGCTGCTCATACGTCGCGCCTGGACGCTCGCCAGTCTGACCCATGTGCTGCTATCGCTCCAAAAGGATGGTACAAGCCTTCTCAGGTGCTCAGCTGCCTCCAGTCATTCCCTTACAATGAGACTTTGCGTGACAATGTGGGTGATTTTTACTCTACATTTTTATGTATTTGACTAGAGGATGGTGGACTAGATCGTCGACGTCGTCAGCAAGACTTTCAACTTTCACACCTCGGTCTCGTTCCATTTGAACATGCCCGATCCGTTCACGGACGACACTGTCGACCTCCAGGGAGAGCTCCGACGCATCCGGGCTACCAAGTACGATACAGACTGTGAGCATCAAGTCTATTTTTCGGAAACATTGTCACTAACACGATAGCAGTCAACCTTCACCAGGAGTAAGCGCACCCCAAGTTTCAAGTTTCGCAAACTGACATCTGCCAAAGTGTTTCCAAGACGGTCAAGAGGCTGAACGATGGTCACGCGGGATACATCAACTACTGCTGTAAGCTCCGAGTTGGCACTGCTGTATACGGGTCCTAACTATGTCTTCACAGATGACTCGTTGTTTGCCACCTACCTGCCGTTCCCCCTCGCCGTTCTTGCCCGACCAGATGCACTGGATGTACAAAACATTTACATTGTACCCGAGGCGTCGTCAGTTGCGACCGCCGAGTTTGGAGGCGATGCTGTAGCGAAATGGCAGGCTGCTCTAGGACGCAATTTGACCGATGTGGGTTTCGACGTGGCCGGAAAAAAGCACCTGCACTCACATTGTTTATTTAGTTCAATGGTGCTCGGATTGTTTCTATCAACGGAAAGGACCCCTGGGCAGTGGTTGACGAAAACGCTGCTGTGAGCGGCGGCTACCAAGCCAAGACCACCCGGCAGAACGGGTTCTTCTCTTCCTACCTGCGCGCCGCGACTGAGTGGTCTTACCGCCTCGGCGACTTTGCCCAGTTGTCCCTCCCTGTGCGCGGCGACTCTGTCACGCTCCGCCTCGTCCGCGCTGGCACAAACACGGAAGAAACCTACGTCGTCCCCTACCTCTCCCGCATCGGCTCTGCGACTGTCGCGTTCACCAACGCCAAGTCTCTCTGGGCCAACAACTGCGTCGCTACATTCTCCACCAACGGCGCGTCGTACTACAACAAGGTCCAGGCCAAGGCCAAGGCCAAAGCCACCGCCGACAAGCCTCGCTTCCAGCCCGACCCGGTGATTGCACCCATCATCGATGGCAAGCGCCAGGCGATTTCGGGTCTTGTTGCCGATGGCCCGTTGTTCGATATTACCCTTCCGTCGAGGTTGTCGCCCCCGACTCCGATTACCGGGAATGGTGCATTGCAGTTTTATATGCTTGATAATGGAAAAACTGCGGTTTTGGCGCTTGGGTCGTTCTCTGGGGACTTTAGTGGTATGTTGCTGACGGTCTCTGCTGTGCTGAGCTTGTTTAATCATATGTCGCAGGTGTCCAACAAGGTATTCTGGACGGTGTTAAGGCAGTAAAAGCCAAAGGCGCCACTCATCTGTTGGTCGATGTTACCAATAATGGCGGAGGATACATTTGCCTTGCTGCCTGGCTTCATCGGGTGGTGAGTTGACTCGAAATTACTGTTCTCCATTTTCTTACGCGGCGCCACGAGTAGCTTGCTGGTCCTGGCCCTGGTACCGAGCCTCAGCCCGGCCTCGACGGTAGCGTTCGCGCCCAGGATTTAGCTCAGAAGATCACGACCAAGATTGTCGCCAATAACACCGGCGTTGACCCCGACCAGCAGATGCTTTATAACCGTGAGTCTCCCAGCGCCATGTTCAAGGCCACCATTAAGCAGCATTTCAGCTCTCAGCTGGCATGACGTGCATTCCAAGCCCTTCCCAGCTAACTTCAACTGGCTCGACCCTGCCATTCAGATGCAGATCAACGGCGTCCAGGACAAGTTTTCGCAAAAGTAGGATCCCACCTCGTCACTTTGATCCCGGTTTCATACTTATTCGTGTCTTGCGCAGGATCGGTGACGACTGCATTCCCTACGGCCTTACACCTCCCGACACCAAGCCTTTCGAATTCGACAACATTGCAATCATGAACAACGGCCGCTGCGCTTCGTCGTGCAGCCTGTTCACCATCTCGATGCGCACCAAGTACAACGTCAAGACTGTCGTCGTTGGTGGCAAGCCTGGAACGACGCAGCAGTACTGTGGTGTTGTTGGTGGCCAGTCGCTCAACTTTGCGGCGATTGATAGTGATGTCAAGACGGCGGGGTTGAAGACCGATCCGCTTGCGCCGCCTGATTTTATTACTGATAGCTATCAAGGTGCGTTGTCACAATACGTGAGCCTTGTTTTCGTGTAGCTTAACGGTTGTGCAGGTATCACTTGGAAGCTCGGGTATTCCATCCTCGACCAGAACAAGTTTGAGGAATTCAACACTCATCCCGCTCAGTTCACATTCCCGCTCCTTCCTAGCACGTAAGTTTGATCCTGGTCCATCTCGCGACCACAATGCTGACGCCTTTGTGTTTATTTAGTGTGAACAACCCAAAGGCGTTGTGGACTGATATTTCCCGCAGGCTCTGGCCCAACTAAATATCATTTCGGTGTACGACCTACGTTCATTTTGATAGTAGCGATTTCGTCACAATGGACTATCTTTTATTATCCTCAAAGTCGTAAAAGACTGCAGTCTCGATTCTTCAGGAGGGGCAAGAAAATGAAGGTGATACAAACACAGGTTAAACGAGCGCATACATGCAACGAAAACGTGAAAACTTGAAAACAGTCGAGCATAATTTGGTGCCTACGCTCTAAAATGGTATGAATCGACTAGTCCACAACTGGCGGTCACGAAGACCCGAGGGGCGCATAGCCAGAGGGCAAAGCGCTTTGTCTTAGAGGCGAAGAGGAGAAACACGGGTGCGCAGTGTGCGGCATCGAAGCCCAACGCGGATCGTTGTACACGATAGGGACGATGTTCCCAATCAGGACAGGGGGAGGACGATGGCTCCGCTGGTTAACTCCGGGTGCCCAGACTGGAATTGGCCGAGAGGTTGCGTAAACTCCACCGAGATGGGCTCGAGTAGTGGTCGGACTGGGTGTGTTGGGAGGCGTTGGGTCATGCAGAACTGTGCTTGGGGCAGAACTGACGCGAAGGACTCTGTTCAGGCCAAGGGGCGTACCACCCGAGAGCGGTCCACGGGAAGGCAAAAGCATGTTGACGTCTTGACGAACGACTGCCTGAAGGTTCCCTGGACCAGATGATGGTATTTCCTCGTCGTCCACTGGAAAATCCAACTATCTTAGTTGCGAAACAGCACACGAGGATACAAGACAAACCGATTGACCCGTACTCTTCCGAAGTCCGTTTCAGCACCTCGTCTGCGCTCAGAATTGGGGCTTCCGAATGATAGACGAGCTTCCCAACTTTGGGACCTAGAACGAAGGCCGGAACCTTTATCTCCAAGGCTACCACCTCCAAAACCAACTCGAAACTGGACTTGGCCCCGGTAACCTTGGCACGCTGTCTATGAAACAGAGCCCACATGGCAATAACTACCATATAGCCTCCGAGCACAAGGCCGACGCACGAGCTTATCCATACTTGTGCGTGCTCCGAGTGGGGTCTATTGAGACAAAACTGAATATCCTGAGCTGTGGTGGTGTCGTTGGGGTGGTGTGTTAGGAGAGGGGTGGTGCCCAAGTGCAGGGAAAGATCCAGAGGACAGGTTGTTGAAAGAGGGACATCCGAGTGAAGCGACAAGGGAATAGGGGTATAGTTGAAGGCGCAGTTGGGTCGTGAGCAGTCGTCTGAAAGGAGGTCGGAGGATTCATCATAATCTTCATACTCTTCGTCGTCAAAGTCGTCATCATCGGGCTTGCCGGCAGCCGGTACAGCACGGAGATCGTCGGCGTCGTTGGTGCCCTTCGAACGAGAATACAGACGCAATTTAAACATTCGAGCTGAGCCAGCAACGAGACGTCTGACATGGAAGCCCATTTTCGCCAAGGGCATTACCGTAAGATATGGAAACTGGGGACGATCTCGAATTTTGGATTTGAAATACGAGTTCAGGAGATAGGGGTTATGGCACGTGACTGGACTTCCCAAGATCGCATATATTCACTACCCCGTTCACATCTCCCGATGCTACTGCCAAAATTTAGGCTTGATGTGGTAAAATTTACACCACATTGACGGTCCAGCTATTTGTTTCGTACAACGCATCCAGAATCACGAGTGGCCCACAATCGGTTGAGGAACATATGGCTCCTCCAGCTGCTTAATTTCCTCCTCGGTTAGCTCAACATCAAGTCCACCTACAGCAGTGAATTAGGGATTTATATGCTAATAAGGCTATTCCGTACTCACCAATAATGTCTTCAAGGGTTTTCAGGCTAGTGGTTCCAATGATTGGCGCAGTCATATAGTCTTTCGACAAGCTCCAGGCGATTGCCACTTGGGCCATGCTAACATTGTGAGCTTTGGCAATCTCTTCCACACTATATCGTGCAGTTTAGCGAGAACCCATCTACACATGCTCGGAGACGAACCGGTTCACAATCGCAGCGTTAGCATCGCGAGTCGTAGGCAGGTAATTAGCCCATCTACAGTACTTTTTCAGCGCCCTCATATTTATCGGTGGTATGGCCACTCACGGATCTGTCCCTGATCGAGTTGTGGCCTGGCCGCCCAGCGGACGAGTGAGAGTGCCCCTAGCGAGCGGCGACCATGGGATCATGCCGACTCCAAACATCTACATCAAATAAGCCGTTGCATTGGTTTTATCCAGTGAGATTATTGCTATACCTTGAGAGTAGGAACCATCTCGCGCTCTTCCTCACGATAGAGGAGGTTGTGATGGTTTTGCATCGATATGAACGGTGTCAGCTTGTTGTTGATCGCATAATTTTGCATCGCGTGGAATTGGTATGCATGGCAGCTGGACATCCCAATGTATCGCGCGTAGCCTGCCTGAACGACGTCGTGCAGAGCTTGCATAGTCTCGGCGATAGGTGTATCGTTGTCGAAGCGGTGACACTGAAGGACATCGACGTAATCAAGCTGGAGACGCTCAAGAGAGTGTTTGACAGACTCGAATATGTGCTACATTTGTCGCGTCAGTATCCGACGCCTTGGTGCAGTAGAACCTCTGCGGATACACACCTTGCGGCTCAAACCATGCTGGTTTGCATAGCCAAGATGGTCGACGTTACGGTTCGCGTACCTTTCTCCAGGTGTGCGACCAACAACGGCGTACAGCTGGGGTACGGAATGTGAGTCACGGATACTTTCTTGTTGATGATGTGACAGACCTTGGTCATCACAACGATTTCATCGCGTGGCAACTTGAGCTGCTTGATCGCTTTGCCCAAGATTCTCTCCGACTCGCCGTTCGAATACACGTTCGCTGTGTCAAACGTTTGGATCCCAGCGTCGTACCTGGATTTTCAGTAAATAAATGTTCAAGCAAATCGCCTAACAACACTCACGCTGCTTTTATATGCTTGATTCCTTCTTCCTCCCCTTGCACCCACCCCGCCCACTCGGGGCTGCCATAGCTCATGAGTCCAAGAATGATTCGAGAAACCTTTAAACCAGACTGGCCCAGGCGGACTAGTATCATCGTTAGTTAGGGGCATAAGCTATATTCGAGATGAACTGCACCATAGGTCATTTTTTTCCCGGAGTCTGCACTGGCGGACGACATGGCGGCTTATTGGTTGGGAACGATAGCGAAGTCAAAGGAGCTGAATGCGAGTGAAGGAACGAGTGTCAGTGGCAACCGAATTATATGCGAGGCTGGGGTGGAGGTTCCGAGATCGACCCCCGAGTTATACGGAGTACGCGTCATGCCGAAGCGGACTGATCAGAGCCCGATACGAAGAGCGGAGGTATTAATTTGGCATCGTTTGACCCACACATGACCTATTGGTGCTTACCAGAACCACATGGTCTTTATTAGCACTCCCCAGGCTGAAAACTACACATACTTCGATCTACTGTTAAATGGGCCACGAGATGAAAAATGCCGCAAATTTAGACCAGACATAGAGTATCATCGCCAACCGTTATTGGGTATTATGCTGTGGACACGCTGGACTCGCAGCGTTAGGCACGCGGAGCGTGATATGACCCAGGGTACAAGCGCCGGAGAGGGCGGATCCCGTGCCAAAGGAGTGAACAGGTTCGCATTGGGCCTTGCAAGTAGGAAGCGGGACTGTAGCCTCCTTGCGGCGTGTTTGACCCGAAGACCTGTGTGTCTATTTACAGCACCGGATGCGCTTTGTGGACCGATGTGAACTGAATCTAACGCTATATTCCACAGGCAGAATACCGTTACATATCTGATTCAGAATTACCAGTGGCCAACAATTGGTTGAGGAGCATAAGGCTCCTCCAACCGTTTAATCTCCTCCTCTGTCAGCTTGACGTCCAGTGCACCTATAATTATGCATCAGCGCCGTCGCACGACACCAGTCCAACTCAGGCTCACCAATGATATCTTCAAGGTTTTTCAGACTACTAGTCCCGATGATTGGCGCTGTCATATAATCTTTTGACAAGCTCCATGCGATCGCCACCTGAGCCATGCTGATGTTGCGAGCTTTGGCAATGTCCTCAACACTGGGTTATCTGTTAATAGAGGCGCATTTATGCGCGTTGAGATATGATACACACCAATTGACTATCACAGTGTTAGCCTCCCGTGTTTTGGGCAAGTAATTGATCCATCTGCAGAGGTTCGTCAATGCCTATATAGTTCCTTAGGCGCATGATTACTCACGGGTCTTTTTGCGCCCGAGTTGTAGATTGACTATTGAGCGGACGACTGAGAGTCCCTCTAGAAAGCGGTGACCAAGGGATCATGGCCACTCCGAACATCTGTGTAATGTAGGTCACTAGGAAATCTATACCGCTCGGATATTATCAACTCACCTTGAGGGTAGGAACCATCTCCCGCTCCTCCTCACGATAGAGCAGGTTGTAGTGGTTTTGCATCGATATGAACGGCGTCAGCTTGTTGGCGATCGCATAGTTCTGCATCGCATGGAACTGGTATGCGTGACAACTCGACATCCCAATGTATCGCGCGTAGCCTGCCTGTACGACGTCGTGCAGAGCTTGCATAGTCTCGGCGACAGGTGTGTCATTGTCGAAGCGGTGACACTGAAGGACGTCGACGTAGTCGAGCTGAAGACGCTCGAGGGAGTGCTTGATGGCCTCGAATATATGCTATTTGTCGCGATAAGTCTAATATGCAATGTGAATATAAACGCAAGCATACCTTGCGGCTCAAACCGTGCTGGTTGACGTAGCCTGCTTGATCGGGGTCATGACCAAAAAGATTCTCGCTTGGTGTGCGGCAAACGACACCATATACCTTATTGGAAGGGCGTCAATCACCAAGACCTTCCCAAAAGATTAAGTTACAGCACCTTGGTCATGACCACGATCTCGTCCCGCGGAAGCTTGAGTTGTTTAATAGCCTTTCCCAGTATCCTTTCCGACTCGCCATTGGAGTACATGTTTGCCGTATCAAATGTTTGGATGCCGGCGTCGTAGCTGCGAGGCGCATATGTAAGGCAATTGGGTGGATTGTTCGATGTTACTCACGCTGCCTTGATGTGTTTAATTCCTTCTTCTTCTCCCTGCACCCATCCTCCTTCCCACTCTGGGTTGCCGTAGCTCATGAGTCCGAGAATGATGCGTGATACCTTCAAGCCAGATTGGCCAAGGCGGACTGCCAGTTGTTCTTAGTCAATAAGTGCAGATTGATAGAGCGGAATGGTCGTACCATACGTCATCTTCTTGGTACCAGTGTTGACGGCTGACATCGTGGTCTATGTATTAGAAGTAATGCAAGGGGGGTTGAATTGGAGTTGGATCTGCGAGTGCAGGTAGTAGTTGGCGAAACTGGGGGTTATATGCATGGTGTGAGGTGGAGGTTATGTGGAGGTGTAACACCGGCCGCTGGGTTGCGCGTTGGCGCGTGCGCGTAGATTTCTTACGGTCAACATTTGCCGTGCCGAGGCTACCTGAATTCGGCGAGGGTGGAGGCGTTGGAATATCATGTAAGCCGGTATTAACCCTGACCTCTGATCGTGCCCGGTTTGAACATCGCCCTCGTATTGCGTGGTGTGCCCTCAGTGTTATAACCGGACCTGTTCACGTTGATCATTCTATCAGAATTTCCCCTGTACCTGTGTGGTAGACTTACTGTTTGCTGATTCTTCTCGCGCAACCTCGAAGGGTGCTAATGTTTTCAAGTAACCACAAAGAGTTAATTACGATCGTGGCAAGTGACTGGTACATCGCGCCTCATCTAATTCGGATCGTTTTCCGTTTGGTTAAAGTCGTGAGCCCCTGACGTTGTTGCGTCATATTTGGTGAAGAGCCTTCAGCGCGGCCACGTGAGCATTTCCACAAGTTCCACAAACGAACACCTGGGCTCAACGTGACGGCTTGCTACGTACCACGATGGGGCTGTTCTCCTGGTTCTCCTCCAAGGTAACGAAACCAGCTCAGCTCAGCGCACTACATCTCACCCCAATCCCAGCCCGTCGAAAGCGACAGCGACGTTCTAGCGGCCCTCGCAGCTTCAATTAGTACTCGAGAGGCGCATCTCTCCGAAATCCGCCAGCGTGAACGGCGAACCAGCTTCTTGATCTCCATTTACTCTATTGGGGTTTGGGTATTGTACTTGGTGGTCTGGTTGTTGAATATTTTGCCCCGACTGGAGGGTCTCCAGACTCCATTTAACTGGACCATCTCGAGGCCAGCAGAGAAATTCGTTCATGTGGCACCTGAATTAGTCGGCCCTGTCTTGTGAGTAAGCCGATGATTGGGGACACTGCAAATGCTGAAGTGGCGATCCTCCCGTATACAGTATATATTATGCACGCAGGCTGGTACAGAGGTGGTACAAACGTCAGGAGAATGTAGAAGGTGCGCATCAGCTTACTCTGAGTGTTACCCTGAAATTCACTAGGATGGACTCAGACCGGGAGCTTAAGAAGCTACGTGCCGAGCAGAAGAAGAAAATCGAGGAAATCAAAACCAAGCACAACTTTGACAAGACTAGGGAGTTGCTGGAGCGGTACGACACTCCAAGAAAGGTGAGTTATCTTGTGGCTTATTTGGCTTGTAGCAATTTTGACCTTTGTATCAGGATGACCCGAATATGACTGTGCGACAGCGGGCTATTACCATGAGTCCCAGCACACCCCGCACACCTGCTCGAATTCCCAACCCGAACGGCCAGGCTTCGTTTAATCCCCGCGCCCCGGCTCCAGTTGCCGCTCCTCAATTCGCGCGTAAGTTGATATATATATACCTAGCTCCACTGAACTGAACCACACTCACAACAGCTGCTGCAGCGCGGCCTATGCAGCCACCGCAGAGAGGTTGGATAGATAAATTTGCGGATAAGTTGTTAGGCGAGGACGACAGCACTGTTGGTACGTAAATACAGCCACGTTTCAAGTGCGTGCAGTGATTTACGCTTTTGGTTTGCCAGGTATAGCTCAATCTCGCTATGCACTGATCTGTGAAAAGTGCTTTTCACACAATGGCCTTGTCAAGGAAAGCGAGTGGGAGAATACACGTACGTGTTTTACACGATTCTGGGAATGCCTTCTCATCCTCATTCCTCCTGGTTCATAGAGTACCGCTGCCCTAAATGCGGTCATTTCAACCTCTCCGCCAAAGCGAAAAAGGCTGGCATCACTACACCTCCTCCCTTCCCAGTCCCCCCTGAGCCTGCTGGCTCACCACCCAACGGTGTTCGGCCCTCAGCGCCTGACACGTCAGAGCCCCCATCTCAAGATGAGCCAACCCCGGAGCACACTGACGTTGATGCGTCATAAACTGTGTTACTATATTCACTGCACCGTCTCCGCTGCACTCCCACGAAGCGGGCGTCAAATTACCTTGCTAGCACATAGTACTCTCGCCCGTTTTCTAACTTAACCACTGGCAGTTTAACGCCGGTTGCGGCTGCCTCCACTCGTTCCTGCCCCTGCCCCCACGAGTTTCATCTCTTCTGCGTCTAATCCCGCTTCGCCGAGAATTCTCTCTATCTCCTTTAATACTGGCTTGTAGGTTTCTGTATGGTGAATAGACCGGACTAAGTTGTACATGAATGTGTGTTTCGTGGGTTAACTCGCCGTATCTCTCCTCAGCTAAGCCGAATCCGTCGCGCCTTAGCATTTTCCCCTGGTTGTCGCTATTTTCGTGCGCCTTTTGTGCCCAATATTGTCCTAAGTATGTGGGTTACTTGACATGCATTACACACACAATTTGTAGGGTGCTTACGTGAACGAGCATAAAAGACCGCTAATGTTTCTCCTGGAAGAGGCGTTGACAACGCGTCCTCTGCGGAACGGGTGGCGTCTTTGGAAACGCCTAAGAAAGCTTGCGCCTGTTGCGTCAATTCGTCCTACGTTGATAGGGGGTAAGCGGTGTACCCGTATACAGTGGGGCCAAACTTACAATTTCGCCCTCAGAATCATCTTCTGGTTTTGGTTCCGCTTCAATAGGTTTCACCTCTTCCAAGGTAGATGCTTCCTCCGCTTTTTTAGCCTTACGAGGCGGTTTAGTGGCCTCATCTCCACTCTCGCCTTCTTCGTACTCGTCCTCTTCACTATCTTCCTCATCGTCGTCGTCGTCGTCGTCGTCGCCATCCTCCGAGCTGTCATCGTTTTCTGCGAATTGAACATCACATGGCTTCAAGCATATGAACCGGTCCAGTTTATCGAGAGCTAAACTATAAAAGTCGTCCAGCGTGTACTCGCGTGAACCGCGCTCGAAGATCCCCCCATAGCTTAGACCAAGAGATTATCAAAAGAATAGCCCCTGAATCGAATATACGCTCTTACATATACAGTGTATTGCGGAGGACCGCAAGGAGCGCATTATACCGAGGCAATGGGATGGTCTGTTCGGGTTCTGCCTGCGCATCTGGGGCTGATGTTCTCGACGGAGGCTGGGTGCAGTTAGCTTATTGATACCCCACCCAACAAAGACCTACCTGTACAAGGGTTTCCGTCTCGCTGTCGCTCTGGTCTAGTCGCTTCTGTTGGGTCGGCTGTGCTTTCTTCCCACCTTTCTGTTTTTGCTTGCGCAGTGTTAGGGAGATCCAGCGGCCATTTCCGGTCACTTGGTAACCAAACCTGCATATACTCAGATGAAAAGGTTAGAGCTGATCGCCACCTACTCACATGTCTTGATAGAAGACCGAGTCCAACGTTTCTTCGCTGGTGTCTTCGTCGAATACACCACCAAACATCACCCCAGTTGATCTTGCCGCCCATAATGTCATTGTGCACCCAGAACGGGGGGTCGGGGCGTATCCGACTTTTTTACGTTTCTGAGGTAGATTTAACGAGCTGCAGTGGTGGTACTTTGAAGGAGTAGCGAACCTCCCATTTGGGCTGTGTTGGGTTCTCTGCATTCATCCTGTTTGGCCCGGCAACTGTGAACATTTTCGGTTATGTCTATAGGGGCATCACGTACTGGAGAAACCAAGTATCTTCAAGAGCTTTGCCCTCCACTCTCTTACCTTTAGCATATTCCTTAACATAACCGCCATGCAATATGATTCCCTCCGCCGCTGGTAGGAAGGAAAATCCGCTCCTCGGTCTGGACTAGTCAGCTGGGTGTGTAGTGATTTCTAAATCGCTCACGATGGCCTCCTCGCGGTCGGGCCGAACTCGATTTGCTTCCAAGTATACAGCTGTGTGTCGAACACCCACAGGTCATCGAAGTACTTGGCTAAGTAGATACGTTAGCACAAGTAAAGAATCGATTAATTACACAACACTAACTTTTGATGCCTGGGTCGTTAAAGCCACCAAATAGAAGTATGTAGTGCTTCCACATAGCCATGCGGTGTCCTGACCGAGCTGAAGGACCGGTCTAAACGCGTGCGTTGAGTAAACAAGTCTTGCAATAGGTTCCGATATCCATCCTGCCTTGGTTTCAACTCGCTCCCAAGATTTGTCCTCGATTGAGAACACCCAAAAGTCCCGATACTACCAATCAAATGCAATCAGTCGATTTGAGACCTGGCCTAAAATGGACCCACATGGTGGAAGGTTGTTTGGTTCAGTGAGCTAAACTCACCGCCTACGAATGACCTTGGTCGAGTGAGCAAGTGTCAGGAGTATATGCACCTACCAAATAGGAAAAGCTGACCGCCATTTGCTGGAGTTCCAACTACAGCGTGCGCGGACCGGGGTGATGGGGAAGCAGGGGATGTGTATAGTCGCCATTCGTTCTTGTCTGGTGAGTATCTACACCCTCAGCTAAAGGTAAGCATACTCGAATCCGATACTTGATATCATCTGTTACCTGTAGACGTCGTTATAGAAATGCTAATAGAACGTTCAGCACTCGGATCAGGATTTTGGTCAAAATGGCTTACAGCTTTCCCATCTTCACTGAAATACTCCCCGCCGATGCACCAAAGGTGATTTCCGTTAGGGCATGCTATCCCGGTACGTACCTTCATATGCAGTCAGGCAAATTTAACATAATAACTCACCAGTGAGAGTGGAGTTCGCCCTTCGCGAAGGAGGACCAGTATCGGTTTCTTCTGTCACCTTATGGGCCTAAGTGTTTGACGTATGTCAACTCTTGCGCTTGTGATGCTTTGATTATCGCGCGCCTTCTCCCATTCCAGTCGCATCTATATCAATTGTGGAATATGTTAACGTTGTTACTGGACCTTTAAGTACCAGGTGACAGACCTCGTCGAGGATTGCCTCCAAGTCATCTTCTGGGGCCGTCTTCGTTTTTTTGACATTCTTAGTTTCTCGCTTTGCCTGTTTCTCGCTTGCCTTGACCTTCTTTGCTGCCTACTCAAACGATCAGGTGTTTCAGCGAGGCGCAGGTGTAACATACACACTTTTGCTGCAGCCTTGCTTGAAGTCTTGTTTTTGCCCATCGACGTCGCCGAGTTGAAGGATCTGTCACGTGCCCACTCTCACCTCGGCAACCTCTTGCAGCGTCTACATTTATTCATTTTTGCATTAGCGTGCGGAAAAGTATTTTGTATTACCTCGGACATGACACAGCCTGAAGGGGCGGGTGGCTCTTCAGTCACCGACATACCACTCCGTAATTTGGGCAGCTCTCCCCCCAATGCCGTTTCCGAGGAGTTTGTGGTCGAGCGTGACCGCAGGAGGACAAGACGTGCGAGGCAAACTAGCGGGGAAATACACCATCGGTAAGAAAAATCTACGGAGAACCTTAGTGTGGTTTAATGGGAAGGTTTGTTCTTCAGCCCGGAAAACCTAGATACCAACGCCTCGACCATTGCTGTGTGAGTTACCTGGCCTAGCTCCGCGGTCTGGGTTTATTGACGAGGGCGACAACCTACAGGTGGAGAAGAGATATGTTCATGTTAATGGAACAGGTGGGCTCTCTCGACCTACCTGCTATTTGATTCTCACACTACGGGGCAGCCCAATTCTTCAACGAGTGCATTTGTTATCCACTTCTTCTCCACTTTCCTCATTGCTTTTTCGGCATGCGTAACAACGCTAGAGACTCTTCCTGCTTTTCGGTCCTCGGATGAACGAGGTACGTCCCCCCAACATCCCCTCTCGAGAGCTTGTTTTCACCGACCCGGCGAGCCAGTATGGTTTGGGATTGAGACAGCTCTAGTCGCGCTCTTTACGCTTGAGTACGCCGCTCGGTGTTTTGCGCACTCCGAAACCTGGTCCCAGCTGTGGAATTGGTCTACAAGCTTTTTTCCTGTACTCGACCTGATCGCTATACTCCCGTTCTATCTCTTGCTGGTATTAAAGTTTGATATGGTGAGTCTAGGTCTACCTGGTGTTTGGGATGAATCGAGCGTTCCCGTAATAGACAGCCATATTTCGCTTCTCTATCCTGCGAGTATTCCGGTATGTGTCGACTTTGGTTGAGCGGGTTTGGTGTTGAATTATGTCCTAGCCTACTACGAGTCTTCCGGCCGTTCCGTTACAGCAATACCATCCTCTTGTAGGTCGGATTGTCCCACTCTGCATTAGCACTACCTGACAGGCCTGGCGCAAGGACAATCGAAGTCATGTTTCTTGCAGTCAAACGCTCCCGAGATGCTTTGTTCGCCCTAGGCTTTTTCGTGCTGATGGCACTCATTGTGTTTTCGACATTAATGTGAGTGCCGTAGCCAAGCTTTCTAGCTAGGGGTTAACTTAAGCAGGTATTTTGCGGAGCGGGGCACCTGGGACACAACCCTCGAAACCTTTGTCAATTCTGACGGTGACCCAACGCAGTTTGACGTACGTTTATTGCTACTTTGCAGAGTATATTGTTATTGACCCAATCCCGAAGTCTATTCCTGCCGCTGCGTGGTAAGTACTCTTGGTTCATATGTATGCTAACGTGCTGACCTAGTGTCATATCAGGTTTGTACTAGTTAGTAAGTACAATTTTCCTAATTGCTATTGATATGCACCAACGCTTGAATGCTGCGCAGCTATCACTACCGTTGGGTATGGAGACCTCATACCTAGATCGTTCCTCGGACGATTACTTTCCGTCCCACTGTTGCTATTTGGCCTTCTCCTCATCGCGCTCCCCAGCTTCGTTTTGGGTCGGGAATTTGCGAGTGTCTGGGAACATATGGGGGGGAACGTGGTATGTGCCGAATTTATCATACATTATCCACTACTCACTATGCCTACAGCTACGAGGCGACGATGAAGCTGTAGCAGAAGCCAGACGCCACTTGAACGATTCCCCAATGATCACCCGGGCTCGCCCCTTTACGAGAGCCAGGTCCGACAGTTACGTACGCATAGACGATGAAGGGGGGCCTGCTATCAGCGACCGCGGTGTTGGAACGCGAGATTTATCAAATCTCAAGCTTGCCGAAAACCAGCAGGCGCTGAGTAGGCAAATCGACCAACTGGCTGAAGTTATCAGGGCTCAATCAGAAGAGCTGAAAGCCGTAAGGTCACTCTTGCTGAGAAAAGGAGCCCCCAACTTGGACGACTGAGGAGGATATTTGGGTCTCTAGCTTCTCGCCCTTTCTACTTCCGGGGCGGTGGGGGGGGGGGGTCTGAATATTCATTCGAGTCAAATTAATCATTCTGCCTCTGTACCTCGCTTCACCCGACCGATACATATCTGATCCACGTTTGGCTATCCTGTGCACATTTGAACTGTTGCTAAACATAGAGTTCCTGGAAATACTTATACGGCAGCAGAATAGGTCTTGTGCATATACGCTCTGTACTGATACAGATGGTGCCTACTACAAAGTTCAATCAAGCTAGGTCCGCCATTCAACCATGTACAAGCAAAGCCAACACTACCATTGTAGGGCGACAAGTAGCAACATCCGCCGAAGTCCTAACAACGGCGCTCCCGCACCCGACAGATTTGGCAACCGGAGACAAGGTAGTGAGAGACAAACACGGAGGCGCCTAGTTACTGACACATGTGATCCCATTGTGTGGTCGATTGACCACAGTGCTCCGTTGCCTCCTTTGAACCTATATGAAGAGGGCAGGAGCTCGAACTGCCCTCGCCCCGCCTCCATCAAAGCCGCCTACCAGAAGTAAGTACAGGCACTAGGCTTTTTTGCATAGGTATTGACGTAGCCTTACGCAGCCATCCCTATCATGCGGACATCATTGGCCCTGCTATTACTCGCCAACCTACTCGGTGTAGCCAACTGCGCTCCTTCACCAATGCCAACACCCAATCCAAGAGCCACACAGATATCGCCCCTTGGAGCACCGCTCTTACTTGCAACGGGTAAACAGGATGCAGTAACAACGGAGTGCAAACCTACTCTGCGATCCGTATGGGGCATAACATTATCGTCATCACCATGCTCGCACGAAGAGTTATCCAAGGCGCAAAGAAGCAGAGTATTTCGCCGTCGCGCTCATCCTTGACTGGAGCGAGCTTTGGTACCCCCGGACGTCCGGTCTCGGCCAGGCGCCTAGACCGTAGTTTGCATGCATAGATTCGGACTTTCAATATGGACAATATGAGATACTGTACATGTACGATTCTGTATATTAGCCTATGCCTTATTTTTTGTTATACATGGATTACCTACGTTCAAAATGCTTTCACAAGACGCCGAACCTAGCGAGAAACGGCAGTGTGGGGCCCAGCTAACCTGTGCTAAGGCACGCGATGACACGCGATGACACACTTGACGCACGGGTGCCTGCCAAGCGGGCGCTTTTGGTAAGTTGTCAGTCGGGGTTCATCTATCATATCAAGGTGGCCATCCGGAGTTAGAAATGCAGGGCTACCAAAAAGTATAAAACGGACGAGCTTGCGTGTTACTACAGCCGAATTGCTCCTCGCCGCGCTCGTATTCTGCAAAACCATATCCATCACTCTAATGGGTGTCACACTCGACGAATCTGAAATCCAAAGTCTCCATGAGCTACTGGACGTAGTTTTTGC
This sequence comes from Ceratobasidium sp. 414, assembly GCA_019616945.1. Classification (NCBI taxonomy): domain Eukaryota; kingdom Fungi; phylum Basidiomycota; class Agaricomycetes; order Cantharellales; family Ceratobasidiaceae; genus Ceratobasidium; species Ceratobasidium sp. 414. Next base: position 321,387 of record WSTK01000002.1, on the reverse strand, counting down.
CACGAGGTCTGAGGACGAAGCGGTGAGCGAGGCGCTAATCTCCCTGAAAACCATGATCGGTACGCATATACCCACGAACATTGCACAATTTGAGATGGCTCTGACCTGCTCTATGGCAGAACTGGATGAACCCATGGCCGATGACGATGATGGAGATAAAGAAGACACGGGCGCCACGAATAGGATCGCGGCCATGAAACAGCACATCCTAGCCACGAAACCCAATTTTTTCGAATACCTTCTCAAGCTGCCTGAGGGTAAAAACGGCGACGAAGTAGACACGGGGCTACCAGAGTCCAAGTTCGACGTGATCATCGAAATGCTACGGCAGTTCCCCGCAGCTAAGCTCGCTTTCATACCTCACATCGACCAACTCCTTCGGTCAACCTTCCGAGAGGATCCCGACGCAAACTACGCCCTCCGAGTGCGAGATAGTATGGTCCAATGCTCGGTCGCGGAGCTCCTTTGTCCCGACGCGGCTGCTGGGGATGCAAACAAGGCGACACAGGAGGCGCTCTCAAAGCATATCCAGCTGTTCACCGAAATCCTATCCCCATATTTCCAAGCTGGCGGGATGACAGAGGCGCTCACGAACAAGCAACGGGCCCTCGCATACGGTCTGGTCAACATCACCAAAGCTCCACTCAATCCCAACGCTGTCCCCGCATTTATCCAAGCTGGCGGGTTGGATGCGTTGCTCGTTATCGTCCATCGCGGCCCCCTTTCTGTCCCAGACATGGAATCGCCCAACGCGAGCCTCGAGGACGCGTGCGACGCCCTAAGTACACTTATGGGTGATTCCGCGTGTGACGAGCTCGCACAAGCTCTCGTCGAACGACAAGCCATCTCCCCGCTTCTCAAACAAACGTCCTACATCTGCGGCCTCCAGGGCATGTACAGCGCTCCGCGCGTTCCGCGCACGCTGGTTACCATTTCCAAGTTTAACGAGACACTGCGCCAACAGGTTACCGCCGAAGCCAAGTGGATGGTCAAGTCGGATGGCAAAGGCTGTGGGTCAGGCGCGGCAATTGTACTCTGGAACATGCTTCAGGCGGCTGAAGAAGTCGAGGTCGAGGGGATACTAGGGATCAGCAAGTCAAAGGAATACGTCTCATTCTTCCTCGCCGATTGCAAGCTAGGTGCCAGCGACGAAGTACTAGACGCCGTCGGAGACGCTCTAGCAGCGCGAGTCACCCAACCTGGCGACCAGCTTCGCAAAGGGATATCCACACCCGAGCAAGTTGAGAGGCTTGTGGTCCTTGTCGAGTACGCATGTTTGCAGAGCGCGCCTGATATCTCGTCGGCTATCCAAGTCCTTCGCGAGCTCGTGCTTCCAACAGATCCAGAGGCAACTGGGGGGTTTTTCGACCCAGATGAAGATCTCAAGCGCGTCGACAAGAAATTCTGCAAGACGTTTGGAAAGGCGATAAAAACTCGGTACGACGCGGCTCGGGCGCTAGCTCCCAAATATGCGGTGGACGGAGAGGTTCAGGAGCCATCTGAAGAAGGACTTGTGAACATGAAAAACGTCAAGACGCTCTCTGTGATAGTCGACGAGCAGTACAGCGCCATGGCCCTCCTCGCCGAAGGTCTCCTCGACTACCTCCAATACCTGATCTTCCACCAGTCATCTCCACTCAGCCGCCGCGCAGGACTCGAACTCCTCGCAGCTCTCACGCATGATTCGTCCCTCTCCTCGGATTATGCACATGTCCCAGACGTGATCGATGCATTTGAGATGCCCGTGGTACTCCTGTTGGACGATCCACGAGCGCTGATTCGCGCGCTGGCGATGCAGTGGTTGGTGAAGATCATGTCGTACCGCCACCCTAAAGGGCAAGAACTCAATAGGTACAAGCCCGCGATCGACTTTGTGATGGAGTCTGTAACGGAGGAGAAGTTGCTGGAGATGCTGAGGGGGACTGAGAACGAGGCGCAAGTGGCTGCTATGATGGTTGAAGCGATGGCGCAGCATTCGACAGACCCAGAAGTCCAAGAGAGGCTAAAGAAGAACCAGGAATTGGTGGAAGCACTTTGGAATGGAGTATTTTGGGACGGAGAAAAGGTGAGTCAGGTATGGTGCGCATACATGCAGCTATCTCATGGTTCTCACTCACAGGATGCAGAAGACAAAGACGAGGACATTTCAGAGGACGTTTTCATCTACGGCAACATCCAACCATCGAGCGGCGAAGCCCTGACAGCGATTCTAGACCCATTTATCGACCGCACGAGCATTGTTGCACACATCACGCCTCACATCGCACAGGCCGGAGAGAAAGTGCCATCCGAGTTTGCCGATTTTCTGACCAACATGCCCGGCGTCGCATCTCTCGCAATACTGGCGTCAGAGACGGGAGTGCTCTCTACGATCGGGAAGATGATATCCAACGAAGAACAATTGCCGTTTGCTGTATCCGCGCTCCGACACCTCGCCCAAGGGATCATGTTGGCCAAGCTGTCTCTGGGTCAATCAGACGATGTATATCCAGCGCTCGTCAAGGTCTTGCGTGAAGGAGAAGAATCAACCAAGAACACAATCTTGTACGACCTCGAGAGCCTGTTGTATGGTTCGACAGTGTCCAAGATGAAGTTTGTAAAGTCGGGCGGGATCCAACCACTTCTCGAAATCATAGCTTTGGACGACGAGGATATATCCCGCAAAGCCATGTCCTCGCTCATTTCCCTCGTTACCGACTTTCCCGAAGGCGCCAAAGCCGCAATTGATGCAGGGGCAATCACGGTGCTCGAAGCCAAGGAGGATCCAAATGACATATTTGAGCGCAAGACCAACGCGCTTAACCTCCTCGAAAGCCTCGGAGACACCCTAGCCGTCGACCGGATCAAGTTTACGCCAGAAGCGTACGCCGCGTTTGGCAAGAACCTATCGGACCCAGGGGCAATGGAACGGTTGGTGCAAAATCTCAAGAGCTCAATGGACGAAAAGCAGCTTGCGATTGCAGGAGGACTCTTGGCAGTATTCGCGGACATGCTACAATCGAGTTCGAACACGCTGCTAGTGCTGGAGGCACTCTACGAGATTTATGTGGCGGATGGCGTGATACTCAGTGGGCATAATGTCGCTGCGAGGGTAGGAGAGCGGTGCGGGCTACCAGAAGCGTTGGAGCCATTGACTAGGAGTGAAGATGGCGCCATCAAGGAGTACGCGACACGCGTACGAGGCGCAATAGTAATAGAGCGCAACGATGAGCTGGAGGGCGATGCAGGTGAAGAGCAGGAAGAAAATGCCGAAGATCACGCTGAGGACGAGTCAGAGAAGGAGAATGATGACTAAGCCGCGCTTTATGACTGGTATCTCGTTAGGAAAAGTGTATAATATTGAAATAGTCAGTACATGAAACGGTAACAAAACAATAGTCAAACTCGGGGTTACTTCTCCTTCGACAAAGCAATCGCACCCGCATTGCCAATGGTCGTATATGCGCCAGTCCCTTCGTGCGCAGGTCCAGGAGCAGCCTTGACAGATTGAGGCAAGTTGGCCGTTCCGAGCCGGCCGGCTGTAACGATTGCGCGGCCCAGGTTGGCCACCTGTTCTCGGAAACTGTAATCAGGGGACGCCTGAAACGATAAGCTAGCGATAGGACATACATTGATCTCCAGGGCTGAGGTTACGTGCGAGAGTGCACTCGTAATGTAGCTGAAACCAAAGGAGTATTAAACACAGTTTGCTGGGTTAAATGCGTTCGAACACGTACCCCAAGACTGACTCGGCGATGCGCGGGTGATCACGTTCAGTGCCCGCAAAAAGGCCAGGTCGAAAAGCGATAAAATCACCTGGCACAAGGCTAAGTTCACGAAATGACAGATGATCAATGTACATACTATATCCCAGCAAAGCCAGGCCACGTTCCGTCAGACCCTTGCTATTGAGATACAAAAATGGTGAAGAAGCACTTGCTCCTCCGGACTGCGGTCGCCGAGGCCATTCGAACGCGTAAGTGCGCCGAGTATGGGAATGAAAGATGTGCACGCACAGACAAGTAGACGAGACGTTGCTGGTGTGCTGGGTCGGTGGACTTGGCTGCTTTGGCAGCATTTAGGACGTAACTAGCACAGTATTTAGATATATGAACGCGCTATGAATAGGCAGTACTTACTCGCGGTCAATCTTCTCAAACTGTTCTGCGCCACCAGCGGCAGTCCTGGTCGTTCCCAGACTGTACGCCAGGTTAGACAAAGTTAATTGGATAGACTTGACACGCACGTAATATAAACAACATCCCAATGTCCATCCTTCCACTCCTTTTCATTCAAGTTCTCAAAATCCACAATCTTGCGCTCGAGCTTGGACGTATCAACTCCACCCAAATGTTCATCCGCCAACGAACGTCTTCCAAATTCCCCGACACGAGTAAAGTGCGGGTTTTGCAAGAGTTCGCGAAGAACGTGGCGGCCGGTTGCGCCAGTCGCGCCGACAATGAGGGCGGATTGTTCTGAAATTCCGCGCACTGAATGTCAGTTAACCGTAGTCGGCAGCAGCAAGGAATACAGCCCACCAGACATGATTCAAAAGTGGGCAGTCGAAACCACAGATGGTGGTTGGCTCCTGAGCTATAATTGCGACAATAGTGTACAGCCTGGCGCTTGTGCGCCAGACTTCACGTGAGGACCCTCTTTCGGCGCTGCCTCTGTTAAAGTCATAGCGGCTGGTCGGAGGATCCAAATGACATGTTTGAGCGCAGGGCCAATGCGCTCAACCTTCTCGGGACGATGGAGCGATTGGTGCAAAACCTCAGGAGCTCAATGGACGAAAAACAGCTTGCGATCGCGGGAGGGCTCTTGGCAGTATTCGTGGACATGCTCCGGTCGAGTTCAAACACGATGCTAGTCCTGGAAGCACTCTACGAAATCTATGTGGCGGATGGCGTGATAATAAGTGGGCGCAATCTCTTGCGAGGGTGGGAGAACATGAGTGTGGGCTATCAGAAGCGTTGGAACCGTTGGAACCATTGAGCGAGGATGACGTCATCAAGGAGTATGCGACACGCGTACGGGGCGCAATAGTGACAGCGCGCAACGATGAGCTGAGGGGCGATGCAGGCAAAGAGCAGAAAGAGAATGCCAAATATTACGCCGAGGATGAGCCAGGGAAAGATAATAATGACTGAGCCGCGCTTTATGGCCGGTACAGTATCTCGTTAGGAGGAGTGTATAACATTGAAATAGTCAGTACATGAAACGGTAGCAAAACCATAGTTAAACTCGGGGTTACTTCTCCTTCGACAAGGCAATCGCACCCGCATTGCCAATGGTCGTATATGCGCCAGTCCCTTCGTGCGCAGGTCCAGGAGCAGCCTTGACAGACTGAGGCAAGTTGGCCGTTCCGAGCCGGCCAGCCGTAACGATTGCGCGGCCCAGGTCGGCCACCTGTTCTCGGAAACTGTAGTCAGGGGACGTCTGAAACGATAGGCTAGTGATAGGACGTACGTTGATCTCCAGGGCTGAGGTTACGTGCGAGAGTGCACCCGTAATGTAGCTGAAACCAAAGGGGTGTTCAACATAGTTTACCAGGTTAAATGCGCTCGAATGCGTACCCAAAGATCGACTCGGCGATGCGCGGGTGATCACGTTCAGCGCCTGTCAAAAGACCAGGGCGAAAAGCAATAAAATCATCTGGCACAAGGCTAAGCCCACAGAATGACAGAAGATTAAAGCACATACTATATCCCAGCGAAGCCAGGCCACGTTCCGTCAGGCCCTTGCTCTTGGGGTACAAAAACGGTGAAGAAGCACTTGCTCCTCCAGACTGCGGTCGCCGAGGCCATTTGAACACGTAAGTGTACTGAGTATGGGAACGGGGGTTGCGCACGCACAGACAAGTAGACCAGACGTTGCTGGTGTGCTGGATCGGTGGACTTGGCTGCTTTGGCAGCATTTAGGACGTAACTAGCGCAGTATTTAGATATATGAACGCGCTATGAATAGGTAGTACTTACTCGCGGTCAATCTTCTCAAACTGTTCTGCGCCACCAGCGGCAGCCTTGGTCGTCCCCAGACTGCACACCAGGTTAGACAAGGACGCTCGGACGGACTTGACACGCACGTAATATAAACTACATCCCAACGCCCATCCTTCCACTCCTTTTCATTCAAGTTCTCAAAATCCACAATCTTGCGCTCGAGCTTGGACGTATCGACTCCACCCAAGTGTTCATCTGCCAACGAACGTCTTCCAAATTCCCCGACGCGAGTAAAGTGCGGGTTTTTTAGGAGTTCGCGAAGAACGTGGCGGCCGGTTGCGCCAGTCGCGCCGACAATGAGGGCGGATTGTTCTGAAATTCCGCGCACAAACTGTCAGCTAACCGCAGTCCGCAGCAGCAAGGAATGCGACTCACCAGACATGATTTCAAAGTAGACAGTCGAACCACAAACGAGGTGGTGGTTGCTCCTGAACTATTGCGTCAGTGGTGTACAGCCCGGCGTTTGCGTGCCTGACTTCACGTGAGGGCCCTGGCGGGGACCTGGAAACCGACACAGCCAAAAAAGTATATATAGCAGCGTCCAGGGACCTGCTGGTTTCTACTTCAACTCGCTGCACTCTCCTTTGCGCGTCCACACCTCTCGTTGCAACCGCCCCCGCTCTCGTTTCCTTCGTTCATTTACTCTAGTTACGCTCGCTCTTTGCGCGGTTTCTCGTAGTTTTGTCGATCAACTCATCTTTTGATATCCCTTACCAAGGTGCGCATCGAGTGTAATATCAGCCTGTAGTGAGCTGACCGGTGTCGTAGACTTTTTTGCGGGATGCTCTCTACTAAAATCCTGACTGTACTCGCCCTCCTGACCGTCTCCGCTTCTGGCCTAAGCGTAGGACACTCCTCGAGCCAACCTGCACACCGCCGACACGCGGCTAGGGCCGCCCGCAACTCTGTACTAGGTGCGCGTGCGGCGCGTGCGCCGGAAGGCGCTGAAGCTGGCGTGATTGCGAGGCGCGATGCTTTGCCTGCCGTGCGCAAGCGTGGGATCCAGGCGCGTCGATGTGCTGTGAGTCCATTTGGTGTCATTCCTGTGATTTTTTTCTGACATGGGTTGCTAGCCAAAAAGCAGTACTTCGGTGTTCCCTTCATCCACGCTGGTTCCGGATGCGAGCAGCGCAAGCGCCGAGGCAACCACGTCCTCGGCTGATCCCACTCCGGAGCCTACGACGTCTACAGAGCCAACCACAACCGATGAGCCTACATCAACGTCCAAGCCGGCGACCAAGACATCTTCCTCTGTCAAGCCGACTCCGACCAACGATGGATCCTCCTCGAGCGGCGATACATACACTGGCGAGGCGACATTTTATGCGACTGGCCTAGGTGCTTGTGGTATTACCAACAATGACTCGCAGTTTATTGCTGCCGCCTCCCACTTGTTGTTTGATGGGTTTAGTGGGTACACGGGTGGTGATCCCAACCGTAAGCACATTCGAATACGCAAATGAACGATTTCTAACCCCCCCCCCCTGCCAGAAAACCCCATCTGCAATAGGAAGGTTACTGCGCATTACCAGGGCAAGTCGGTATCCGTCATTCTCACAGATCGTTGTGTAGGATGCGTAAGTACTCCCGTCTTTGCGACTTGGACTTGGAACTGACAGCCGCCCATAGGCCAAGTATGACCTCGACTTTTCGCCTGCTGCATTTGACCAGCTTGCCGACGAGAGTCTTGGTCGTCTGAAAGGGATGACCTGGTCGTTTGACTGATTTTTTCTTCTTCCTTTGGGTTATGCTTGATGCAGACAGGTTGATACCTGGTGATATCGACTTTGGGCACTGTGTGTCTTCCTTTTCCCTGATACTTTTACAATGGACATTTCCGTTCGCGGGTGCTTGGTATTGAAATCGTGTCAGTCCTATAGAATCCCAGTACGGGTTTGATCCAAGATAGCGCTGGATGTGATCGGGCGTGACTGAGGCCAACAGAATCAGAAGCTGCCCGTGACTGTTCTGGCCGAGACCGCAGTGTCCCACTTCATTTCTTCGCATGGTTCGAATAGCCACCGCGTCACCACTCGGGACTCGCCGCTCGAGAACCTGTGCCCGGTTACGGGATTGGAGCGAAAGGTGATGTCAGTGGGCGGATGATTAGCGCCACCCACTGCGTCACGCTGTCGATCAGGTCGCAACGAGGCGAACTAGCCACGAGCTGCGCATTGAAGCCCCTAAGAATCTGGACAAAGCCAGCACCGCGCCCCGTGGCTCACCTCCCCCCGCCTACGCAGAACCCGCACACAAGAGATGTCGACCTACTCGTACCACACCCACAGTTCTCGTCGGTCCCACAGCTCGAGCCGCCCAGCCCAGGTCAGTCCTCCTGACCCCCATTCTCCAGCCGTTGCGCTCACACCGGAGTTCGCGCTCGCAGTACGTCACGGCCGCCCCCGCCTCCCATTATAGCCACAGAACGGCGGCCGCGCCTGTCCAGGTGGGTTAGGCTCGGATTCTCATTTATTACCGCGGCAGCCGTCCTCCCACGAGCTGCTTTCCTCCTCTCTCTCCCCCTGCCCTTCCTTGATTCCCTCACCGTATAATACAACGGGTGGCGCGATGGCGCTGCTCTCTCCTGCTTCTCTCACTCTCAAATTTGACGCTATCCTCGATTGCCCCGAGGGGGACGAGGCGCTGAGCGATACCGCGCTCCCGTTGCTGTTCAGGCCGCTCTCGCCGCGGGCCTTGTCCTCACTGTCACCGCCTGGGCTGCCGCGCTCGTATTCGTACCAACCGGCTGCGGCATCGGTGGCACCACCAGCAGTCGATGAGATTATCGTCGCGTCTCCATCGTCTACGCTCGTTGGCTCGCCTGCTACGCCTGGGCATAACGCGAGTGCCAGAGCGATCGCAGAGTCTCCCCGGAGCGTTCGTTGCGCGACCCGCTTGTAGACACACTTACTGACGTCTCTTGTAGTATACCACCACCTCCGGCCCTGCCCCGAGCCGGAGCGCGAGCGGTCACCGTCATCACGCGAGTGAGAGCACGCAATACGTCTATGCCCAGCCCGCGCGGTCCGTGCGGTCCAGCGGAAGCGTGGCGACCGCCCGCGATCGCTCGCGGTATGAACGCGCCTCGAGCTCGGGCGTGAAGATGACCGTTATCGTGCGTTCTCTTCCCCCATATCACTTGTAATGTCTGACTCATGTGGTCCGAATAGCCGGCGACGCCTCGCCGAGTTTCAAGAGGGTCGATTGTGTCGTACAAGTCGGAGACGGATAAGCATGGGAGGATCAAATTTTCGACCAAGCTCAGGCGGTTGTTTGGGTTAGGGCCGAAGCGTGAAGAGGTGAGTTGATGGTGTAGAGTGGTGGGACGGGGTGGTGTAATTGCCGGAATGCCGAACATGGGTGCTGACGTGATGCATGGCTGTAGGTTACAATCCCCGCCCAGACGACGCAATACGTCTACCCGTCTGGAAGCTCTGGCCACCGCCGTTCGACATCTCGTGGTTCGACCACACGTGTCGCGTACACCTAATATCTTGGCTCAGCCTGACCACTATGCCACCTCACCTCGATACCTTCGAAATCTTGGCCCTTGGCCCAACCGCTCACCTCTTTCCGGGTTCGAAATTGAAACCGAAACACGAATAAAAAGTACGAATAATACATCTATGCTGGAACGACTGCGACGTGGGTGCGGGTGCGCCCCTTATGATATCCGTTATCTTTTGGATTTATTTCTTCAGTATTCTGATGTGTGTCCCGACTGGGAATTTGTGTATCATGCCATATGTGAAAATAACGGTGAATTTGTCTTGTTCTGGGGTTTGTGCCTGCGCGGCATGATAGAATGGCTGCGCTTGCCAAGGAAGACAGATCCCGGCTTGTAAATTAAGAACAAATCTGCAAGACCAACATTTCCCCGCATACATTTGGTCCGGCCACGTGGCCCGGCCCGCTAGGCCCGGGTATTGCTACATCATACTCGACTTAGTGTGGCGCAGCGAGAGGGTCAGATATAGCGACCATCACGGCAGAACGACCACAGTACACATGTGGGTTGCAACGGCAGCGTCCAGATATGCGGTAGTGTCATTTTAATATCGATTTTATTTCGTCAAGCTCTCGGGCGGCGCAAATCGAAGCAACGCTCGCTCGGCAAGATTGTCATCCGCTGGTTAGAAGCGCGGACCGCGGTCAGGTGGGGCTGTGGGATTGCCTGCGTATAAGAATGAGCTGTAGGTAGAGCTGGAGAGGCAAGATTCGGTTCTCCTTTTCCGTGGTCATTATGCGTTCGACTGCTGCTGTGTTTCTTGTTGCCGGCGCTGTCGGCGCTGCTGCTGTCTCTTCTGGTACCCCACTGTCGCAGCAGCTAGCGGACTCGGCCATATCCCGCGCACAGGGAAGTTTGCCGGCGGTCAAGTATGAGACGGGTGTGTTCCAACGGAGTTTGGAGGTGAGCTCGAGCGTTTTCTCGTGCATGCTGCTCGAGAACGATGTCTGATACATATGGGTCGTGTAGATGCTCTATGCCAAGACCAATAACACCAAGTACCGCGATTACGAGCTGGCACAGGTCGACTCGATGATTTCCGCCAACGGTACCATCTCGGGTTATAATTTTACTCTCTACAGTCTGGCAAGTCGCCGCGGTCTCTAAAAAGTTCAAGTTGAAACTGACTGTGCACACAGGATCCGATACGCACAGGCGAAGCTATCCTATATGCGTGCGTCCATATTCGAGTCCAAGTCGCTAGATTATTGATGGTTGCTGTTTAGCTACGAACAAACGAATCAGACCAAATACAAGGTCGCATTGGATACATTCCGTGCGCAGCTGAATTCTCAGCCGCGTTCCCCGGCCGGCGCGTTCTGGCACCGCATCGTCGTGAGTGTTCTTTGCCGTTTCATTTCGTTCCTTGCCTAATTTGACATACGTTCCTACTATAGTACCCGAATCAACAATGGCTCGACGGGATCTATATGGCTGATACGTTCTACGCCACGTACAATGCTAAATTTGCACCCCAGAACCTTACAGCCTGGAACGACGTCTTCCTCCAGTTCTCTCTTGTTGAACAAAACCTCCGTGTCAACTCGACCGCCTTTCCTAATGGCACTGCCGAAGGCCTTCTCTACCACGGCTACGACTCGAGTCTGAAAGCAGTCTGGGCCGTCCCGCCTACGGGCCATTGCCTCGAGGTCTGGGACCGCGCGCTGGGGTGGTACGCGATGGCACTCGTGGACGTGTTGGATGTGTTCCCCAGGAGTCATCCAGGGTGGGGGGAGCTGCAAGGCTATTTGAGGAGGCTGGCGCCGGAGATCGTCCGGGCTGCTGACACGGCGAGCGGTGCGTGGTGGTTGGTCATGAGCTGGCCGGGCCGTGCGGGCAACTATATCGAGAGCAGCGGGAGCGCGATGTTTGTGTACTCGTTGCTCAAGGGTGTACGCAAGGGATACTTGCCCAAGAGCAACTATGTGAGCACAGCGAAGAAGGCGTACGAGTATTTGGCGAATACGTTCGTTGTGCCAGAGACGAATGGGTGGGTTGCGTTGGTGTTTGGCTGAAAGATGGTGCTGAGGTGTATTTTTCAGGACCCTGTCGTGGAACGGGACTGTCTCTGTTGGGTCGCTTGGCTCGAATGGGACGTACGAGGTGTGTCCAACCACGAGTGGTGTTCCGTGCATCACTAATTATACCCAAATAGTACTACATCTCCGTTGCCGAGGCGCAGAACGACCTCAAGGGACTCGCGCCGTTCATCATGGCCAGCCTCGAGTACGAGCGGCTGTAGGTTCAGATCGCCTTGTAGACTTTCGTAATCCGAATAATGCATATATCTGGGTTCACATCTCGTATAGATAAGTACATTGAATATGCGGCACGGAAACACAAACAAAAAGTCCAGAATCAAGTGGTAGTGCCCTTGCGCAATTGCTTCGCCTTGGCTTTTCGGAGCACATCTCGTTTCTGCTCCAGTTTTGATTTCTGCACATGTAAATCATGAGCATTGATGAACTCTTCAGACAAAGTGGCACTCACCTCTGTGGCCCGCTTGCGCTCGCCATACTTCATGCGCTCGTACAGCTTCCTCTGCTTGTTGCTCATCATCATCTTGTTCATCTCCGTCTCGTTGTCGGCAATCTCGGCCTGTTCGGGCTTTTTTGTCTTGGCTTGTGTTTTGATCGCCTTTTTGAGGTCAGCTTCGAAGGTCGCGTACTCTGTCCCTGCTCGCTCAGCTTCGATCTCTGCGGCGCGTCGTAGAGCTTTATCGTTGGGCGCAGCAGCAGCAGCAGCAAGTGCAGGTCGTGTGGGTTCTGCCTTCTCGCGTGCCTCTTCGTCCATAGCCTCGTCCTCATCCCCATCCTCTTCGCTCTCACTCTCGCTCTGATCCACAGCACCTTCCGTCGTGCCCTCCCCGCCAACCTCGGGTACATATGTACTCGAGCCCTCCCCAAACGGACTCAGATGCGGCGGAAGCGTCTTTCCCTGCGCATACACATCTTCCACCAACACCCTGCCCGCATTTATCGAATCAATCACCCACTGCGGTTGAACATGCTTCCGTCTTCCCACAGGCGCAGTCTGCCCGGGAGCAAGTGGTCGGTCAATGATTACGTGCGTGATAGAGGGGTCGTCTTCTGTGAATGGAGAGCCAGCGCCAAGCGTGGCAGGCCAACCTACACGGCCACCATGCGCACGGATGACGAATTCGAGGAGGGGTCGGGGTGTTTCGCGTGCGAGGAAGATAGTGAGGTGGGAGAAGAGAAGCGGAGATGTTGCGGATGGGAGAATGGAGAGGTCGCGCATCGTCAGGAGCGGGGCGCCTTCGCCCCCAGCAGACTTGGAAGGCTGGACGACAAAATCGTCCGGGAGGATATTGGCGTTAGGTGGCGTCGCGTCGGCGCCCGGGTTAGTATCGGGGACGGTTGACTGGGGGGGAAGGGGAGTAGCAGCGATGTCCATAATCGCGCGTTTCACGTCTTTGTTTGTGACCATCTTTCCTTCCACCTCGACCTTTTTGGCTGTGGGAGCGGCTGGGGTTCGTTCTTGTTCTGCGACAATGTCTTCGAGTGTGAATGCACCTACTCCGGCCCCCGCTTCATCCTTGTCGAGGTTGAGCGGGGGTGGATATACGAGTGATGTGTCTGAGTAGAGCTTGAAAAAGACAAAGCCAAGGAGGGTTTGGTAGAGTTCGATGAATGTAAGCATGACTCGTGCATCTACATCTGGCGGAATCTAAAAACGCAAATAAAGTGAGGATATAGTCACTGCAAGAGAAACTGGGGGCGCACCGGCTGGGTGAATTGGTAGGGAATGAGCCACGTAATAGTTTGTCCCATCACCTCGGCCTGGAAATATACACCCTTGATCGACAAGAACACTTTGCGCAACGAATGCGTGCGCATCACATAAAGCTGCCACTCTGCCGACAGCCGTGTGCAGTTTGCAATGAGCGAGTTTGGTATTTGCGGAGATGTGGGCAAGGCAGCAAAGAGATGAATCAAACACAGCGCATCGTCGATATCACGTAGTGCGTCGATGAACGTCGGGTACCTAGTCATATGGCAATGGCAATGAGTTCGGCGAGCCTTTAGTACCAGCGCGGTGTACGCACCGTTCCTTGACGATATGGTCGAGCGTATACACCGGTTTGTTCTCCTCTAGGCTCTTGGCGCTGCTCCATTCTCCCCTTCCAAGTGCTCGAGCGAGCTTCTTTGCAAACGCCTTGTGCTCGCGCAGCTTGCGTAGAATCGGCTCATGAGCTAAATACGCAATGTCTTTGGAATAGTAGAATGTAGTGGGCGCTGAAGATCCCTTGTTCGCTCGTTTACGATGCCTGGGCTCTCGGGGGAAAATTCCTAGCCCACTATGAGGCAAGTACTGTTAAAGGGAACAGTAAATACTCACCCTTTAATATACAGAGCCTTCGGAAGTCGGCGAGAGAACATTGTAGCTTCTTGATGGCAGATGAACGAGTGATGTAGGCTTTGGCTGCTCCAGACTTGCCCCTTTGCTTGAGCTTCGCCATGGATGTGGTTGCAGTCTAATTTCTCAAAATTTGCTTCCGCGATCAAAGGGTCCTTCCTTAGGGACAATCAGGACGATACCATTACAGGATGTTTTTATGGGCAAATTGAATGGGGCATACAGTGCAACAAACTGGAACGTCCACTCTTCTCGTATAGCTGTATACCAAACCGCGCACTTTCAAGGTGGAACTCCCAGTCGAGGACAATAATATGACTCAGCAGAACCCTTTTCTATGAAGGTCAGGTGATCTCTCCCTGAATTGTCCCAAAATGATCAGTCGCGTCCACCCTGTCGTTCTCCGACGGGCGTTTCATTCTTCAATCGCTGCTTTCAACTCGCCATATAGACTCATAGATGAATCCAACTCAAAAAATGTCGAGAGTGCCTCTAATCCCTCTGGCCCAAATACCCAACTCGAGGTCATCAAGCAGAGTTCATCATCCCCTATAACCTCAACTTCCTCTTCCGGCCTCCCCCAGTTACCCCCTGCGCATGACCTGCAACACGTCCCTAGGGTCAATGCATTCGACACGCACCGTTTCGTAAAAATACTTGAGCAATCATTTCCGACTCCAATAGCGCACACGCTCATGCGAGCATCGAGGGCAATCCTGGTTGTGCGATTCGGCCGCGTGAAGCAAGAGGTGTTTGGTGTTCGGGACCTGGATAATGTAAGTTGTGGTGTTGGTGTTCGTGCCTAGTTCGCTCTTGACCCGAGTGTTTGCCTGTTTTGTTAGCAAGCCTACCTGTTTCGAGCTGCACTGTCGGAGCTAAGGGCAGAATTAACAATGCGAACACGGAGCGAGTTTGCTGCTTTGCGTACTGCATCGACTGCACTTCGACGGGACGTTGACGCGCTGAATGGGAAACTTAAAGAGGACATTGCAACTCTAAAACACGAGTAAGTCGAATTCAATTTATTGGAATTTAGCAGGAAATACATAGCGTGTGGGACTCGGACTAGCATCGAAATGGAGATCAATGATCGCAAAAATGAAACACGAGCTGATGCAAAGGCTAGCGAGATTGCCATAGAGGTGAGCAAACATGCTACCAGGTGGTTCTTCTCCGCGGACATAGGCTGATGGTCGCACAGGAACTGAATCACCGGGCTACTATTAAAATCAGTGACCTCCGGTGCGGTCAGACACGCTTTGGCCCCCTCCCGCTTTCTGACTTGCGCACTGCAGAACTGAGATTGAGCAAGCAAAATGGGTCAACATCAGCCGGGGCGTGCTCGGGGTGCTCGGGCTCGTCTCGCTAGTGATTGTCGGCATGGAACTCGCTCCCAAGCCTCCTAAACCAGTTCCAGTCCCAACACCAACTGTCGTAGTCGAACGCGAGAAACCGGATCTACGATACTTTGAGGACAGTGAGTAGGGGGGACTCGTATGAAGGGGGCAGAGAGGGTAGGCCCACGGGGGACTGCGATGCGAGCTTGAGGGTCGATGTGAACCGCATGGCGTCTGGCGAGTTGTTTGTCATTTCTTTTGTGTCAGCTCGCAAGGTTGTCAGGCGAATTACTCATTTTTCCGGAGAAGCGGAGAAGGGACGTCCTTCTAGCTCCTAGCTTACGGTGTATCGTTGGCGATGGCTTGCCACTCCCAATCCATAATTTACTATTTTTAGCTCGACCAGTCTTGCCGCTCGGGATCGACATTAGTCGGAGCGCGTGGAGACTCTGAGCGAGATCTGCCATAGACATCACCGGAGCATCCCTAGACGTGCAATATCCTTGCAGTCGGGCTGGCGCACACCCACGACACCCATCTTTGGCCGTTCCTGATCAGGAACCTATAGTATCAGATGCCGAATAGCCGACAGATTGCCGGTGTCCGTCACGTGGCTACTCCCGCGCTAATGACTGGGGTGCTTCTGAACTTCTCCAATCGGGAGTGATCGGAATGATCGAAACGATCGAACAGCTTGTGACAAGGCACTATCATGACCTGTGATGGAATGTACCAATAGTAAGTGCCCCTAATTTTCTGTTGTTTGCTTTACGAAACCCAAGACCTGTCGGCGCTTGGCTACGTGGGTAGAAGTGCGGGAAGTTCCACCTGCATCGGACTAAACCCGGGTCAGACGAGTGGCTCGAACGTTTGCGGATCAGTCAATCCGGCTACGCTAGCGCGTATGGAGTAGACCAGCACCGAGACTGCGCATACAACTCGGTACACACGGTTGTTAAACCTCCGTAAAAATTCCACCGGCCTAGCTTGCTGCATGCTCGATTCGGAGCAAAGAACGGAGCAGCAAGGGGCAAGCAGCAACCCTGCTGACCCTTTCAAACTTGCGTTCGCCAAAAACCTCCCACTGAGCAGTTACCGTGCATAGCCGGTCAGTCGATCGGGAAAAGCGGGAAAAGCACCTCAGCAGATTTTGCTCCCAACGACGAACCTGGATGCTGTCACCAAAGGAGCAAATAGGCGCGGCTCCAGGCAGGAAGCAACTGAGCTGCAATGCGTGTAACATCAACTGCCTTTGCGTGGATTCCCCCAGAAGGTGTTCTCTCATTAGTTTCGCGTAAACTATTATCAGGAGAAAACAAAGCGGATTTTATTTATTTTTACTGTAAGTTCAACATACAATATTTGAAGGTTCTACAAGCTGAAATGAAGAAATAGATGCAAGGTAATGCACTGCGCACAAAACGGTTCGACCTAGGCACAGTAACTTCTTCCTCGCACCGCATACACAAACTATGAATCCCAGATGGCGCCTGCGCAGACGAGAGATTAGCGGGCAGAACGTCCTAGTAACACTCAAAGACTCACCAAATGCTGGAATGCCACGACTCATCATCCCATACACAACCTTCTCGGTCAACTTTTGGTTGCTAATAATCGCCACAGCCTCCGCGTCAAACTCGCGTACTAACCGCAGAGTAAGCTTCACCATATCTGGCTTTCCGTGCTTGCGTGTGTCGTAGATCACAGCGTCGGGCGACGCATCGAGGAGCTTGTCTACGAGCTCGTCCCCAAAGGTCTTGCGAACGTCGGGGCTCGTCCAGAGGAGACGCATGGCTGTACGCTTCTCGAAGATCGCGGGCGCGCAGGGGCCAATACCGGAACCAGTTGCAACAATAACCATTCGACGGAAGAGCGGGACGATGCGGAGGACACCATAGGTGGGTATACCGCGCACCCAGAGCTGAGTCGGTGGGTTTTCGATAGTTTGACCTGTCCAGTCGCCAGCGCGGGAAACGACGAGGCTAAAACCGGGAACACCTGGCTCTTGGATCCTGGAAAGCTATCAGCTTCGATTTAGTTCGGTCAGGGTAGCTTTTTACTCACGTCGCAAAGGAGTGCCACTCCATAAGCGGGGACTTGGAGATGCGCACAAAGTGGCCGGTCTTTGGGTTGGCATAGTCGAAGTAAAGACGGATCGCATGGTTTGAGAGCACCACGGAGCGCACATTGACTTTGCGTAACCTAGCCCAAGACGACACGATCGAAAGCGTGATGATGCAGACCATCCAGAACGAAGCATTGTGGCGCAGAGCGTGCGCCAGGCTCGTGCCAGGATCCTTGTAGTCGTTGGTCAACAAAACAATCAAAGCCCACACGAGTGCAGTCGCAGCCCATCTGAAACGAGGATTGCTTAGCAGGCATAAGAGGTTGGGGCAAAGAAACTCCTTACCCCATAAACCGATGTGTACGCTCGAAGTTGTCGTGCATTGTCGATCGCCTCTTGGGGTACGCAAACCAAACCATGACTAGGCCCCCAAACCAAGGTGAGCCCACTTTCGAGCAGGGAAGCACAGCTACATACCGGCTAAGAGAGAAAGTATAACGTAGGTGATGACGGTGGTTGCGATTGATGCTCCGCGGCGGCGTACAACATCGCGAGTGACCTCAACAGCTGGACCAGAGATCAGCAAAGGCGAATGCATACGGTTGAGACGACTTACTGAAATATATGAGCCAAATGACGGCGCTGATGGCGCTACCCGAGTGAGCACCTCCGTGGTGGTAGACACGACCAGCAATACGACGGATAGCCAACGGCCATGATCTAGGGACCGCACATGCGATGTTGAAAATCAGGTTCAAAACGTAATCCTATCACCGCAAATCGTTAGACTATGCATCCACGCGCATACATAGTACGTTACCTGTCGCATCAAAACAGCTGCACAAATGTTCCCGACTACAATTGTCCCGATGTGATTTGCGGGAAGTCCCCCCTTGGCGAGCGCATGAATGAAAATCGACATATTGACGATGAAAACGACTCCGAACAGTCGGCGGTAAAGAGAAAAGACGAGATGCCGAAGGTTGCGTATGACCTTGGGCTCGTTCTTCTCTGGGAGGTCGTCGTCGAGGTATCCGTCCCAGGCGTTCCCTCCCTTTTCAGCTGCAATAACGGTCGTGGCGCCGCCAGATGGAAGGTGGGGCAGGGCGGCGACAAGGTCGCCAGGGGTTTCTTTTGAGACGTCGTACTTGCTGTCGGTTTCGTGCTGTCGCAGAGTTGAACGGGACGTCGACGACGAGATGGATTGGTGGGATTTCTTGGGAGAGCTGGCCACTGATGCGGTCTCTTCGATAAATGGCCGGAATGATTCGTTGGTAATCTGTGGCTGTTGTGATGGGGCTGGGGACTCTTGGAGTTGCGCCCACATGCTGCCAATGTTGACCGAAACGGCAGATAGGCGTCTTGAGACGTCGATTTCGGTGGCTTTGGGAGTAGCCGCGACGAATGGTGTGAACTTGAGCTTCGAGGTTGGGGTCTCGATTTCCACCGCTGTGTTGGGAACCTCAGCAGGGTCGCTAGCCTTGGTAACAACGACTGGTACGGGTGTTTCAGCCATCGCGCGCAACGCTCGTTTGTCAATTTTGCTAATAGATCGTTCAGCTCGCTTTCTAAGACATTATTGAGCGTTGAACGTACCCATTGGCGGTCTTTGGAACAGTCTCGAGTTTGATATACTTCGTAGGACGTGCGTAGTACGGCTGAACCCGAGCGCAGGCTTCTTTAACTTGCTCAATATCCACCGTGTCTGGGTGAACGAATCCAACCAATTCCTTCCCTATAAGTAGCGCACACGCAGTGGTGACACCCTCGGTGGCCTGGTAGCAGATCAGCCACGGCCCGCGGGACGTGCAGGGACACACTGACCTCCAGAGATGCCGAAACACCATCTAGCTCCACACGGAAGCCTTTGATTTTAACCTATTTTATGATATTATTAGTTATTTTGTGAAATTGCGAATTCTTTTTACGGACCTGATCGTCGGCTCGCCCAAGGTGAATAAGAGATCCATCTTCGCGCCACTTTCCGAGATCCCCCGTATTAAACATCAGACGCCTAAATGCACGCTTAAGTTCTTCTGCCCCAGCAAGAAGCGCATACAGTATGCTTACCCATCATTTAGGAAGGGATCTCGCTTAAACTTCTTCGCTGTCAACTCCGGCAAACCGATGTAGCCACGTGCGGCGCAGTCGCCACCACCCCACATGATTCCTTTGAACCTTGTGTTAACCCAACAGCCCCGGGGTAGGTGGGTAGATGTGCACATACCGGTTTCTCCAATGGGTAGTGGCCGCATTTCTTCATCGAGTACGTATACAGTATTGTTAGGCAAAGGCTTGCCGATGTTCATCTCGTCGCCAACGGCGTGCGGTAGCGGTGTCATCGTGTTCACGATGGTGACCTGTATTTAATGCGTCAGCATACATGTACCTGAATATTTGACCGAAGCAACATACCTCAGTAGGACCACAAGAGTTGTAGTACGCGACACCAGCTGCGGCCAGCTTATCGGCAAGAGGCTTTGGACAGGGCTCCCCCGCAGTAGCCACAAATTTGATGTTCGGATAATCTGCCGGGTCGTACAACTGCATCACAGAGGGAGTGGCGATCACAATATCCACGCTGTGGGTGGTTACATGTGAGTGTCTGAAACATAGACTCTAGCGACAGGTGAAAGCCTCACCTGCTCATGACTTTTTTCCAGTCTGAACCACGAATACACAGCGTGCATCCGTTGGCAACACTACCTAGACACTCCCACTGCGCCATATCGAAGGCGACGTTCAAAAGTTGGGCGACGCGACGACCTGGGCGCATGCCAACGCGGCCGGGGTCGGTCAGAAGCAGGTTCACCACGCTCAGGTGCATAACATCAACGCCTTTGGGCTTTCCAGTTGTGCCTGTTACATGGAAATCAGTTTTTGTGCATGACAGAATTGGTCTGGGTAATTAGTTACCTGATGTGTAAATTGCATATACACTGAAGAATAGGCGCTTAGTAAGAAGCTTGGCATCTTGAACTGAAACAACTCACCCATCGGTGGACTTGCCACCCAGTTCAAGTGGCTGATCGAAAGCACTGTCGTAGATAATATCTTCGATTATGAGCGTCGCTGAGAAAAAAAAAACGTTAGTGATGCCATGGGGTTACAATGAATATATATACCAGAACTAAGGACCCGAGGGGCGAACTTCCGGAGGCAAACCACTGTTTGAACTCCCGCATCTGGTATGATATGAGCAAGGGTCGAGTCTGTGACGATGCCACCATCTGTGAAAAATGTTAGTGCAGCTCGGTTGGTTGGGCAGGATGCCTCACCTTGTGGAACGTATGCAGCTGAAAAGGAACCAGACATATCAAGCTATGGTCTCGACATAAGATGAGGAGCTGAAACGCACCTCCGGATTTCAGTATCCCAAGCATACCAGCAACCATAGGTATACCCCGTTGAACGAGTAGAAGGACTCGGTCGCCTGGCTTGACGCCATGTTGCTTCAGAGCCACGGCGAGTCGATCAGACATTCGCTTGAGCTCGAGGTAAGTCGCAGACTTCCCATCGTGCTCGACAGCGATAGCAGAAGGGTTGAGCGACACATGGTGTTCGAACGCCGCGTGCACCGTTACAAATGGTGGTGTGTAGCTCGGGCCAAGGCCAAATGAGATGAACTTGGCCTGGTCATCGGGGGAGAGGCTTGCGATAGAGTCTGGAGCGATGTGCATTGCTGCGACCAGGGTAGAAAAGGATGGCGATGAGATGTCCAAGCGTTCGACCCAGAGCATTTATACGCCCAAAACTCGCGCAAAAATTAGACACGTTTGCACAATACTCCCATCCTTCGTGAGAGCCGAGCTGAAAACCTCGCAGAAACTGCTGACCGTGTGCTGAGAATTGTCGGAGCACGTACGGGTGGATCTCTTGATACTTTGTTGACATGATACCCCCTTCGAGTCGAAGCAGCGCATTGTGTGACGACTGTCGCTTCGCCAAGTTTGTTAAAAGCTGGACGAAATCATTCTGGCCAAGAGCGGAGTTTGCGGTAGCGCCCGGCAAAAGCACACAGAAGTTGCTCCAACCAACGATACAAGCGATCGCAAGGCCAGGCAAAGCCCCGCCAGAGTCGCGAATCACCGGAGGGTTTTCCCAGCACCTTTGTGGGCATGGCGTGGGTCGCATGCTGCGTCGAAGGGACTCGCCGGATCTGGTCGTAAGATCAGGTGGCACGTATAGGCGATAATGATTGCAGATGTCAAGAAGACAAGCGTGGAGCCAAGTGAAGAGCTGTGTGCATCAGCGGGCATGGATTCGCGAGAGCCTGGAAATAAAGTTACAAAAATGGGAAAGATCTCCCCCGCGAAACATATAGATCACTCGGGTCCACTCGATCATTTTGCCGACAGCAGTATCGCCGGCTGACGAGGTTCAGTTGTTGGCCATGTTGACCGGGTTCCCCTTTTGCCTCATTAGACTCGGAAGAGCCATGTGGTAACTTGAAAGCACTGCCACCATTCCCTGATCAACACGCCTCCCTGACAGTTCCAAGGTACCAGCCCACTGACGAGCTCACTCGATATGACTCCCCATTGCATCATTCGTCAAGGGAAAGTGTTGACCCACCACCTAACACTTACCGACTTGGCACGTACAAATATCCTCCTGCTCCGACATCTCACTTGCGCCCAGTACTTGCCTATCCTGTATCTACCGATGTCGAACAAGGATACAACACTTCGGCTCCGGCGGGTAACGGCATTAATCACATGTCCCTCCCGTTCGACGCCAGCACTTACAACTGCACCGACTTTCGGCGGATCATGTGCATCGTTCTAGGATCATACATGTCAGCGGCATGGGGGAATGTTTGTCTAGGCTTGTGATCTGGGTCCTTCGCATGAACTCCAGGTTCTTACCTGAGCTTCGGCTATTAGAACAAGAGTCAGTCACTTGGCTCATATCAGGCTTCACTTCTATTCCACATTCCGTACACACACCACCCCTCCCCGCGTCAGCTAGCTCTTCCCAACCCCATCTCTCCCTCTGTTCCCATGTCCACGTCAGACCTCATCCTTGTTGCCAGGTCAGAGGGCGTCGGTATCATCAAGCTGAACCGCCCCAAAGCCTTGAATGCGCTATCCGCTCTGCTCATCGAGCAGCTGTTGGGTGCTGTTCAAAGCTTCGAGGCCGACGACGAAATTGGCGCGATAGTCATCACAGGAAGGTGAGGGTACTGAACCCAGCCTACCATCTCAGTAGACTCACGCATTTAAAATATAGCGAGAAAGTCTTTGCGGGTAAATAATGAGCCAGTGCACAGAATGCTAACCACTGACAGCCGTGAGATAGCCGGCGCAGACATCAAGGAGCTTGAAAAACTCACCTTCGTGAATGCCTACATGGGCAATTTCCTTCAATCTCTCGCGGATGGGATTGCTGCTGCCCGGAAACCGGTTATTGCTGCCGTCAACGGTTACGCTGTGAGTTTCAGCCCCGTTATACACCCTGATGGCAACTAATTCCAGTATTCTTAGCTTGGAGGAGGTTGTGAGCTTGCAATGATGTGCGATATTATCTATGGTGGGTTGAATATACGTTGATCTAAGGCGCATTACGCTGACCTTGTTGCCTACGCAGCTGGCACAAATGCGGTATTTGGCCAGCCTGAAATTAAGATCGGGACAATCCCGGGTGCCGGTGAGTTCGTCAGATTCCAGCACCACTATGCAAAGTTGGAATGTCAACCTCTTCAGGCGGGACCCAGAGACTTATTCGAGCCATTGGAAAAGCCAAGGTGAGTAGCATAACAATCGATTATCCTTGTCCTTGAAATGTTAACTGTGATTCTCCCCTAGGCAATGCACATGATCCTTACAGGGGAATCCATGTCTGCTAGCGACGCAGAACAGGCCGGTCTTGTTGCTAAGATTGTGCCACCAGAGAAAACGCTCGATGTTGCTATTGCAGCCGGTTCCACGATGGCTGGCATGTCTCGACCTGTGTTACTAATGGCAAAGGAAAGTGTCAACAGAGGTACGTCTCCAAATGCTGAAACACGACGACACGACTGGCTAAATGTGGGACATTCCTGCTAGCCGAAGACCTACCGCTCTCTGAGGGTTTGCGATTCGAGCGTCGACTCTACCATGCTTCGTTTGCGACGGTAGGTTCTTGGTTTCAAGCATATGTGAACTTGGCAGACTTACTGTCAAATCACAGGCCGACTCGAAGGAAGGGATGAGAGCATTTATCGACAAGCGGAAACCAGAGTTTCAGCACTCTTAAACATCTGTATCCATACGTATTTATATAAGATGCTGTACATTTACGTTGATATGATATGGTACGAAGAAAGGAGTTCGGTACAACTTTAAGCGAGTGCAAGACATATACGTGGTGGTCATCTCATGTGAGCGATCAATGAGGCCAAACAGGGTTCCCACTCGGATCAAAGCAATTAGCCATTGCCGGTGACAGCGAAAAACCGGTCTCGCCACCATACCCCAAACGTACTTGGCTTTAGATATCTTGCTAATTTTATCCTTCTCTGCTGTTATCGTTGGACCTCATTACCTGGCATGTGGTGAGCGCGTTTTCCAAGTCTTCGACCGGCCTAAACTGATCAGGACTAGCAAACATATTTTGAACGTCCAGGCCGCAATCCGCGCTCCATGTTGCCAGCGATGGTTCGACTGTCCCGACTGCCACGCGGAGGTCTCGGATCACAAGATAACGAAGACTACAGAGATGGTATTCATGTGTAAAAAGTGCCGTAAGGCATTCCGCAAGGACATGACTCAGTTCGAGGAGAGTGATGAGTATTGTCCGCATTGCGACAACCATTTTGTGAGTATTCCATATTTACAATGAGGTCATCTAATTCCGTTTTATTACTCTAGATCATTGAGGCAAAAACACCTCAGGCTGGGCTCGCCATTGAGGGTGAGGATGCAAGGGTGGACGCGAGGCAAGTGTTTCCCCACATATCCATCGGGCTACTAACGTGAAAACGGGGTCGATAAAGGATGTTGCGAGATGAACGGGCGAAACGGGTGGAGATGTCCCTGGACGACGCTTATGCCGAGCTACTGGAACCATGAGTCACCATTATTGTACACCTCACATACTCAGTATTTTACATGATCCAAGCCTAGACATTTCCTAGAAAAAAACATTGTCTAATCGTCATGGATAATTATTTGCGTTGGTTCCGCAATTTTTACGTCTGGAGGAAGTATAGGAAGATCCGAGTCGTCTGGAGCAGTCCGGGCAGGGATTGGGATGTTAGGATCCTCTTCATCCTCATCATCACTAGCATCACCAGGACGGCGGAACACAACGTTTGTACCATCTGCTGCAAGTCTTCGTCGTTTTGTAGGGTCGTCGTTGGTACTCGCGCTCTCCGTGGTCGCCTGACCACCTTTGCCCATGGCTCGATTTTTCTTCTTTTGCCGTTTTGCCCGGTTCTTGGCAGTCTTAGCCTCGCTCTGCTCCTCTCGTTCCCGCTTCCGCTGCTCAAATTCCGCAATCTCTTGCTCCTGCGTGCTCATGTGAGGGAAGTCGTTGAACCTGAGGTTTCCGTGTGGTACATACCTTCTTTGCCTCATCTTCCATGATCTTGACACGTTCATACTCTCGCCTCCTACTTTGTTTGTAGACGTGAAACTCTCCACTTCCAGCACCTGTTCATTATGGTATTAATTCATGTGAAGAGTGGATCGTAGATAGCTCACCTGCACTGGAACCTTGGACATTCTTCATCATTTCTCGGGCGGGTCGGATCGTTTTCTCCTTTGGTGGAGCTGGAATGTGCACAGTTTTGGTAGGATCTTTCATGAGCTTTTCGAGCTGTTGTTTCTGTATATCTGCAGCAGTCTGTCGTTTATGAACAGCATGTGCTTCGCTAGACTCGTCAGCCTTTGGTGGGGGTGTTTCCGAGGCCATGGCTGAAGTAAGAGCGCTCGCTAGTCTTGTTCAATGAGCAGAAATCACCAGCTTTGTCCAAGTATTGGCCGTGTATAGAGGTGGCGGAGATCAGGCTATAAGCGCCGAGCCAGCTGTTGTGACTGGTCACGTGATACGTTGGCGCTCAGCCGTTCCTGGTTCCATCAGCTTGCCCTCCACAGTCGGTATGTCGGCCACCTTGAAATGTTACCCTGTTAATGTCGTCTGATAATATATTTGTTATAGAAAACTCTATCGCATTATGAGTCTTCCACGTTCGCAGTACGACCCTCGCCGCGTTTGCGTGATTCCATTCCCCACGCTACCTTTCTTGAAGCACAAACGAGCCGTTGGAGTTTACGTTGCGGGAGCCCTGGTGAGCTATATTTGGGTTCTTCCTACGTGCTCTGGGACTTGAATTTCGGTGTAGTTTGCGTTCGCACACTGGATCTTCCTCGATGCTTGCATTCTATCGGCACACGCCCGTCCGCCAGCCGACTCGCCATATGACACTGTCCCGGTGCATGTCACATTCACAGGTGTGTAGATCCTTCCACACGGTACCCACGTTTACTTACCAGCGCGCCTGCTCCAAGATTGGATTCCAGGGATATGCTCTACTCTCGGCATGCTTGTCGTAAACTTAATTAACAAGGAACAACTTTTAGGCGAAGGTTTCTCATCGGGTGACACATACGTGCGGCGGGCTCGTATATTCCTCTTCATGGGATTTGCCATGATGGCCGGCGGTCTTGCAGGCAGCGTGGTACGTGGCATGAGGCGCCCATCCCGCAGCATGGTCCACTTACCTTCTCGTCGCAGACAATCCTTATTCTGAAGTACATCCTCAACGAATATGGCGAGACGTACAACTACTACGGTTACGCAAATGTTGCCCAAAACGTCTCGATCATGCTGTCGGCGGTGGTGCTTTGGCTGGGCCAAAACTCGCAGAACGAGTACGAATACAACCTTACCCTGTAAGCAGTGGAAGAATGGGGTTTACCCATGCGATTCGAAGCTGCTAGTTGTCTTCTTTAGTGTGGAGCCAGGCAAAGGAGTCTTGAGAAGGAGTCTTGATGTAAAGTCAATATACAAGCTCTGATATAACTGCTTTTCAAACGATTTTGCGACTTCAATACAACTCTATCATAATTAATTACATCCGCTCCAAGGGACGAATGCTTAACAGTCGCATGGATGCACCTAGCACATCCCGAGCGCACAAGAACAAGAACAACCGAGCTCGCGCAGTCTCGACCTGATCGGTAGGTAGGCCCTTGACTTGCAACAGGTCCCACGCACTCGAGATCGCGTGGGACAAGCGCATGGCAAAGGTGACGACTCCACTGGGCTCGTTCTTCTCGCAAGCGACCCGCACGACATCGGGATATGAAGCGAGCAGGAAGACGATGTCGCGAGCTTGTGGTTCAGTCAAGAGGTCTGTCTGGATGTTTTCAGCTGCTGGGAGTGGAAACAGCTCCGGGTTCTTCCGCGAGATAGAAGAGAGTCGCACGTGGGCGTATTGGAGGTAGGGGCCTGTATCCCCTTCGAACGAAATCATACGCGACCAGTTGAAGCTGTAATTATTGATTCTGCGCAGCAGCAAAGACATAAGTTTACCGCTGGCTCCATGTGCACGCGATCGCTACTTACCGCTTTGCGGCCATGTCTTGGATCTTGATCGCGGTGATCCCAATCTCCTGTGCAACCACCTCTGGATCCTCGATCGCGCTGTACTTCTCTTCGTTGCTTTTCATTTTCTCCTCCATCACGGAGGCAGCCTCGCGAATGACATCGTCTAAAAAGACGGCTGTACCTTTCCGCGTGCTCATCCCCAAGACCATACCTGTGATACAGTTTAAACTTGCGTTCCATTATCCACATGGTCCACGTACCAAAGTTGACGTGCTCTAGGCCCTTCGCCCATGGGTAGCCCATCAGTTCCACGGTCTTGATGAATTGGGCACAATGCAGATCTTGCTGCGATGCAACAACGTAGATCATTTTGTCGAACTTGTATTTTTCATATCGCTCGATGGCGCCCGCGATATCCCGAGTTAAGTATAGGGATGTACCGTCTAAAATGGGGGTCAGCAATTTTGGTCCATGTGGTTGGTGAACCAAATCCACCTTGCTTCCGAATGACAGCCTTTCCCAACTTGTACTTTTCCAAGTCAATGAGTTCGGCACCTTTGGATTCCGATACAAGACTCAGATCCCGGAGCTTCTCGACGACAGCTTTCAGGCTGTCTGCTCCGACCTGTGTGCTGGATTAGCATCGCACTCAGTGCCAACCCCCTCGACCCACCTGAGACTCTCCCCAATACACATCAAAAGCAATGTTAAGTCGACCATATTCCCCTTTGTACTTTTCAATCGAAAGGTCTCGCCACCTGCGCCAGTTTGCAAGTGCACTTTCGTCGCCTGCATAGAGTTCAGCCAAGGGCGAGGGCAGCAGGTAGCAGTGCCATACCATCCTCCATGCGTTTGAAATAGGCACGAGCAGCATCGTGTACTGATTCATCGTCTGTCGCATCCGCATTGATCTTTACGTAGACCTCGTAAAGATGCTTGATAGCATCGCGAGCGAGAGCCTCTTCAGACCCGTACTTGTCAAACCCAACGGCAATCATTCCAAACTGGTTCGTCGCAGATAGTTAGCCGATGCAGCGTGCTTCCCACGCCAAACTCCAGTACGTACCTGCTTCCCCCAATCGCCAAGGTAATTCATGCCAAGAACATCCCATCCGTTTGCCTTGTACACATTGCAGAGGAACCCTCCAATAATGGTCGACCGGAGGTTACCAACATGGAATTGCTTGGCGATATTGGGGGACGAATACTCTAGGAGAGGAATTTTAACACCCTGAGGTGGGCAACGGTTCCAGTTGTCTTACCTATGATAATGTTTTTGCCCTTGCCTGAGGAATTAGACCCATACTGGGGCGTCTTGTCAGCCGTGCGGTTCGTGAGCGCATCCACTTGTGCAAGAACTTTGCTGCTGAGTGTTTGGGTTCGCAACCGGAAGTTGACGAACCCGTTGAGCTGAGCTGCTGCCTCGATATACTCGTCTGCTTGAAACTGAATACGTACAATTTAGCTCATTTTAACGAAACAGATCGTGAAGCACCTACCGCGTCAACAACCTTCTTGGCCCAATCATCCGGTTTCCCTCCAAGGCGGAAGCGAGCCATTGCAACAGTAAAGTCGACGCCTTTGACACCATATAGCACCCCGGGGTAAATTTGTTCAACAGTCAGATTCGGTAGAGCACGATGAACCGAGGCGGCTATGCTGATTCGAAAAGCATCTAGGACAGCTCGAGATGGCTCTGTGCCCGGAATTTGAGGGAGACTCGAGCTCCCTGCGACGGGTTGTGTAGTTGCTTCAGTAGCCATTTTGGCAATGGATTCAAGTGGAATGCGGGAGTTGATACAAGATTTTCTCAGCCCCAACGAGGGAGCGCGGACACTTCTAGAACTTAAGACGGAGATAAACCTGGTGGTAGTGGCGCGGAATGCGAATGCCAGAGTGGGCAAGGGCGAGATAGCCGAGAGTTTTTATTTTCTCTGGCAAAGATGACTCCAATCTGCGATGATCGCTCGAATCAGTAAAATGAGCCGCGATAAGATAAGATAAGATGGCTCAGCGCTTATCCCTCAGGTGACCTTGATCCGGAATAGACTTTATCACAGTAAACTTTTTCAATTAGAGATTGTCTCGGCGCGTGGGCAGTTCAATACGTATAAAAGCTCGGGGGCTGCTGTTATCTTCTTCCAGCTTCTCTTCTCCTGGCACAATGTTGACCGCATCGCGTCGCGCTCGTGGGCTGACCTCATTTAAGGTCGCGACCTTGAGAGCACGTTATCACGACGATTCTTTTGGGTACAGACGACCCCGCCCGTATACACTTCCAGACTGTGAGCGAACATTGCTGTTCGTCGGTGTCTGAAAGCTAAAAACCTTAAAAGATACACCTGCACAGCTTGAGAACAGGGCCAAGAACGCGGCATTGCTTCGATACGTGGAGTCTGTGAGGGTGCATGGACACAGGCAAGCAGCCCATCATCCAGACAGCTGCGCGCGAGACTGACGCGTGGAATCACGCGCAGAGCCGCATCCATCGACCCCCTGGATCTCCTCGAGCGCGACAGCGTAAATGCCCTGGATCCCACGCGCTACGGTCTGAAAGACGGAAACGCAAAATTTGACATTAATGGAATCGTCTGGCACGACCTCGAAAGCCTTGGGAATCCATCCTCGGCCTCGGTTATGTGGCCCCTCGCCGACATCGTGAACCACCTGCGTACCGTCTACGTCGGTCGTATCGCCTACGAGTACATGCATTCCCCTTCAAAGGCTGAACGGCTATGGTTTTCGCACCTGTTAGAGTCTGAGCAGTCGCCTGATCGATACATGCCCAACGATGAACAAAAACGAAGGATTTGGGGCTTGCTTGCTCGGAGCGAAACTTGGGACCAATTCTTGCAGCTGAAATTCCCCAACCTCAAACGTTATGGACTCGAAGGCGCTGAATCCATGCTTGCCGCTTTGGACTCTCTGTTCCAGTCCGCTGCTCAAGGTCTGTTTTATCCTTTGCGATCTGAAATGCGGAGAAATGCTTATTTTGTGTTAGGGGGAGTGTCCAATGTGGTTCTTTGCATGCCGCACCGCGGGCGTCTTTCGTTGCTCACAGATCTATTGAAATATTCACCAGCCGCGATGTTCCACAAAATTCGTGGGGGGAGCGAAGTACCCGCGGAGCTAAATGCGGTGGGCGATGTGATAAGCCACTTGGGTATGCAAACGGAATGCTGAGTACGAATGCATTATTCATTCTGCTTCTAGTGTCCTGTCCGACCCTGGAGTACCCAGATGCAGCGACGCCCGTAAAGGTCACTATGCTTCAAAACCCCTCCCATCTAGGTAAGTTTTATTCGTGCTTATTTTGTTTTTATCGAATATACCTTGACGCCCGCTCATCTCAGAGGCCGTAAACCCGTGAGTCAATGTATCTACAAACCTCATATCTGTGTCTCACTAGACATCGGAATCGCCAGCGCTGCAATGGGGCAAGCGAGGGCGAAGCAGTACTCACTCATCAAAGACTCTGGTAACGACTGCATGCTGGGGGACAAAGTTATGTGCGTTCAGCTGCACGGGGACGCCGCCTTCACGGGACAAGGGGTAATCATGGAAGGGCTAGGGCTCAGTAAGTTTTCAACTCCGACGGTAATACGATCTTGGAATAATTCTCGCTCCAAGGTAATCTGCCCCACTATACTAGTGGGGGCAGCATTCATCTCGTGGTCAAGTATGTACCTCTGTCTTTAAGAATTGACTGACCCTAACTATTTTCTGTAGCAACAAGTGAGTATTGAGATCACCGCGTTTAGTTTGTCAAGCTGAAGCACGGTGTAGTATCGGATATACGACACCGGCGGCCAATGCACGCTCAACGTTATATTGCTCGGACATCGGCAAAATGATCAATGCCCCAGTCCTACATGTAAATGGGGATCATCCCGAAGGCTAGTCTATCAGTCTCTTAAACTCGTCTGAAACTAAACGTGTTGATGCAGATGTGTACCGAGCTCTAAAAGTCGCATTCGAATACCGTAACTTCTTCCGCAAAGTGAGTCTCCCGGTTCGATGGCCCCACGTGAAGCTGACTGCCGCCCAAACTTTATCGCAGGATGTGATTGTGGACCTCATCACATACCGGAGATGGTGGGCGCATTTAGCGTGTTTGATGCACGCGCCCGCATGCCTAACGCGAGGTCTATAGGGGACATAACGAACTCGATGAACCTGCATTTACTCAGCCACAGATGTGAGTTCGGCTTTGCACATATCATGATCGTCTAATCGATCTGTCATCTAGGTACCATAAAATTCGGACGCGCCAGTCTGTACCACAGATCTATGAGCAGAAACTCATTGTGAGTAACATGATCCCACTCATCCCTCCAGATATCTCACGAACCTGCCAATAGGGTGAGGGCGTTCTATCCGAAGAAAGCGCCACTGCAGATCGTTCCGCTTATAAGCAGCACCTTGAAAAGGAGCTCGCAAAAGCCGACGGCTTCCAACCAGAGGCAGACATGCTTTCGGGCGAGTGGTCCGAACTTGTTTGGCCGGGGGACATGTCAAAGGTAAATCGGACCCCTAAAACTGGGGTTAAGGCCCAGACGTTGGTGGACATTGGCAAGACGAGTGTGGTAGCCCCAGTAGGATTTGTAAGCCTATTTTTGTTCACCCCTTCGGCGTTGCGATTCGATCTTGGAATAGACAATCCATTCGCGTTTGCAACGGCACATCAAACATCGGCTATCGAGTCTCGAATCCGGGCAAGGAATTGATTGGGGAACCGCAGAGGCGTTGGCTTGGGGTTCTCTGATGGTGGAAGGGTTTGATGTGCGCATTTCAGGTGTGGTTTGACCCCTCAATCATGCGCATATACCCGCTTAAGGAACTCTTCAGGTCAGGATGTCGGGCGGGGGACATTCAGTCATCGGTGATGAGCAGCGGTCTCGTGGTCGGCCAATGTGCTAATCGAGGTTTCCTGAAGGCATGCCATGCTCGTTGACCAACAGACGGAACGTGTTACAGTCCCTCTGAATACGTTGCCTACGGAGAAGAAGCTCGAGTTGGCGAATAGTTGAGCGCCTAGGATTTACGATCTCACTATTTGTTAATATTTTCTTAGGTTCATTGTCCGAGATGGCCATCCTGGCGGTGAGCCTTTGTTTCTAATAGCGACAACTGGCTGGGGCTTACTTCTGGCTAGTTTGAGTACGGTCTGAGCACAAGTTCTCCAAACAGGTGAGTCGAGGACCTTAATAGATCCGGAGCTGGGGTTAAGCTTGATACAAGGCTTGTCATCTGGGAGGCACAGGCGAGTTGCAATTTCATACATGGTGACGCAACTAACTCTGCGTATTTTTTCAATAACGATAGTTTGGGTGAGTGGGATAGACTCAAAACTTACCGTCGGCGAACTTATCAGATCTTGATAGCGATTTCTTCAACGGGTCTCAAGTGAGTGACTGCGTGGGTTGTGGGGGCTCGCTAACGCGCGGTTAGGTCATTATCGATACGTTCATCGCATCGGCGGAGGGTAAGCTGGTGTCCGTGTTATGATCCCCTAGGCTCATCTTTAACGATGGTTCACTTTGCCCATTCTAGCCAAGTGGTTGAAGCAAAGGTAAGTACCTGAACCCCCCTGGACATATCGGTCCCTGCAAAGTTCTAATCATACGCAACAGCGGTTTGGTGATGCTGCTGCCTCATGGCCTCGACGGGGCGGGGCCAGAGCACTCTAGTGCACGCATTGAAAGATTTTTGCAGGTAAGCATACACCGCCTAGATAAAGTTCAGGACATATTATTCAACCCCAACACGGTCGTCCTCAGCTCACCAACGACGCATATGAACTCGATCCTAGTCTCAACATCAATATGCACGTTGTGAACCCAACAACCCCAGCGCAGTATTTCCATTTGCTTCGCAGGCAGATGCTCCGCAATTACCGCAAGCCCCTCATTGTTGCCGCTCCTAAGGGTCTTTTGAGATCACCCGTGAGCATATGACCACTTGTTCCGAGGTCGTGATTGACTTTCTGCCGAAGGCCGCGGCCTGTACACTGGCAGATATGGACGTTGGAACAGAGTTCATGCCAGTTCTGGCCGACCCTTCTGTGGCCCCCGGGGCTCGTAAAGATCGTGTCCTCCTGGTCTCCGGTAAGATTTACTATGATTTAGTTCGGGAGCGCAAGACACGTGGGCTCGACGGCAGCGTGGCAATTGTGCGGATCGAGGAAGTAGCACCCTTTCCCTTTGCAGCCTTGGAGGGGGTGCTCCGGGACTGTGTTAGCACAGGTGCGGACATACGTTGGGTGCAAGAAGAACCAAGGAACCAGGGGGCTTGGAGCCATGTCGAGTGCCGGATCAACGATGTTTTGAAGAAGCTGGAGGGCGGCCACCACTTTAAATACGTGGGACGTCGCGAGAGCCCAGTGCCGGCTGTTGGTGTGGGGAGCTGGCACAAGGCAGAGTGTGCCAAGTTGTTTGACGACGCATTCGCGTAGTTTTCCTTTCGCGGTCTTCCTTTGTCTGCCTGCCATTAGGGTACACAGTATTGAATTCGAATAAGCTTCCGTCGACTATTTAAACGATATGTCGACATGGCCATGGGTAACAGACCTTCATCGGTATATAGTTGTCTGTGGCGCGCCGCAGCTCCAACGGCTTAGCCTTCGTGACAGGGTTGATCAAACTTTATTGGATGAATAGAGTCAACGACCAACTACAGCCTATGCACGACCGACAAGACTCACTGCTTTCGTCTATTTTCTGTGTCTACGCATTATGACCAAATTTCTCCGGCTTCACAGCCCACAAGACGTGCCTGCTGGAGGTGACGGGCAGCGCGGGTTGGACCCAATTTGGAGGAACCAACGACAGGAGGCGCGGGGTGACCCGTCTGGAGAGCCTCGAAGATCGCAGAATCGTATGTGTCAAGTCTAATATCTGTGTGGCAAAGGGGACAGGCAGCGAGATTAACCAATTGGGCTCGCAGGCCCGACGAAAAACAGGACTGGATGCGTCTCTG
Organism: Ceratobasidium sp. 414; assembly: GCA_019616945.1. Classification (NCBI taxonomy): domain Eukaryota; kingdom Fungi; phylum Basidiomycota; class Agaricomycetes; order Cantharellales; family Ceratobasidiaceae; genus Ceratobasidium; species Ceratobasidium sp. 414. The sequence goes on along the minus strand of WSTK01000002.1, from coordinate 287,607 downwards.
TGGTATGAAAATGCTCAGCAGCAAGGCGTGATTGCGAGGCAGGTGCGACCGCACGCAACCTACGGCGCGTGTGTACACGGGGAGGCGTATTAGCCATGTGGTTGTCGATGGTAAGAGCGGGCTTGCGGAGAGGTGGACCCTGATTGATGCTTAGTGCAGTGGATCCCAAGTCCAAGAATCTCTATATCATGGTTGGTCTGCACACCAGCTCTAGTCGTCCTGCCATCCCTCCAGCCCAAGGTACCGACAACGATATCTACCAACCGGGCCATTCAGGCTACAAACCAACAATACAAACTCAAGGCACCATTCTTCGTTCACAATCCCGAACCACTTGAACTGAGCGACACTCTGCGCCAATGAGCTACGATTCGTTCTCGACGCCCTCTCCTTCGTACGCGGATGAAGGAAGCGAAAACTACTATTATCACGAAGGTAAGGAGTATCGACATGGCTGAAACGGAGGTCCGTGCAGCTGACTCCAGTGTTGAAACAGGGCGGCGTATGCCCGCACAAGGCGTCTACTTTTTGCCTGCGGACCAGGAGGAGTTTGACCGGTACATTTGACGCAACATGTGAAGTGTGCTGCAGCTGACGATGGGATATAGCCTGGAGAGCGTGCACCAGATGACTACCGCTGTACTCGGCGATTTATTTTGGGGACCGGTCGATAAAAAGCTCACGCCACGGCCAAGCGGTCGCCGACGCTGTGTGCTCGACGTTGGCGCGGGAACAGGTAGGCCCATATCCGAACCAATCACCGTGGTATCGCCCACACCGGATAATCACAGGCAGCTGGGTGCGCGAGATGGCAGAGAAGTACCCACACGCAGATTTCATTGGTGCGGATATCGTGCCAATTCCGCCTCCTGCTTCAGCGATGGCTGGTTATGCAAACACCTCATTATTAACAACGCCTCAGGTACGTACCATTGTGTTGTGGTTTCTTTTGCTGATCATACTTCAGTATGGAGAACACGAAAGCTTCATCTACTCTGGAGTTTGGCACGCCATGTCCAGCGAAAATCTGGCAGCAATGTTTCTCGGTGCACCGAGTACACTAGGCGGACCGGATACGCCAGACGCAGTGACAACCCTCTTGAACCCAGTGTACGACTATGGCACGCCAGCACCGTCGCCTTACTCGAGCTATGGTCCACCACAAACACCTCAACGAACCGAAGTTGCGTACACAGAACGCAACAACGTCCGCTTTGAGATACATGACCTTTCTCAAGGACTTGATTATCCTGATGGTGTCTTTGACATCGTCCATTGCCGATACGTTCTTACGCTGGGTGTAGGCAGATGCTTCTGGTTATAGTGAGTGGCAACTGAGTGCGCATGATTGTAGGTTCCTGAATGCAAAGCGGCAATTCAAGAGCTTCTACGAGTTCTCCGTCCTGGCGGTTTATTACTTATGGCAGAGTCTTCAGTCCCGTTCTGTTTATCAGTAAGTTGGCTTTTAGCCACTGGAGATCGTACCTGACGATACCAGGACGGTACGGACCCCCCGATCGGAACTGCCACTCGGGAGCTGTTGGAAATCGTTCGCGCCTCCATAAGAGAATCCGGCCTTGACCCCGAATTGAGGCTCAAGCTGGCAGCGGAGGTGGGCATAATATCATCATGTGGTGCATTGATTAGCCTCACATTGGCGTGATAGGTGAAAAACAACCCACAGGTGGAGAAACTCGAGATGTGTGATTTCCCTCTCCCCCTGGGGGATTGGCCTGAGGGTTTGTACCGTGACGTATGGTGGGAGCCCTACTGACAACCTTTATATAGATGTGGTTTTACAACCTGTTGGCCGCACCGGTCTTGAGAACCTGGCAGTTGGACTGCGTTCGTTGACGCCTTTACTGCGACAGGTTGGATATGATGATGCCATGATGTCCATGCTTGCCGCAAGGTGTGTTAATTTGCCCCGCTTGTCACCCTGATCACTGATTATCTTTGCTCTGATAGGCTGCACGAGGAGTGGGACATCGATGAAAAGGGCACGGGTATAGGAAAGTCGTTCTTGTGCACCTTTTTGTGGGCTATAAAACGCCGCTGAATCAGTCACTTAGAAGGGGGATGATTCATCAAAAGGCCCTGTGACAAAACAGATCTATACCAGTTATCTTGATATCTTTGGTTCTACAGCTATCCAAGATGTATCACCGCTCTCTGTACAAGTACCGGAATAAATACGCGCATTTGTCTATATATGCGTGAGGTTCTTGAACTCTAATGCCATTAAGGTTAGGAGATTTGTCGTCAGGTCATGTGATCGTGTTTGGCAGGGTCGCGACAACTAGTCAAAGAAGCGCCGAGCCACCGCCTGCTCTCTACCCGCACCATGCCGCTCCTCCGGATTGAGGTGTGCGACTTCAAGTCTTACCGAGGTCAACAGTCAATTGGCCCCTTTAAAAACTTCACCAGCGTCATTGGACCAAATGGAGCTGGAAAGTCTAATCTCATGGACGCGATCTCTTTTGTCCTTGGAGTCAAGAGTGCCCAGTTGCGGAGTAGTCAGCTCAAGGACTTGGTATATCGTGGCAGAAGGTTGGAAAGGACCGACGAAGAAGGAAACGAGCAGCCAGGAGGGAGTGATGAGGAAGGTGAAGGCGAGGGTGAAGGCGAGGGCGAGGGCACGGCCAAGAAAGCATGGGTCATGGCAGTTTACCAGGACGCGGAGGGACAGGAGTACAGGTTCCAGCGAACGTGAGTGGCACATGCGAAGGTCCAAAACTATACTTATGTATGAATCCGACAGAATCTCTACGTCAGGCACCTCGGAGTACAAACTTAATAATAAGGTGGTGACTTATCAAACTTATAACGCGACACTGGAGCAACACAACATCCTCGTCAAGGCAAAGAACTTCTTGGTGTTCCAAGTTCGTAATAGTCTCTTTGTCAGTATACCACACTTACCCAGAGATCGCCAGGGCGATGTCGAGGCCGTGGCATCTCAGTCACCAAAGGAACTTTCCAAACTCATCGACCAAATTAGTGGGTGCGTAGTTTTCTCACTATCTGCAGGTATATGTTCTTTGCCAACTAACTTTGGCTTGATTATAGCTCTCTTGAACTTGCGCCTGCGTACGAAAAGACGAAGGCTACGCAGGATCGAGCCACCGAAAACGCGGCGAACAACTTCAATAAACGCCGAGGTATAAACGGAGAGATCAAGCAGTTCAAAGAGCAGAAGAACGAGGTGGAACGTTATGAGAAGCTAATTGATGATAGGGTGGGTGCAACGCCTCATGACTTTCTGTTTCGACCTAACGTATCTGGAAAAGGAAAATGCTGTCGTACACAAATTCTTATGGCAGCTATTCCACCTGGGTCGCGAGATCGAAACCAATGTTGAAGCGATACGAGCGAAGAGTAAGGATCTCAAGGGCCTGAAAAAGCAACAGGTGCCAACGGTGTTTGCGCTTTACCGAGATTGGCATAGCTAACGTGTTGTGTAGGCGGCGGATGACGCGAGGGTTAACGCGGCTCGAGAAGAGCAAGCTAAAGCTCGCTCGGACGCTATGAAAGCCGAAAAGGCCCTGAAGAAAATGGACAAAGCATTGGATGCCAAGGTGAGTGAGGTAGCTCGGGCGGTCAAACAAATCAGATTAATACTCGCAGAAACCTGGTGTCTCCGATCTTGAAGCTCAAATCGCTCATATTATACGAAAGGTCGACAAAGCCAGGTCTATTGAAGAGACTGTTCAGCGTGATGCGGAGAAGAAAGAGGCGGATGTTACGCGGATGAAAAGAGAATTGGCAGATGTCCAGCAAGCATTTGAAAGAGCCCAAGGTAAGGTTGACTTGCTGCTAAGTTTTGGCGTTACAAATTAAAAGACACTCTTCAGAGGCACGACGTGCGGCTATAGAACAGGGATCTTCTCTTAGCGAAGAATCTTTAGCACAGTACCACCAACTGTGAGCGGATTCCTTGTTCAAACCTTGTTCGATCCGGGGCTCATATGTGCGTTAGGAAAGCGGCCGCCGCTCGTGAAGCTGTTGAAGAACGCCAAAAACGTGAAACCCTCACGCGTGAAGACAAAGTCTTGGCCCGCAACCTGTCTACCCAGAATAGCAAGTTGGAGCAACTCACATCACAGCGCGGGAAACTCAAGGCTGACATCGCAACTGTGGGGGACAAGCGGAGTGAGGTATGCTGTATGTTAGTGTCGCGTTTGTTCCCAGTTAACACAATATTGTAGGCGGACGAAAAGGTCAAAGGCTTGCAACAGGAGCTTAAGAACGGCAAGAACGAACTGGATAAAGCTCAGTCCGACCGAATTCGTATCACGTTCGCCATTTCTTTCACCAATTTGCTGGTTTCTGCTGACTCGCTGCGTACAGTCAACTGGAAACTGAAATCAACGAGAAGCTGCATGACGTGCATACTAAGCTTATGCAGGCTGGTGTAGACCAACAGGAGTCCGCGAAAGATGCTCGATTGAAGGAGACGCTTGAAAAGCTGCAGCGGGTATTTCCAGGTTCGTGAATTCTCGTGTCGTTTCAACCTCGGCTCAAGCTTGCACTAGGGGTTAGAGGGCGTGTCGTCGACCTTTGCAAGCCAAGTCAACGCAAATATGAGGTGGCTGTAGCTACAGTGTTGGGTCGTAACATCGATTCAATTGTGGTGGATCATGAGAAGACAGCAATTGATTGCATTGAGGTCGGTAGTACGTGTATTTTTGCTGTCCCCTGGCTAACGTCGTTGATAGTACATGCGCCAACAACGAGCTGGTCAAGCAACCTTCATCCCGTTAGAGAGCATCCAGGCGAAGAATATCAACGACAAGTACCGAAGCTTCGCTCGGGGTGCGCGTCTTGCAATCGATGTCATTCAGTACGAGCCAGTCGTTGAACGAGCAATGTTCCACGCTTGCGGCAACGCACTCGTTTGTGATACTATGGAGGTAGCAAGATACGTTTGCTACGAGAAAGGGCAAGAAGTTAAAGGTACGAACTGATTTGGGGTTAAGGTGGATAATTATTGACACAAAGTAGCCGTGACCTTGGACGGAACTGTTATCCACAAGACGGGTCTCATTACTGGAGGTCGCAGCAGCCACGGAAACACACGCAAATGGGAAGAAAAGGAGCTGCAAGGTAGGTCGCATAGGAGTGCATGATCTTTCCAGCCGTTGACCGTCTGCTTTTTAATAGCCTTAAATAAGCAAAAGGACAGCCTCCACGCTCAGCTCCGCGAACTTGGGCAATCCAAACCGCGAGGAACGGTAGATGAGGGCCTCACGGCGGACATCAACAGGATAGAGTCCCAGTTGCAGTTGGCTAAGGACGATCAGGTAAAGGCGGGCGGCACTCCTGAAAGCACTAGAGCTTGACTCTATTATTTTTAGAGTGCTCTGAAGTCGCGCCTCACAGGGCTCAAGGATGAGTTGAAACATGTTGAATCGGAGCTACGTAAACTCAACCCTGAGGTCGAAACGGTGCGCATTGGGACGTTACTTCCGACGTTTATTGGGAGCTGATTACTCTTGTAGGCCACTGCCGCTCACGAATCAATGGTCGCACAAATTGAAGAATTGTCTGAGGCTATCAACGAAGCTGAAGACAATGTCTTTGCAGCATTCTGCCAGGAGGTTGGGGTCGCCAACATCCGCGAATACGAAGAACAACAATTGAAGGCCCAAACCGAGGAGCTAGAAACAAAGATGCGTTTCGAGTCGCAAATCGCTCGGCTGAGCCATCAGTGAGTATTTGCTTGACCAGATCCAGTATTTCCTAACCAGAACATAGGATTTCGTTTGAGGAGGAGCAACTAGCTAGCATCAACGCCCGGCTACAATCCCTCGAACAAACACTCGCAAACGAAACCGTCAACCTAGAGAAATTACAGGGTGACAGAGACCGTTTGGCAGAGCAAATCGAGGAACTTCAACAAGAGCTAGACGAACATCGACAGGGAGTTGCTACCCTCAGTGAAACTCTGACCGAAGCGACCAAAGTATTGGATGGCCGCAAGCGGACTGCGCTCCATTCGTCCAAAGAAGTTGACAAGGCTCTCAAGGAGATTGCTGGATGCGTACGTATTAAGAATACACCGCGAAGTCACCCTTTGACTCACTGTATCCGTAGAACGACAACATCGAGAAAGCTGCCGCTGAACGATTTACAATTTACCGCAGATGCATCCTCGAAGAAATCAAAATTCCTTTAGAATCTGGTTCGTTGAAGAACGTCCCGCTAGAACAGGTATGGTTCCTTCGTGCTTCTATCCGAGCTATGTTCAGTGCGAATGCAGGGTCAGGCAGCAGAAGGGATGGATCTAGACGATGAGGATGAAACACAAAGGGCTCGTGACGTTCAAGACTACGACATCGAAGTCGACTTCAGCTCTTTAGATGAAGATGAGCAGGAGGTTGGTCCTCTCACCATCAATTTAGTGCAAATAGCATTTAACCTATTTTTCTAGAACGGATCCGCCGAAGTCGGAGCTGAAATGGACGCCGAGATCGCCAAGATCACCGGTGAGATCGAGAGGATGGCTCCCAATATGAAGGCGATGGATAGGTAAGCTGGGTTATTAATATGCTTGGGGCCGATATCTAACTTGAAAGTAAGACTCGATGACGTCGAAGCTAAACTGGCTGAAACCGAGAAAGAGGCTGAAAAGGCGCGAAAAGAGTCCAAGCAAGCCCGTGACGAGTTTAACGAAATCAAGAAGAAGAGGTGTGTAGATCCAGCACCCCGCAAGTGCTGAGACTTGACTTGGGTTAGATGCGATTTGTTTAACAAAGCATATAATCACATCGCCGAACGGATTGACCAAGTCTACAAGGATCTCACCAAAGGCAAGGCTGCACCAATGGGAGGCGTGGCCTACCTGAGCTTAGAGGATAGCGAGGTAACCTACTTTATTGTTCTATATAATCTTGTCTAACGGCGTTTTATGTAGGAACCATACAACAGTGGCATCAAATATCATGCCATGCCTCCCATGAAGCGTTTCCGCGACATGGAGCAACTTTCAGGTGGAGAAAAGACAGTTGCTGCACTCGCATTGCTGTTTGCAATTCACAGGTCAGTCGGCCCTATACTACTCGTGCCCAACCTGACGTCCGCCCTAGCTTCCAACCCTCCCCGTTCTTCGTGCTAGACGAGGTCGATGCTGCTCTGGATAACACAAACGTCGCCAAGATTGCCAACTACATCCGTCAACACGCGTCTGAAACCTTCCAGTTTATTGTGATCAGCTTAAAAAGTTCGCTGTACGAAAAGGGCAACTCGTTGGTCGGCATTTATCGCGACCAGGATGTAAACAGCTCGCGTACGCTAACTCTGGATGTGAGCAAAGGTACTGACAATCTCATGGAACATCATACTAACCCGCCACCAGTTGGCTCAATATGCAGATTGACACCGTTTCGACTTTGCGGTTATATATTATTCTTGCTCTCGCCGTCCTGTTGTACCGAATTGCTTATGTATATCGTGTGCTGCCGAAACAAACGATTCATTTGTCCGCGAACGAAAGGCCTAGAACACCAAAACTTCTACGACGAACTATACTGAACAATAAAGTGTAAAGCGAAAGCAGGGTCAGGGCAAGATGAATAAAATATACGACAAAAAGGAAACGGGCTAAGGAGGGTGGGAAGCGGCTTATGGGCAGCTGCGCTCGTCGACCGAGCGAGGAGGCGAACTCTGATTATCTACACTAAAGTAAGCTGAAAGTATCCCCGAAGATCTGGGGGTCCCGTCTGCAGGCGGAGTGGGGAAACCAGAAATAAGGTGGTCCATGCCGGGGTGAGCGACGCCGGCGGAAGCGACGGAAAGGTGACTACTATTGTCCGGGCTGATCGAAGGCACAGAAGGGCGAGTAAACGGGGACGGAACGGCCTGGTGATTTTGGGGTGTGTTGGGAGAACTTGACGTGACTGAGACGTCATAGTCGTACATATCGATGAGGGAGAGGGCCGTAGACTGCCTGTAGCTGGCAACGTTGACGTCAAGTGTGTCCACTTGGGCCGAGCGGACAAACCCAAAAGTGAGATTCTCTAATGATCAATGATGTCAGAGGGTGGTAGACCGTGTGTTAGCTGGACCACGCACCGTTAGTCACATGCTGGCTTGACGTCGTAAACACCGAGCGCTCAGACTGGGTGTCCGAATCATGCACACTCTCCGGTACGTCCTGGTACGAATGCGACGCGGCAGGTGCCGAGTGAGGAACAGTCCGTGCACTCGAAAACGCAGTGAGTGGCAGAGGGGCAGTGAGACTTGTCGGAGATGGGGTCCCGGGAGCGAGATCGATCCGGAGTGGGGTCTTGTCCTGCTGCTGGCCGGCCTCGCGTCTACGTTCCCACAGGAGCTGAGACTCGTGTTGGCGTTCAAACGGACGACGGCCAAATGTCCAATCCTCCTGGTCACCGCCTCCAAGCACGTTCCTCTCTGTGAGCTCTTCCCCATAGTATTCCGCGTTGTCCGACTCGCTCGAGTCAGCGTTCTCTCCACTGAGCGCAGGCTCATCCGGCGGCGAACCGTCCTCGCCCTCAAGCAACTGAGTTGCATGTGGAACGGGACTAGGGCGATAGAAGATCCCGCGCAAGGACTCGATGTCATCGATACTTGCGAGCGGCCTGGGACTCGAAAACGAAGACGACGAGCTTTCGTGCGAGAGCATAGGCGAAGCCCCCATCCCCGCCAATGCAGGGTCAATCATACCACTCGACACACGCGTCAGGGCACCACGTCTAGATGCTGGGGACAGGCTGTCCATCAAGGAATACGGGGACTGTGCCGAACTATGGGGAGATGCTGCCTTTTCAGGCTCTCCAGCAATAGGCGCTTGGAGCTGCGTCGCGGCAGCCTCGGTTTCTTCCTCGGCTTCAGCAACAGGAGCAGCCTCCGCCTCTTCAAATCCACCTGGGGGACCAAATGCCGAACCTCTCAACGACGACCCAGCAAGCGCGGAAGAGCCAGACACCTTCCGACCACTATTCCCATGCATCTCCACCCCATGATCATTCACCGAGCTCCCAAGACCACTATCCCCACTCCCACGACGCGGATCCCACTCCCTCCCAGAACTGAGCACCGCCGACTTGAGCATCGCATGCTCAAACATACGCTGTACCTCGCCGGAAGCCACGCTCAATACCGCCGGGCGTGTGACAAATGGATGCTCAGGAGGCGGGGCGCTCTTGCTCGGGGCCGGCGGGAACTTCACCTGCAACGGAGGGAGCTCTTCGGTCGGCGGGAGAGGCTGCACACTTCGGCTTGGACGAATCTCGTAGTTTGGCTCATCGAGTCGTGCACGCTCCGTGCTACCTGAACTACGAGGGGGATGTCGATGGCGGGTTGCGACCGTTTCTGGACCAGTAGGCAGCCCAGCCGGGGGTTCCATGGCGGGATGGGCACCAGCACGTTGTGCAAAAGGATGGTTCGGCAGTATTCGCATTGCGCCGGCGGGAGAGGAGAATGCGAGTCCAATAACCGATTCGCCAGGTGATGGAGGCGGCTGCATAGGTTGCAAGGCCGCGTAGTTGGGACCGGGAGAGAGCATGTTCACCGTGGCCTGTTGCACGCGCGAGCTCGGACCCGCTACGCCAAATCCCGAAGGCACAGGCGGCTGAGGCGGAGGTGCACGCGCACGACGCGTATCTCCAACGGGTACAGGCCTGATATCGACCACAGGATAGTCCTCCACAGGTTGTCGAACCCCACGCAGTAGTCCCTCGCTCGACTGGCCCATGTGCCCACCAGGACTAACTCCATCATCTTCTAACGAACTGGCCGAGCGCGAACCGCATACAACACGCTGGCCCCACGAATCGCCCCGACTATGAGTACGAGAAACCACAGAGCCAGATGCGCCACGGGCGTGTGAGGCGGTCGACACGGATCCTAGAGTGCCACCACGACGGTGAGACGAGGAAGCTGACACAGATGGAGCATGGCCGTGTCCTTGCGAAAGCGCAGTAGCGGCGAGCATCTCCACACTCTTCTTGAGCTTGAGTGTACCCCAACCAGATCCACCGCCTTCGCCCCTATTCCTAGCAACAGTCTCCCGCCGCGACCTCGTCCCGCCAACCCGCGCTCCCCCAACACGAGACTGGGAACGCGATAAACTCCGTGTGCGATTGTTCAACAAGCTGCCCTGACCCAGTGCGCTCCATTCTTCTCGCTCCCTTTCCAACTGGTCCCGGTCTCGTAGCACCTCCTCCACAGTCTGAAACTCCTTGTTCCCGCTCTGTCGCTCTCTTTCCTTCTCTTTGCCCGAATACGTATCACTCCGCGCCCGCGCCCGAGGGAAACACACTAAACCCCTCAGCCCACCCTCGCCCACTACAACAGATGCGCGCTTAGCAGCCTCGTCTTCGCCTCCGGGGCTTGGTGGGGGCGTAATTTCATGCGCCGCCACCCTAAATCGCGGCCGCGCAAAAATCAACGCATCGCAAATCGTGCGCACCTCGAGGCTAGTTCCCCCACCCGAGACCGATGTTCCTGCTGCAGCCGACGCAGGGCCAGAACCTGCGCTTCGGGGCATGCGGGCTCTCAGCCCTCCCTCTGCAACCCCAAATTCCCCACCCGGCGTGTGGCGCAAAGTAGCGGCTGGTGCGGAGGTCGGGATGTGCACCCTGAGTTCAGGCGTAGACATACTGGGCTTCAACGACGACTTGAGTTTCAGCCCTGCTGGGCGGGGCGGCACAGGCGGCTTGCCTGTACCCCCCGTCGTAGTCGTAGTCGTGGTCGAAATAGACCCGAACCGCGTTTCGCGCACTGGCCCAGGAGCCGTTGCATACGGGTGCGAGCGCATATCATACTGCCCACGGAGACCCAAGTATGAATCCGACGATGTGCTCTTGTGCACGTTGGGTTCGCGCGTGCCGTGCTCGCCAGCCCCCACATCTAGTTCCGTGGAACCTTTGCCCAGGAAGCTAAGGGACGGGGGCAACAATGTTGGACGGATCTTTTCCCGCTCACGAGCATCCAGGTCCAGGAACGCGCCACTCTCGCGATAGCCAACTCGTGTTTCGGCCATCGATCCAAATGAACTGACGAGTCCAGGCTGGTACGTCAATGTTCGTTTGCGGGCTGGGGCTGGTGTGGGGACAGGGCTGGACGCGATAGTGCGCACCCACGGTGTCGACAGGGACGCGGACGCCGCATGAGTGCGAGGTGGGGGCGAGCCGGTGCCCATCCTGAACGGATGATTCGCGAACACGAGGGGTGGGTCGGAAGCCTTTCCTCCGGTAGACACTGTCGAGTCGTCGGTGGGCGGGAATGTATACAGCGGGTCGACGGTCGGAAGTGGCAAGCTCCCCGGACCACGAGTATGGCCGGAATTCGCACCAAAGGTATGAGCTGAATGCGCACCGAACGTAAAATCCGACTGGACCGACGAGCGCTCCTTTTCCCAATCCCTGGCTTCTCGCTCCGGAGCTGGGTACGCTCCGACACCCCCACCAGCGTCCAGTGCGACATATGAACGCTGGGATTTGCGTTTGGCATCCCTCGAGCGGCTGCGTGATCTACTCCGGGCATCGTCCCTTCCGGTGCGTTCCCGAGACTCGGACTTGGTGGCGTTCGATTTAGATTTTGCGGGAGCTGCTGGTACCGGTTTAGGCTGAGGAATTTCCGCGGCGAATGGATGGCGAGTTGGCGGAGGTGGGGGTTCGATGGGGCCATCGTACGGTAGAAACCAGTCAGACTCGGTAGAGCTCGCGGTGTGCACCATGACTGGGGCACGAATGATGGATGAAAGACGAGAAAGCGGGTTGGCGAAGCTCATCTACCGACGCGGGAAAAGGCAAGCGGGGCAGGAAAGTGGGAAACCAGGATGTTAAAGCGCACGGCGGGTATGAGGGGGCTGTTCGATACACACATGAAAAGCCGGATATCGTCAATGAGCGGCGCAGGTCGCGTGGCAAAGCACGAAATTACTCACCACGGTTAAAACTCCAATAAGCTATCTACAGTCTGTTGTTCAAGGTACAAACAACCTGCGCAACGCGTTATGTGAGCTGAGGACCGCAGACACGAGCCAGAGGTGGGAAACGCACAGAGAAAAAGCAGTGGGTGAAAGAGGGGGATGCGACCGGATCGCACGCGAGGGCGGAAATGGCGGTGCGGTAGTCGAGTCGCGTGGAGAAGAGAGTATATATCCTACGGCCTGCGCGAGGCCCTCGAGGGCAGAGGAAAGAGTCGAACAACACAACGGAGATCAGTTGGCTGAAGAACATTGGGAGCTCTTTCCCTGTAAAGCAAATTCGTACGTCACATCGGCTGACACACCCGCGTTTCAGGCTTGGTGCCACCCAGCCCTGCCAGGTTTCCATTCCATTTAGTTCAACATCTATTACTCTCTATATTATCGACACCCTCTGGCGCATCTACCCTCCGCTCAAGCCGCCGGTTTCTCCGCATTCTTCACTGCCAGCGCCTCTTCAGCCGTCTTTCTCCCCTCTACAACATCCCTCACAATGGGCAGCGCATCCGCGAACGTCCTAGAACCAGATAAACTTCCGTTTGCACTTCCCGAAGACCAACACGTACCTGAACAAAATATGACCAATTCCCTCCTTAATGCAATACGCCGCCAGGTCGTTCTCGCCTTCGGGTTTATCGTTCTTCACGAACAATACATCCGCGTGCTTCGCAGCCGACATGTCTAGAACACAATTCACGCGCATTCAGTCGGGTATCCACGCCACGCCCAACATCGGTGAATACCTGATACCCCATCGCCGAAGAAAAACAATGTCGGCCGGTGGGGTAGATCACGATACGGCAGAATTGCCAGTGACTTGTCATGTCCGAAGCCGCTGTGTGGCCCAATTCAGAATCATACCCCACACGCCAAACAACGCGGACAAACCTTTCAGGATGACGGTACACGATGTGCCACGACCTATCCTCCTCAATGCGCACATCGTTCGAAATGATGTCAATCGTTGCCGCATCCTCCTCTCCGATTAAGCTTGACAGCACCGCACGAATGAGGGGAGCCATCCCGCTACATGGCAGCAGCGGTGAAATCAATTCGCCGATTTCAACCATTCAACGTACCTAGATACAATAATAAATGGTACCCCGTTTGCCTTGCACCATTCAAAGAATACCTTGAAGCCTGTATCAAGCTCGACACCTACCCAGGAAATCCAATTAGCCATTCCTCTAAACAAACCGTTCTGGATCTCACTCTTCTTCAAGAGCTCCTTGCACCCCTCAAACGGTACATGCACGCTTTCAAGTATCTCCCTAAACGAGTCGCTGCACAAAACTGAATCAGCTGCGCACTGGCAAGTAAACGATACACTTTACTCACCGGAAAGTCATGTTCCCAACCAGAACTTCTTTATTCAGCTCTCGTCTGCCCGCCTCGATCAGAAGGTAACGAATATATACCGTCTATGGCAGCTCACCGCTTCTCAAACCCACATCCAAAATTATCCGCCAAATCTACACAACCATCCATCCATAAACTCTTTGCCACCGATCTCGACCCAAATCACACTCACAGTCATTCGAATCGAAGTTGGTGATTGTGCCGTCCCTTCAACCAACTAGTTTAGCTATATGTATTCACAACCAGATAAATTCAAACTCACCAGTCGCTGAGGACCACAAACTTGGCGTCCTTGTGCAAAGGAGGGTATGCCAACGTCGACGGGCCCATCCTGGCTGTGGGAGACTCGAAAAACGCGAGGCGCGCTGCTGGTTGACATGAAATGGACCCTTGGACCCTGCTTATTACGATCACGTGCTGTATACGTCATGCCGATCCTCCGCGCATACACCTTGGCTTGGATCCATACAGAAAACCGATCGTTACATATGGTTCGCTGCTCGTGCCACTGCGGTTCACTTAATTGAAATATTGACTCCGCGTCTCGAGATTTGAGACGGGCGAGTGTAGATATAACTGAGCGGAAGCCCGTGATATGTCTTGGAACTTTTAACTAGCATTGATTTCTCGACGATCATGGCCTAAAGTGCGATTCGAGGTGAGAGATCGAAACTGCGGAGGAGTACGATACCCCCTGCTCCAGTATATACAAAAGCATAATACGACCGTAGCGAAGAGGCAAACGCCCGCATTACCATTGCTCTTGCAGTAAAATCAGATGGTACGATAGCGGAAACTAGTAGTCGTATTGCGACGACGGCGAATATAGCGACATCATTTGTAGAGACGGTGACCCGGGCATATACTCGGAGTATGTGTTGCTTTCCGCTCTCGAACTCAAAGATGGAGGCGCCCGGACCTGTATGGTATAAATCGTTAGGCATGCAAGTATCAGAACGACAGATCCGGCACTCACTGTGCTCCGTAAAGGGGGGTGAAATACATCTGATCTATTGTTCCTTTCTAAACGGTCCCAAATATCAGGCAGGTACCATGTCCAGACTCAGACGACTTGCCTTCGGCAACTAGGTACTGCCGCATATGCTCTACATGTAACTTGCACATGTCGCCCGCTAACTTATGCATCTGGGGCCTCAACAAGGGGTCCCAGGACCAACACTGCCGCATAAGGTTCCACATGCTGCCCGAGAGCCCACGTTCGCTCATCTCCTCGGACTGATCTGGCCGTTCGGGAAGTATACGGCGGAGGAGTTTGGAAATGACCCAGCTGTCAACACGACATTCCCGATAAGGAGGTTGCCCGGTCAGTACTTCTATCCCAGGTGTTAGCTCCATGGATGATTTTATGATGGTGCAAAGTGGACGAACCAAGGCACAACATCCCGAAAGACCATACGTCTAAAGTTTGTTCATGATTAGTAGACGGTGTGTAGAAATCAACGAGGTGCAAACCGGCGGCAGTCGAAACAAGATTCGCGTTAGTATCCCACTCAAATAACTCCGCTACAAATGGAATAACTCAGGCCAGGTGAACACTAAGCCAACGGTCCATTTACTCACGAGCCATCCACCGCAAAGAACCAGCGTTTGACAGACTGGTAGCGGCGACCTCGGCGCCTTCCTCCCCAGCCAGGACCTTGCTCAGTCCAAAATCAGCGAGCAGCACACCACCATACGTTGTAACGAGTACATTCGCCTGGGATATAATTTTCAGTTCAAACCCTCACCCGCCTCGGAACTCTATAAAGACGCACTGCACGCAGATCACCATGGACGATTGCGGGCTTGAACGTGTGCAAATACTCGAGACCTAGAGCGACCTCGCTCAGGAGCCTAAAGTGGAGGCAAGCGTCAGATTTGAAAGGAAGTATGAAACAGTGTGTGAGCAGTATGCCTCAAGCGGCCACAGAACGGATGATTCCGGAGGTATGGAAATAGGTTCCCACCGCCTGGCCAGGGAGTGACTGCAAACAACTCTTGGCCGATATAGCAAACTCCATAGAACCGGAGGACATGAGTATGCTGGAGTTGGCGCCAGACGGTTGCTTCCCGGCGGAGTCGCTACGCAAAAGACGCTTGGTCGGTACAAACGCAATCTCGTTCTAGAATTGGGAGACTGAACCTTAACGCTAGCTTCGCTTTTGACGTGTAGGGTGGCTCTCAGCATAACCTTTTCACCTCCAACCCACCAACCTTCGCAAATGTCTGTAATTCCCCCAGCTAGGGAGGGCTCGCTAAGCTTGACCACCTGCCCATCCACTGTTTACAGAGGTCAATACCATCGTACACTGGGGCAATGGTGAACTTGCAATTAGTAAGAGGGGGGAGAATGCCAGTCTTGATATACAGGGTGTTAAGCCCTCCTCGAAGGGCCGTGTATTCGTCTGTCCCGGGCTGTTGGCCTCCAAGTTCCTAAATCCCATGTGAGTTGCTGGTAAAGTCGTGGCCAAGTTGCAGATCTCACCTCTTGGATGGTTTCCATAAGCGCAGGCACATCACTCCGCATCTCAGCAGCTACTTCCAGATCTTTAGCATTATGAACCAGTCCTCGAAGCCTAGGGTATTTATCAGCTATTGGGTCGATGATGTATTATAGAGGAAAATAGAAATAGACCAACATTTCCTTAGCTTCTTCTTGGTCAAGTTGGCGATATAGGTCCACCCCGCGTTTTTGACGGTTGAGTTCGACCGGGGGTACGAGCTAGCAAGAATATGTATTAGCATAACCACATAATTTCGCAAATGTGAGAAAGCTTGCCTGAAACCTCGTGGCGTATGCATCCATTGTCTGGTTGAGGATATCGATGTCGCTATCGATCTGACCTTGTCGCATTAACGACTGGATACGACTGGACGCCAGAGCCAATTAGCAGCATCAACCAAAGCGGCCACCGGACTACGCACCTAAGATTTGCCCATTCAATGACGCGTTTCCTAATTCTGAACAACACTCTGGTATAACAAGCCAATAAGCAACGGCAAATCTGGCGCCAATTGTTGAACATACGTCTCCAAATCATCCAGGGCGTCCCGAAATTCCCAAGCCGCTATCGCCTCAAACTGTTGCCTTCGGAATGCGTTGGCAACCTCAATGCATCGCTTCGCAAGATGTGTGCATTGTCTCTAGCCGCACCGTAAGATGTCAGCCCAGCCACCTTTCGTGGGATCACAACCTACACGGTGAATCAAAACATCCTGAGACCTTCGGTTGATATCTTATGATAATAAGGTACATCGTTAAAATATAACCGAGAGGGACATCGGCAATTCCAGTATTGTTGTTCTCACCTGTCGTCAGGGCCAGTTCTAGTGAATCAGTTGCGCTACGTGCGTGATTCATTTGAGTCACCGCTAGACGATTATAAAAAAAGATAGATTTTTAGTCTAGGTATATCTCAAACAATTTGTAGGGTTGATTTGTAGGTGATTTATAGGCTCTTGGGAGTCTAGAGACCGGCTTTCTCTACGTCGTCGGCCGCAAAATCGTGGTGTCAGCTAGTTAGCGCCCAGCTCTCAGTCTCCTTGGACTCGGCAAGCACGTGGCTTAAGTTAGCATGCCAATGAGTAACCCGCTGGGCGCTTGCAATCGAATGGGAAAACAAAGGCAAGAAAGTCTTGCGACACCTGCCACTGTGTCTGTTGGGGAAACAATACATAGTGGCTGTATTTCTTCCAGCTAGCTTTCTCGAGCTGGTACCGTAACTGCGAGATCGATACTGTCCCCGCACATTTTATCCCTGGCCTCCCTTTGGGTTCTCTTGCCTGAATATTATGGTGGGTGTAATTTTCCCGTCCAAGGTAATTATGAAACTGCGCTACATACCTTCTACTCGACTTCCTTAGAAGAGCCTACGTCCGGCGCGTGGCGGCCTTGGCGCCCGTTCGGACCGTTCGGACCGGGACCAATCGTTTCAATTCGCGAGATCGGTTCAGGATCAGCAAATGCCAAAGACAATAGCCAGCACCATAAAGGCGGGTGTCGCAGTACTCGTCCTAGCTTGTGCATACTCGTACTGGACCACCACCACCACTATTAACAACGCAATGGCGAACGTTCCTCTCGTGAAGCTCAACAACGGAGTCGAGATCCCTGCCATCGGCCTTGGTAAGTTGGTCACGGTTGTAGTGAAGCTGATCGACGCGCGATGCTTAGTTATTGTCTGCGTGTAGGGACGTGGCAATCTGGGCCCGAGGAAGTTGTCAACGCTGTCTCCCATGCATTGAAGAGCGGGTACAAGCACGTCGACTGTGCATTCGTAGGTCGATTTGGTGCTCCCCGTGCAAAGGCTGACGCACTATGGACAGGCTTACGGGAACGAGGCACAAGTCGGAGAGGGAATCAAGAAATCGGGCGTCCCTCGCTCGGAGATCTTCATCACCAGCAAAGTATGGTCGACATACCATCGTCGTGTCGAGGAGTCGCTCAACTTGACCCTCAAAGCGCTCGGCACCGACTACCTTGACAGTTAGTTCTCTCTCTCTCCATCCACTTCCAATATTAACACCATTCCTTAGTGCTGCTCATGCACTGGCCTGTCCCGCTCAACCCCAACGGCAACCACCCGCTCTTCCCGACCTTGCCAGACGGTGTTCGCGATGTCGACAAGGAGTGGACGATCGCCCAAACCTGGGCCCAGCTTGAGGCCCTCCTCGCTGCCGGCAAAGTCCGCGCCATCGGGGTCTCCAACTGCTCGGAACTCAAGCTCAATGAGATCCTGCCGACTGCCAAGGTCATCCCTGCTGTCAACCAGCTCGAGCTTCACCCGTACAACCCCCAGCTCAAGCTCGCCAAGTTTTGCGAGAGCAAGGGGATTAAACTCCAGGCCTACTCTCCATTGGGATCGACTGGCAGTCCGATGCTGAAGGACGAGGTGGTCTTGGAAATCGCCAAGAAGCACGATGCAAGTGCAGCGGCAGTATGTATGCACCCACTCTACAATAGCTCACAAGGCTGAACGTTTTTCAACAAAGGTTCTTATTGGGTATCATGGTTAGTATGTTTCGATGTTCATCCAACGCCCCTGAGACTGAGTCGTTCCTTCATTCCAACAGTCGCCAAAGGCCACATCGTCCTTCCCAAATCCGTGACACCTGAACGGATCGAGTCGAACCTCAAAGCCGCACCTCTCGATGCCTCGGATCTAGAGAAGCTTGACTCGCTTGCCGCGTCCGGGAAGCAGCAACGCTTCATCAAGCCCGCATGGCGTAAGTCTTGCTTCGCGTCGCGCTCCGGACACGTAAACCTAACCGAATTTCTTCCCTTTCGTAGCGATTGTTCTTGGATTTGAGGACTGGGTGTAAGCGCATCGAGTATATGCGCCGCAGAATTTTTTGTATCTAGTAAATCCTTGTTGAAGCATTTGGAATGTTCATTTCGCACGCATACATCCTCTCTTTAGAACGTGATCAGCACTCCCTCGCTTCCCCTCACGTTAACCTGGCCCGCGTCCAACCCTTCTACGGCTAGTTTCCCCACAGCGACTCCATCCGTGTACGACTGTCCCGCCCACGTCACCTTCCCCACGTCTTTGCTCTCCACGCCAGGTGCACTCATCCTCTTCACCTTTGCCGCCTTGCCCTTCTGGATCCACTTGCTTACATCAATGCTTACGGTCTCTGCCTCATCCGCTGCAACGCCCTCGCGGCGCAGCGCCATGTTCAATATCACCATGCGCGCGATCCCGTCCTTGCGTGCGCTCAGGTCCCAGATGGCATAGACTGCGAGCGAAGATGGCAAAGAAGCATCACGGATGAGCGCTAGGCGAGTCTGGTCGAAAGGCCCGACGGCCTCGGTGACGAGAAGATAGGCAACGAATGAAGGGGAAACGCGAGCAGTGCCATAACGGTCGCTTGGGACGGGGTACCACAGGTCGTACCACGAGAAACCAGGGCTGAGAAATGTAAATGATGTTAGTATGGGGGATGCGAAAAGGAATAAAAGTTGTACCTGTTTGCTTGTTGAGACGATTGCAGTACGAGAGTTGCGCCTTGATGCATGTACATGCGTGATACGTTCAACGAAGCGCCATACAAAATTGCTGCGGGAATTGTGGTTAGCTAATGCTAAATGGGGAAGAAAATGGGGCATACTGTCGGAAAGCCACATAGCCTGCCCGAAGGTATCCGATACGTTCTGCTTTCCAGAACACGAGATCGAACTATATTCACCTGTATACCCAGGTCCTTTGGTTAATTGATTTACTCGTTCCGCCAGCGTGCCTTACTCACCAATCACAAATTCTTTGCCAAGACCACGCGCGGCTGCAATCTGGGGCTTCCACAAGTCCAGGTACGTAGTGATATTGTTGTGGTTAACGAGAGCTTCAAGCGTGGCTTTGGCGTTCCGCGCGGGGTCGCATGTAGAATATTGGTACCTGCCATTCTTATCTAAATAAACTAGCATATCGATGCAATATAAATAACGTACGTGTGTTGATCGAAGAGCTTGATCACGCCCGTTGTGTCTATCCCCTCGTTAATCGTAGACACGGTAGTCATCAATGCCTACGGTCACGTTAGCAGTGCGCCAAAACATGCAGTCAAACGAACGCATACCGAGCTTATGGGATCGTCGGCGAAGCCGTTCTGGCCGTACGGTTCAGCGTTTTGCGTCAATAACTCGCACTCCAACTCACAGCCTGAAAAACGCGCGGAGGCAAACTCAGCGCTTTGGTCAACGTAGATGTCCAGTTCTGTAGCCAACTAGTGTTAGCATGACCCTTGTCGTGATACCAGGTGTATTACACACCAGGAAGATGGCCGTAAACGCCGAGGATGACCATCCGGGGCGCCCGTAATGGTCTGGCTCGTTCCCGAGTTGGACCGAATATATCCGGTCCTTGCCCAGGTACTTGAACCCAGCCTCGATCTGACTCTGGGCAATCGCGATCGAGTTGTTGCCAAGATTCACATCAAGTATGAACCGAGACGTATTGGGGAAGACCAAGTACGACTCAAAATATGCAGGGCCACTATAATTTACTTGTTGAGTTGTGTTCTAGACAACAACTAGGTACCTACTATGTAGTCCGGTATATCCCTTGGGACTACGCAAGGAGAAGTTGATATATTTTCCATAACACAAGAAAATTGTTCTAGCTCACCGCACTCAATGTCAGGTTCAATGCTGGCGCGTTCGGGTCGAAGATCGAGCTGTCCACGGTGATACCTCCAGGTCGAATATCCGGTCCAAGTCCGGTGCGTTCTACGATACGCTTCATAATCTCTCCGGTCAAAAGGTTCGGGTGTGTCTTGTTCCCCCCAAATGTCGGGAGGTACGAAAATTCAATGGAGAACGAGGCGAGACGACGATCTAGAACCTGAGAGGCGCCGGCAGGTGGACTGGCTGGGATTGCAGGAAGCGAGACATTGGTCATAGCATTCGCAGCGGCTACGCCGAGCGACAGAAGCAAGGCCTTTTGCATGCTGGGATTGTTGGCGTAAGTGACTGAAAGCCAGCCATATTTTATATCATTCACGGCCGACCTGAGGGGGACAGTCGGCCCGAGTTGATTCCTCCATTCGCTCAAGTTAGACGAGAGGAACGTCCAGAAGAGAAGTAGAGCGCCTGTATACCCAGTAGGCGAAAGAAGCCGTGGGTAATGGAAGTTGTGACTAAAATATAGTTATTAGCCTTGGCCGAAGGTTAGCGCCGACACGTGACACGTGATGTTCTGTTGGGTTGTCGACTATCCACCACCTCTCGCTAGATTTTGTACCTTGATAGCTTCTATGCATATATGCATCGTTTCGTCGGATATCCGAGCCTCCCCTCGTGTCCTGGCCCCTGGCTTGCCCATTCCCTGGTATCCCAGCGCCCATATGCTCCCTTACCCTCCTTCGTCCTTTTATCCGGCGCACCAGGGCCAAGTCTATAAATAGTGCGATGGATAAACGACAGACAGTGATTAGCAACCTCTAGAAACTAGGTTTACCCGCTGTTCACTCCCAAACTCCACATAACGGCGCATGTACTCCGATAAATTTAAACATTCCAAGAGACTAACGGAACCCAAAATTGTGATCGACAACAAAAATACAAAAATCGATAGCTATAGTCCATTGTCCCTTGCTTCAGCCTCGCGTGCATGCCGAATCTCTGCGAGCCACCTCGTTCTGTTTTTTGTGCACCGGTGCGAGTCCCCGAGCACGCACTTTGACGCATTGACAGCGCTTGTCATCAACTCCTCCGCTTCAGCTAGTCGACCGAGACCTCGGCAAGTGAGCGCGAGATTGGCTTGGCTCTTGAGGCTATCAGGGTGTTCGCTGCCAAACTTGCGGATCCTAACTTCAACTACTTTTCGCTCCAGCACCTCAGCATCTTCCCACCGCTTCTGGTGCCGGTATATTTCTGCCAGGTTCGCCATACTCTTCAGCGTCTGTGGGTGTTCGGGCCCTTGTACCTTCTCACTGACTTCAACCACCTCTTGCTGCAGTTTCTCCGCCTCTCGCCATTTCTTCTGGCTCCAGTATGCGCTCGCAAGGTTGTGCATGCACTTTAGCGTATAGGGGTGTTCGTTGCCTCGTGTCCGCTTGCTAAGCTCGAGCACATCCTGGTGCAAGATTTCTGCTTCGTGCCATTGCCCCTGACTCCACAGCGCGGTCGCGAGGTTCGCCATACCAGTCAGTGTCTCAATATGTTCTTTCCCCTTTATTCGTGTCTTGATCTCGATCACCTCCCGGTCTAGTGCCTCGGCCTCCTGCCACTTTCCCCGTTTCCATAACGTGCAGGCGAGGTTACCGATCCTCGTCGTCGTGTTGGAGTGTTCATTGCCTAGCACTCTTTTGCTGACCTCGACGACCTTTCGTCCCAGCTCCTCTGCTTCTTCCCACCGGCCCTGGTTCCGATATATGTCCTGCATGCGGGTAAGTATCTGTCTGTCCGGAGCGACGCTGACACCCACCGCTAGATTGGCCATGCTGGTCAACGTGTAATGATGTTGCTCGCCTCCCACTCGCTTGATGACATCCAACACCTCTTTTTGCAATATCTCCGCCTCGCGCCATTGGCCTTGCTTGGAGAATATACTAGCCTTCCAGGTCTTGCACGTTAGAGTGCTGAGGTGCTCTTCTCCAAGTTGTCGTGCCTTTGCCTGGAGTTCTTGTTCGGCTAGGAGCCCCGCCTTCTCGTAGTGCCCGGCCTCGTAATAGACAATTTTGATACGCCCAGCTAGCTGGGGTTTCGACTTCTCCTCTTCTGGCAGCGCGTCGATGTGGTTCAATAGCATCCGGCGGAACGCATAGTCTTCCGATTTGTGATTCTGTGTAACACACGACGCGAGTAAAAGGGCAGCGCAGCTCTGTGCGGTCCGAGAGTCTTGGACCTGAGTACGAGTCCATTGGTGCACAAGAGGGTGAATTGAATAGGACTTGTTTGCGGTATCAAAAGCGACTAGGGAATATGCTTGCAGCCCGTCGATGGACTTTAGGAACGCAGCCTTGTCCCAACCCTGATTGCTAGTTTGGTAGTGTGCCAACATCTCGGAGACTATTTGCTTTCTGGAGAGCTCCTCCTCAGAGAGTGGCAAGGCCGACTTGTACTGCCGAAGACCCATAGCGGCGAGACGAAACATATCCTCGGATATATGTTCGTGGTGCATGAACGCCATTGTACTGTACAGTTGTCGGTCATGAGGATCTAGACGTTCGTAGCTCACACGCCATGTCGCATATACGGTTAGCTTGTAGTTGTCGATTTTGGGCACATGCTGGTCGTATTCTTCCAAAAGTCGGCCATGGCTAGCTTGATACATGTCGTGATACTCTTGAACGGTGCAGCAATGGGTGCGGATGTATGCGCCAGCGTGTACGATAGCCAACGCAAGATTTCCAAGTTCCTGTGCCCATGACGAGGTCAGACGGGTGGTGCAAGAGACAACGAAAGATGATAACTTGCCTTGACTAGCACCTCGCCTGCGTCACCGAGATTACATGAAGCGCCAGTGGCCTTGGCTAGTAATTCCTGGGCTTCTTCTGTCGACATTCCAGAAATATGAAGATCTGGATCTGTGCCATGTGCGAGCGTGGTAATGCGCCGGTTGCGGGTAGTGATTAGAATCTTCCCCCGAGAAGAAGTAGGAAAGAATGGGCACAAGTCAAGACTGGGGTCGTCTGCGTTGTTGTACACCATCAGCCACTGTCCCGGCTGTTTGGCAAGCCAGCTGAGCGCGTCACTGGGACTGTCTCCAGCCTTCTTAGCTAGTGCAATATTTTTGAGTTCAGTGTTGATTGTGGTGGCGGACGTAGCATCGACGTAGAATATATGCTCGTATCTAGATTAACACTCCGTGTGGTCAGAAAGTGGCCAGGGTAACCAAAAGTTACTAACTTATCCCTATGCAATTCGGCAAACCGAAGGGCCAACTGTGTCTTTCCTGCGCCACCTAGCCCATAGAGCACAAATACACGGCGTTCCTTTGATCCATCTGCAAGGCACTTCTCCAGTTGCTTGAGCTCAGGCTCTCTCCCTGTGAACAATTGGGATGGTGGTGGACAACCTGTGATAGTGTAGCCGCTGGTTGACTGCGCGGGGATAACACCCCCTGTTGAGGTGCACTTGATTAAACCTGAGCATATCTGGTGAAGTTTTCCCAGTACGTACCAACATGTACCGCCGAAATCACAGAGTTCCTGGCACCGATCGTGTTTGCCAGTTCGCTCATCCTTGTATCGTTATCAGCCATGGCAAGGGATATGCGAGTGTGTGCCACGGCCTCTGATCGCCTCTTCCAATCAGCCATCCCGATGCCTTGCATCTCCTGGCCAACATAGAATCGGAAATATACCCCTGGGGTGTTCTGGAACCGGGTAGACATTTCATGGGCAGTCCTATCGGAGTTCATGGCTACACCCATCGCACACGTTAGTGACGTGCATCAAGCGTCCATGGTCACCACAAACGTACCTACGGTTTGAGTCTGCCCAGCCCCGATGCTTGTCACGCAGTTCACGTGTCCACCAGGAAAAAGCAATGGCACCTCCTCGAGCAATAGTGCAGTTGGGTTAAAATCGCCCAGCCCCACATATAAACTAGTGATCCCCCCAGGCTCCAAGATTGTTGCAGGCTTAAAAATTCCAGGTACGGCAAAAGCTGCGCACAGGGCTTCAACAATTGTACAGTCAGGCACACCGTTCCTTTCGAGCGGATATGTACGCAAGCGTATAGGAATCCCCGCGCGCATGGCATGCTTAGAAGCAACACATATTACACTAATAAGATGAACATTAGTGTGACTCATCTATCGTTGAATAGCACGTACACCTTGCAACTGTCCGCGTTACTAGCCCGAGGGTCCAACATTCGTGCCTCTTCGCCTACTCCACAGGCGTTGAGCATTCGCTTGATTGCGACTTCCAGCTTGCTAATTTTGAACTTCCCAGTACCAAATCTCTTCTTCTCCGAGAAAACATCTTCTACAAGATTATTGCAGTGTACTTTTGACTCGTCTATCGACAACCCCAGTCGGCCAAACATAATCGCCAGCAGGCTGGTCGGTCACAAGTCAGTAGCTACCCAAGTTACAGAGTCTAGACGGTTCGGCCTTGCCTTGCAAACCCGGCGCCTATTATTAACTTGAAGTGTCGACCGGGTCGCGGAAGTTCTGGGAGGTTTTGGTCCCCTTGTACCCGTCTCATGAGTTCCTCCACGACTGTGATCAGGGATAACAAGGACACGATGCTCCCGCTATCTTCATCCCGGTGTTAGACCACAACAGGGTCCGCGGAGTCATCTGGCTCACCGAATGACAAGGCATTTATAATCAGCCCTTCCTCGGCCAGAGACACATCCTGCGCGGACATAGTTTGCCAGTGGTGGGGGGATGAACGACCAGCAACACCATCAACGCAGCCAAATAGACGCAAACATCGCACAGCAGAGGCGAGCATCGTATTTCAAATCCAAAAATGAAGGTGCAAATTAATGAGACTTCCAGCAAGGCTACTGATGCCCGTAATCCGTTCTGACCCCCCTAGAACGTGCTTACGGGCATTTATGTATGGATTAATACCCATTTACACACGCATACATCATGTCTTAGAATATGACCAGCACTCCTTCGCTCCCCCTCACATTCACACTGCCCGCCTCCAGTCCCTCCACATTCGGCTCCCCCACGGGGACCCCGTCTGTGTACGACTGCCCAGCCCATGTCACCCTCCCCACATCTTTGCTATCCACCCCAGGGGCGCTCATCCTCTTCACCTTCGCTTCTTTCCCGTTCCTTACCCATCTGCTCACATCCACCGCCACCGTGTCTGCCTCGTTGACCGGGCCTCCTTCACGGCGTAATGCCATGTTTAACAATACCACCCTGGCAATCCCATCGTTGCACGCGCTGGGGTCCCAGATGGCGTAGACTGCAAGCGTAGGCGGGAACGACGCGTCACGAATGAGCGCAAGGCGAGTCTGCCCGGATGGGCCTACGGCTTCAGTGACAAGTAGGAAGGCTACAAAGGAGGGAGAGACGCGCGCAGTGCCGTAACGGTCGCTGGGAACCGGGTACCACAGGTCATACCATGATAATCCTGGACTAAAATATAGACGCATGAGCATGGGAAGCAGAGTGAGAGGAATCAAGCGTACCCATTGACTTGTCCAGGCGCTGAACTGGTGAGGGTGGCGCCTTGATGTAGGTACATGCGCGATATATTCAACGAAGCACCATATAGGAGCACTTGTGGAAACCAAAAACTTTAGGCTTCGCTCAGTAAATGGAAGCTACGACGCACCGTCAGAGAGCCACATAGCCTGTCCAAAGGTATCGGACACATTCTGCTTCCCAAAACACGAGACAGAGCCGTATTCACCTATAGATTTGTGTTATTTGCTATAATTTTTCGCCCTGTGTTGCAAAACCAACTTACCCATCACAAATTCTTTACCTAGGCTCTGTGCTGCTGCTATCTGAGGCTTCCACTGGTCCCAATGTGCAGTCATACCGGTATGATTTACGAGAGCCTCCAGTGTAGCTTTGGCATTGCTATCAGAGGTGCATGTCGAGTATTGATAACTACAGTTCTTGTTCAGACGAGCCCGTGCTCTGATGCAGATAATCGACGTACGTATGTTGATCGAAAAGTTTGACCACACCCGTTTGGTCTATCCCGTCGTTGATGGTGGACACAGTAGTCATTGGTGCCTATAATATTTAAGCACGTTGCTCATGACCGGGTAAAGAAAATTACTCGTACCGTGGCCCTCGGAAGCTTGGCAAAACCGCCCTGGTTGCAACTCTATCAGCGAACTGTATCTGTATCTCGCGCTTCAACTCACAGCCTGAAAGATACGCGGGGGTAAATTGAGCGCCTTGGTAAATGTCGATGTCCAGTTCTACAAACATCGGATCAAGTCTTCTGTCACGATGCGAGGCTAGATGCTGAATACATACCAAGAATTTGGCCGTGTAATCCGCAGACGCCCATCCAGAACGTTGATAAAGGTCAGGCTCGTTTCCGAGCAGGATAGAATATACCCGCTCTTCGCCCAAGTACTTGAGTCCAGCCTCGATCCCCTTTTGGGCAATTTCAACCGAATCGTTCTTAAGGTTGACATTGAGGATGAAGCGAGAGGTATCTGGAAATATATCGTACGACTCGAAATACGCGGGCCCGCTGAAGCAACATTAAGTTTACACTACAAACCAAACACTAAACGCTCACTAGGTAGTTCGGTAGATCTGCAGAGACTAAGGCAACAATAGTGAGCATACAATAACGCAAAAAATATATACTTCCAGCTTACATCGCCTAGCGTCAAACTCAGCGCTGGAGCGTTTTCATCAAACACTGAGCTGTCTATTGTGATGCCTCCAGACCGTATGTCCGGTCCGAGCCCGGTGCGCTCCACAATCCGTTTCATTATTTCGCCGGTCAGGCGGTTGGGATGTGTTTTGTTCCCTGCGAACGTCGGGAGGTGAGCGAACTCGATGGACAATGAAGCCAGCCGCCGGTCTAGAACCTGCGATGCATCAGCAGGTGGTTGGGTTGAAATGGCGGGAAGCGAGATGTTGGTCGCGGCGTTTGCAACAACCGCGAGAGACAAAAGAGCGGCCTTGCGCATGTTGGGGATGTTGACAATAGGCCAAAATTGCTACGGTTTTATAGGCTTGCGGGGGCCATACGAGACAGGAAGCTTGGCGCTCCGAAGAACACACAAGATGCAGACGGGCGTTTGGCGTAGGAAGAGAGCCGTCGGACAGAAGAATCGAATACTAAAAAATAGATTACGCCGCTGACTGTCACTGCCAAGAAGCTCCGCCTAAACGGGGACAGCACTAGTGCAGGAGCCGACCTGTGAACTTTCAGGCTTGAACACTGGGGCATACCATCACACTTAGTGTTCCCATCCTGAAGGACATAGTACCTCGTTTGTGAACCATAAGATGTACCAGTACAATTCTAGTCGACGTCCAGCACGGCTGCTTGTGTTGCAGTGTTTCCCGTCCGCGCCTATCAATACACAGCCACTCAGCGCCTGATCAAATCGCACCGTCCAGCCACCCACGACCTCTCGGAGAAACACTCGACGAATGGACCTGTACAGGACTCTTGCCTACATGCGCTCGCACGCAACCTGCACATCCCGGCCCGGCGTGTTGACAGAAATATGACGTACCCTGTGTGTAACTTCCCCAACGCGCAGACCCGAGTCGAACCCGCAGCTGTCCTGCACAAATCTAGAGCTTGCATTTTTTTCTTCGCCTCCCCACTCGATCTACGGGAGATGCCGTTGTGTGAATGAATCTGACTGGCTGTTTGGGACCGGCACAACATCCCGAGGCTAATTGGATTGGGGAGATAGGACGACGCGGTGCGCGAGTTAAGATGTGCGTCGTGGATCAAGCAAGGTATGTATACATTTCAGCCTATACGTCAGACTTACTTCTCTTGTAAAAAAACGGCGACCTAAGATTCAATCTTCCTATCTATCGCAAACTTCTCAGCTCGATGGTTCGCGACTCAGGGTATCCACTAGCCTTCAACCAACACGCAACTCGCAAGCCGGCATTTGATATTTTTTTTTGGTGCTTATTTTTTCCACGAGTGCGCCTGTTCGAACTCTAGGCCCAGTAAACAGATGCGCGCCGCTGTCGGGCCGACTCTATCTGATGTGGATCTAAATCCCGCTCAAGGATGCCTGATGAGCCTAGGCTCAGGATTGCCTCATTCCCAACACGTGTACTAGAAATGGGGTCTCTACGAACTCGGCCGTCGATCTGGAGGAACGGCTTCACATTCAATACAACGGTTTTTGGGTATTTGGCCTCCTAAGTGCCGAACCACGCGTACACCGTCCATCTACCGGCCCATCCAGCCCTGCGCCGAATTTGGTTACGTGCATTTGGACGAAGCGAGAAAAATGAAAAACTTACGCCGTCGACAACTAGGAGCTCGCCAGAAACGTACTGGCTCGCTGCACTCGCCAGGAATACGGTAGGCCCCGCAAAGTCTACTGGCTCCCCCCAGCGCCCCGCGGGGATGCGCTCTGAAATCTGTCGGAGACGCGCCGGATCGGCGAGCAACTTCTCGTTCCTGTGACGCCATTTACAACCCGCGTTCCGCCCCGAGGGGATGAGGGGACTCACATATCGGTCGCGATGTATCCGGGGCAGATCGCATTCACTTGGACGTTGTGCTTGCTCCATTCGTTGCTCAATGCTTTTGTCAGCTGGGAGATGCCGCCTTTGGCAGCTGCGTAGGCCGGTACGGTGATTCCACCCTGCGTTTTGGTTACCCCCTATTGGATGCAAAGACTTATGCAAGGGCGTACCTGGAAGCACATGAGGGACCCAAAGTTGATGATCTTCCCGCGACCTTTGGCTACCATGTGACGCCCGGCTGCCTGAGATAACAGCCACACGGCCTTGAGGTTGACGCTAATGACCTGCCGGTGCACCATTTCAGTCCTGCAACCCCAAGATCGAGCTGAGCCGGAAATATTAGGAATTGGGGTGCTCGAGCTCAAACTGAAAACCCAAAAGGCAAAGCGAGCGTCCGAACCGAGAAGACCCGGGAGAAGGCGAACGCTATCACGAGATGGCACTTACCTCGTCCCAGTAGTCTTCCGGAAACTCGACGGCAGGGGCCCGGCGCTGTATCCCACCGCAGTTGACCATGATATGGACCTGGCCACCCATGAGCTCAACCGCGCGGTCGAACACGGTCTTGACGGCAGGCAGGTCCGCGAGATCACAGACCACGATCTCGGCGCGCCGGCCGAGGGCGCGGGCTGCGTCGCGTGTCGCGGTGTTGGACTCGTCGCGCTGCACGATGCAGACATCCGCCCCTGTGAACAAACAGGGCTTGTCAGTCGATCTGCGGGGGCGGACACACGTGTGAATGGACTCGCCTGCTTCTGCGAGAGCGATCGCGCATGCGACGCCGATACCTGTGGTTAGCACGTATGAGCGGGTGAGATCTGGGCGCCCGATTCTAGACGAAGGACGGACCGCGTGTGCCGCCCGTGACGACCGCGGTTTGGCCTGCGAGCGAGAAGAGCTGGGAGACGCCGACGGCTGGCGTTTTTGCGGTTGCGGACATTACGCGAGCCAGGAGCCAAAGATGTGCGACTAGGAAATAGCGTGTACAAGTGGAGCTGAAGGCGTGGCGATTGCTGGAAGCACAGGGTACGTCTATGTGGGTCCATCAACACGACTTTATACGCGGTGGGGCAGCTTGGGGCTGGCTGGGAGCAACGTCGGGCCGGGCTGGAGTGTGGGTTGGGTGCATGGACGCAACCAGGAGACATCCATCACACGCGAAGACAGATGGTCTGTGGCTCCAACGCGATTGCCACTCGTCGGAACTCGGACCGGACGCCGCGAATTCGCAAATAAGCGGGCGGCTGGAACCAATGTCGCGCTGGCGGCGTTACTCGACACAAATCGAATTACAGGAAATGGCCGGAGCCCGTTCCGATGCGATTAGATAGGCGCGTTTTGGGGTGTCGACGCCGCGTCACGGGCCCTGGGTCGGCGCGAAAATGTCGCAGCGCGTACCCGGCCCGATCGTCCCGGGTGGGTGCTTGACACCACCGCGGCATATAAGGCTACTCGGCGCTCCCCACATTATCTGCATCGAACCACACTACACCTATCCACTTCTCATACCACCATGCCTACCATCATCAACGCCGAGCCCGCCTGCGTCCTTCACGGCGCCAAGGACATGCGTGTCGAGATGCGTACCGTCAAGGCCCCGCGAGAAGGCGAGGCCCAGGTCCAGGTCGTCGCGACCGGACTCTGCGGCAGCGATCGTGCGTGTTGTTTTTCGGCTCCTACTTCTCCGACTGACGTCCCCACAGTGCACTATTACGTCCACGGCCGTAATGGCGACTTTGTGCTCCAGGCCCCTCTCGTCCTCGGGCACGAGGCGGCCGGGATCGTGACAGCCGTCGGCTACGGCGTCACCTCTGTCAAGGTTGGCCAGCGCGTCGCCATCGAGGCCGGTGTCTGGTGCAAAGAATGCAGCTACTGCCTCGATGGCCGCTACAACCTCTGCCAAAACATGCGCTTCTGCAGCAGCGCAAAAACCTTTCCGCATCTGGACGGCACGCTCCAAGGAAAGATGAATCATCGTGCAGACTTGCTCCACCCGTGCGTACTCGTGATTGGTCGAGCACCCAACAAGCGCTGATATGTGATCCCAGTCTCCCCGACAATTGCTCATTTGAGCAAGGCGCCCTCGCCGAGCCCCTGTCTGTCGTCCTTCATGCCAACCGCCGCGCAAAGCTGCGCAAGGGCCAGTCCGTGCTCGTCCTCGGTGCAGGAGCCGTTGGCCTCCTCGCATGCGCCCTTTCGAAAGCGACCGGCGCATCCCGCATCACCGCAATCGACATTGACCAGGGCCGACTCGAGTTTGCGCACTCGGTCGGCTTTGCGACCGACGTCTACTGCCTACCCCGAGGCGAGCGCCCACGCTCGAGCGAAGAGGGCCTCAAAAAGGCCAAGCAAACCGCACTCGACGCGCTCGACGACCTCGACGCACCCGAGGGCTACGACGTCGTGTTCGAGTGCACGGGCGTGGAGAGCTGTATCCAGATGGGCGTGTTTGTACGTGCTCACCTTAATTTTACCCCACACGGGATCGATCAGTGGCTGTGTTGCTGACGATCGTTCAGATGGCCCGGACTGGCGGAAAACTCTCGCTCGTTGGCATGGGCACCCCCAACCCCGTCGTTCCGCTCTCGGCCGCTGCTCTGCGCGAGGTCGATATCATCGGCGTGTTCCGATATGCCCACACCTACCCCGAGGCGCTCGCCCTGCTCGCAAGCGGCAAGCTCGCCGGTGTCGAGCACATGGTCACCCAGCGGTTCCCGCTCGAGGACGCCGGCAAGGCGTTTGAGATGCTCTGCCAGGGCAAAGACGAAAAAGGCGGCCTGGTCGTCAAGGTTATGGTCGGCACTGGCGAGTTATAGTTCCATTTTCTTGGCTCGATTCCCTTGGGACTGTGGAGTTTATCTTGTACGATAGCCCGTGTATTTTTTGTGTGTAATGACACTTGAATAGTACCCCATTCATGCATCTTCCAAGTTGTCTGGGTACACGAGCCCCCCTTGGGCGCGAATCTCGTCTAGAATCTTCATCAACGCGAGGCTATCATCCAACGCGCATTCGTCCACTTGTTTCCTCCCGTCCCGAATTGCGCGGGCGACCGAATCGGCTTGATAAAACAGCCCCTTGCCTGGGATAGGAAACTCCTTCGTCTCGGTCATTGCCGCACTCGTCTTGGTCTTGAATAATTTGAGGGTGTACGACTCGGGTCGATGCGGCGACCACGGGATCGTCAATTGGCCCTACACCCCGCATACACATCGCAATTCATCACCCGACCTTGACATAACACACGCACCTTTTCTCCTTCGATCAATACACTACGTCCAGGTGGTGTACTCATTACCAAACTACACGATACGACCGCAGTCGCCCTGATCTTCCGGAACACCATCGTCGCACATGTCTGCTCGTCCGACGCGTGCTCCTTGCCCTCCTCCATCACCATCTGGGCCGTAATCTCCGGCATCGCCCTCGCGTTTTCGGGGTTCTCAAATAGTGCGAGCATCACCCATGTTAGGGGATACACGCCTACAGCCAACAATGCGCCCCCGCCCGAGTGGGCATCACGGATGCTGTGGTCTGGGAGATTGACAGAAAAATTGAGCGAGAGGTCCGATGTGACGCGATGGATTTTGCCGAGGACTTTTTGGGTGTGGAGGAGGCCGTGGATGTGGGTCATGATAGGGAAGTATCGTGTCCAGAGGGCCTCGGCGAGGAGCGTGTTTTGCGATTTGGAGAGGGAAATGAGGTTGGCGGTTTGTGCTGCATTGATTGTGACTGTAGCCGGAGGTATGGCTAGTAGTTCCATGCATCCGATTAAAATGACTTACACGCTTTCTACTCCCCGGCCAATTCAATGGATCAGTCAATCTTGGTTGTACGTCGATTGGCACCTCACCTCACACAACACCGGTTTCTTCGCCTCCAAGCACACTTTGGTGTTTGCATAGTGTACCTTGGTCGGCGTCGATATATACACTACATCCACCTCTGGGTCGTGCACGAGTTCTTCAAGGGACCCGTACGCAACCGTCTCCGCATCAGCTACGCAAGATTGTTAGTAAGGACAGACGATGTACCCAGAGATATTCACGCACGTCCAAGATTTTCCTGGATAAATGCGTGCGCTCTATCAATCGACGAGCTGGAACAGACAGCGCGCACGACGTGTTTGATGTCGTGCACGTTGCGAGCTTTGGGGTCCTCGCGGAGATCCTCGACAAACTGCTTTGCCATGTTGCCCTATTGTGCATCACGTTGATTGGAGTGAGTCCAATCCAAACAAAAAGAAACTTGCGGTAGCGAGGATGCCCCAGCGGAGGGTAAACGCGGGACTCGTCATTCTGGGTGGGCGTATGGCGGCCTGTTGGGTGAGCAAATAGCTGGAGGGCGGTGGTGAACAGTCTTATGTTGCTGTGTATCTCGCTAATCGCGAGATGTTTGAGTTCCGTGGTTACATCACAGGAAGCTTGATGCAAGAGTGAAGGTTCGCCGGAAGCCTGACCGACGGATAAATATCGTAAATCGTTCCTATGATGACCTCCCAAACCACAGTGCGATTAGGGACCAGTCGTGGGCTAACAGCGACGGAAGTGGGATGAACACTTCGTCGCTTGGCGCTTGAACCAGGGTCAAAGTCCCTGATTCTGGCGCTGAGCAATGTTTTCGAACATCTGGTATGTGTCTGTATCATGCAGCATGATACAAGCGGCATGAATGACACGGCATACGGTAATAGATACCCAGCGCCAGCGAAACCAACTATTTGGTGTTTGCACTCAGCATCAAGTATAGCACCCGTGGGACCATGCAAAATTTGACCCTTAATATGCTGGCACAACTTCAATAAATGTTCTAGTTGCACGTCTAACTCGGTATGAATACATTTGTCTTTCAAGATGTTCGTCTAGCCGCCAGTGCATTGTCCACAGCCGCGCGCAGCGCTCCGATCACCTGAGATGGGTCTTTCGCTGTGAATATGGATGTTCCCGCCACGATTACGTTTGAACCTGGCAAGTAGTCAGCACGCGTGGCGAGAAACGGAAGCAAAAAAAGGAGGGTGGGAAACGAAGAAAGAACCAAGGTGTGTGTAGAGCCAGAGGCCGTGTTTCTCGGCGGATGTGTGGGAATAAGAATGCGGGCGCAGCGAGACACGCCAGAACTAGAACCAAGGGCTGATCGGGGCGGGCGCAAAGCCTAACCACCCCAGCGAGAAGCTCGGTGCAAAGAGAGGGGTGATCACTAAGATGCGAGTCAGGGGCTCACCTGCATGAGCGCATAGTTCAATATTCGCAGTCGAGACCCCACCGTCAACTTGGATGTCTTTGTCTGGGAAGCGTGCACGCAGCTCCGAGACTTTCGGAACGCATCGTTCCATAAACTTTTGGCCACCTCGACCTGTAGGGATAGGGGGTGAGAGCTGACAAGAAATGGAATGCGGAGAAAGTGGGGAAGGTGGAAAAATTAGAGGAAGGGAGGTACATACCGGGGTTGACGGTCATGACGAGGATCATGTCAACTTGTAACGCAATCTCGTCTGTGATTGCATCTGAAGGGGTATCGGGAGAGATTGCGATGCCTGCTCGCATACCGTGCTCGTGGATCATCTCGATAATTTCGAGGGGTTTGTCTAGTGGTTATTGTAAGTAAATGCGAGCATGAAATGAGTGTGGGACGAACCTGTGGCCTCGTAATGGAAAGTGTACGAAGCGCCCCCTGCAGCCGCAATATCGTCAACCCACTAGAGAGCATATCTGAGCAGGAGAACGTAAGAAGGAGGTCGTAGGGACGAACACGCTCAGGCTGGGAGACCATCATGTGACAATCCATGAATATGTCCGGGGTGCCTTTCTTGACACACGCCAGCACCGGAGCGCCTGGTGCCAGATGCAGGTAAGCGAATAACGCCCTAGCACCAAGAATGGGACGTACCGACGGTTAAATTTGGCACAAAGTGGCTTGAACAAGGGTGAGCAAGAAGTGTACGAGCAGTGGGGAACGCCTACCCATCCATGACATCTATGCGCGAGTTAGTAGGATTCCGTAAAAGATTGGAGCGACGAACCCATATGCAGCCAGTCTGCGCCATTAGAGATCATGCGACGGCACTCTGCGGTGAGATGGCCAAAGTCAGAGGAGAGCGCGGAGGGAGCGATGATAGACTTCATGGTGGGCAAGAACAGGGTCAGAGTTTCATCCAAGCGCCGGCGCATACCGGAGGGGGGTCACGTGCGGTGAGAGCCCCAGCGGTCGACCATGAACGGCGACGACAAAGGCACGTTTCCCATCGCGATGGAGACCACACGATCTAACATGCACTACAGACGCGCCGCCGCCGTATGCAAGCCCAGGCCCAGCTGGTCCCTGGATGTTGGCCAAGACAACTACCACCACAAAAGTTACGACTACAACGACCGAAACCCATTTCTTCCCTCTCTTTCGTCGCCGCCCGAATGCACGCGCAGGAGATACTGCTGCAGCTTCTCTGAGAAGGAGTATTGATCGAGACAAGGCACTTCCACCGCCTCCCTCTGACTCGGACGCCGATTCACATGGTGAGTTCCTGTCCGATAAACTAGTTAGAAAGGCTAACTGTCAAACAGGACTTGGTATTGGGCTTCCATCCTCGCGCAGGAGCGTCGACCGCGATATCACCCCTCGGGCCGGCGACCGTGACATCACTCCAACACCTCCTGTGCCAGTCATCATTCCTGCCACTCCTGAGTCTGGTCGTATCTCACCTTCTCGCGATATCCGCCGGGTCCGTAGCTCGGGTACTCTTCGCGACACACATCCTGGCCAAGCGCGTCGCAGCGAACAGAGTGCGCGTGACGTCTTTCTTGCATCCAAACCTCTACCTGTCCCATCATCCGCACCGCCCCAACATCCTGATCTGCCCGAGCTGATTCGTCCGCGTATGCGGCAACCGGCGATATCGTCCCCTTCGCTCAACACGCCCGGCCCATCTTCCTCACGTGATATGCAACGCGCACCTGGCCTCTATTCGCCACCATCCACCCTCAGTGCTAGCCTTAACCAGGTTGGTGCCCGCCCTACTACACTTTGGGCAGGCGGTGGGTCTGGTGCGAGCACGTGGGGTAGTGGTGTTCCACAAGGGTGGAATCCTACGCAAGGTTGGGAGCGTGAACAGGGTCGGTTGGGTTGGGAGAGCCAAGCCGAGTTTGGTCGTATAACGCAAGCCCCCGCTTATCGTTCACTTGGTTCGCGCGAGCGAGAGCGTGACAGGGAGCGAGAGCGAGAACGTAGGCCGAGTGCGCCGGCTCTGTCCGGGGGAAACATGTTTCAACCTGCGAAAAGCAAAGGCAAAGAACGCGAACGTGGCTCGTTGGATCCAGATCCAGCCAAGGAGAAAGAAACAGGAAAGCGCTCTCTGCTTGGACGCCGCCCCTCGTTTTGGATGCGCAAGTCCAAACCCAAGGACAGCACCGATCGGCGACCGAGCACGAGTCAGCAAGATGGCGTTACCCTACTTCGACCTAGTGCTGATGCAGCGCCACTGGGTACTGGTGCAGATGTTAACGATGCTAACACAAGGCGGAGCCTCGATGCTGTGCGCACAGGACCTCTACAACTCCCTCCATCCAGCTCCAGTACAGAGGTTCACTCGCTACCTCTATCTCGACGCGGCGCGAACTTTGACGTACCATCTCGAAGTTCAGTCACCTCGCCACGTTCGAGCGTCGATAACCCGCCAGACCTTTCGCTTCCCTCTGTACGGCCCATGACGCCACTCTTCTCGGAGTTCGGCGTCTACCGCGCGAGCGTTGACTTTGCTGCCGCTGGAGGGCCGGGTATGATGGCTGCACTCGCCGAACGATTGGCAGACGAGGGGGCAGCGGGTGTGGGTGAGACTATTATGGAGGATGTTGAAGCTGGTCGTGCACCCGGAAACGAATCCGTATCATCTCCTGTGCCAGTGCCAGGTACGGCTACTCCACCCCGCAGACGCTTAACGGGAGCGAGCAGCCTCGGTCGTCCCGCGTCGTGGCGCCGGAGCTTTGTCGAGAGCGCCGAAAACTGGCGCCGTAGCCTCGTCGGCAATGGTGGCAATGGGGAGGACGGACGAACAACTGCACCCGAGGATATATTTAGTGGATCCTCTGCGTGTGGGTCTCCTGTGTCTGTGTCTGCGTCACCTGTACCTTGGGCGAGCTCGAGCCCGCGAGCATCGCCTATCCCGAGGAGGTCTATGCAGGAGTCTAGGCCAGGATCTGGGTGCCAATCGCCTGCCAGGAAGTCGAGACAACAGTCGCCTACACCCGCGTCAAGACGAGGGTCACCTGTGCCACCTTCGAGGGGTCCTATGTCGCCCACCGGAGGCGCGAGGGTGACGTTTGGGGACGAACCCGGACGGTCGAGGTTAGCATCGCTCATTTCAAGAGGACAAGGGCGGAACGCCACCAACGGAGCAGCGGGTGAGAAGAACGAGGTGGCGAGTACTGCTGCAGGCTCGGGCAAAACTGGTTTAAGACGGGCACGCTCAACGTCTCGCTTGACTGCTGCACTATCTCCTACCCGGAGTCGCTCGTTTTCTCTGTTTGGGCCTCGCCCGAGCAGTGCGGGTCAACCACAGACTCAGCAGCCGAGGCAACGAAACGAACAAGCGCCTCCATCTGCGTTTGGACCCGCGGCAGGACCAGGGCTGAGTCTGACACTTTCCCCACCCATGATGGGTGGAAGCGGAGCGTATTCCTTCCCTTCTCCTTCGGTTGCTGGGTCGTCTGTTGGCCCGCAATTCCAGCCCTCCGTGGCCGGGACACCAATGTTTGCGCACCAGTCCGGTAGTCAGCTAAGTCTCGGTGGTTCGGCAGGTTATGGCGGCTCGAGCGTTGGTCATTCTCAAAGTGGATATCCGAGCTCATCTGGGGCAGGCACATTTGTGGTCGGTTCGCCAAATGGAAGTCGTGCGTCGTCAATCCTTCTCCGCTCACCGTTGCGCCCGCGATCAAGTACGAACCCGCCGCTGCTGAGGAGGTTGAGTGGAGTGTTTGGGAACGTGGGTGCGGGCGGGAGGAATGCGAGTGGAATTTTGAGTGATGGAGGGGCTGGGGACGGGTTGGGTGCTAACGTAGGTGGTACCAGCACTAGCGCAGGGCGACCCGGGTCAAGCAAGGAACCAAGCCCGGGTGTAAGTGTTCCAAAGAGGGGGGAGGATGATACGCCCGAGGTATATTTGAGTAGAATGTTGCAGTCTGTGAGCAAGACGGAGATTGCTGGTGCACTGGCTTCGAAGTGAGTGCGACCTACCTACCACCTTGCGGCACCTAATAATTACCCCTGGACGAATAGAGCAGATCCATTCCACGTCGCGGCACTCCAGTTGTATATGAGACGGTTCAACTTTGTGTTTGACCCTCTGGACATTGCGCTGCGCAGGCTCTTGATGGACCTATGTTTACCCAAGGAGACACAGCAGATCGACCGTGTCATGGAGGGATTTGCGAAACGGTATGCGGAATGCAATCCCGGGCTGTTTGTCAGTGAAGGTGCGTGGCTCGCACATTGTAACGCGAGGGGTTATTTACGTGCTGCCGGAGCAGACCACGCGTATATCCTGGCATTTAGCTTGATGATGTTGCACACGGACGCGTTTAATAAGAGCAACAAGAACAAGATGACCAAGGCGGATTATGTGAAGAACACCCGGATGGGGGGTATTCCGCCTGAAGTCCTGGATGTAAGTAATCACTTCATGCGCTGCGCCCCAGCTGATTATGCCACAGTGTTTCTTTGATAACATCGTCTTTGCGCCATTTATATTCATCGAGGACGCTACGGACGTAAACGGCCAACATGGCTTTGTTCCTGAATCGCTTGGTGGCAAGGGGAACGCGGTTGGAATTGTGCCTAGCGCAAACAGTTCCGGTACACTGCTTGCCGGTAGACCTAAAATCGACCCATACTACATGATTACGCAAGTTAGTATTTTTCCTCTGGTCTTTGCTGTTGACTAATGCGACAGTGTTATCAAGAACTTGCTTGACCCACTGCGTGTACCTGTGGACCAATACATCCCGCCTGCTTCGCCATTCAGCTTTACTGGAACGGCAGATTGCTTGGATGCAGTACAGCTCCGGCGTGTGTTCGCGTCTAACACACAACTGGAGATTGCGGGTGCTGGGGTGGACCCCATGCGGATTGGAGTCAACAAGTCGGGATTGCTATCTCGCAAAGGTGAGGAACCAAGGGAGGCCATTCACCTTGCTCTAACTAAGTACGTTTGTAGATGACCTTTTGGAGGGTGGCCGTAGAGCTGGTAGTCGCAAATGGCGGCGCTGGGCCGTAGTTTTAACCGGCTCTCAGCTGCTATTCTTCAGGGAGACATTTTGGGCTTCCCTTGCCCCCGGTGGAGCAGAGGTTAACGGTTCGGCGGAGGCGGTGCAACAAACGAGCTCTCTGAAACCTGAAGAGGTCGTCCCGCTTAAAGACGCAGTTGCGTTGTATGACGTGAACTATGGCAAAGTAAGCTTACGGTATGCAATAGTGAACCCATATTAACATCACACACCATAGTATGCCCACGTGTTCCGGTTCATCATGCCGACTGGGAAGCAACAACTCATGCAAGCTGCCAACGAACAAGACATGAACGAGTGGATCTCCCGTATCAACTACGCCAGTGCGCTCAAGTCTGCTGGGGTGCGCGTCCGGGAACTCGTAATGAACGTGGAGGAGAGTCGGGCAACTGGCATCGCTGCTGCGGTCTCCCACGTACGAGATCGGCGCTCGGGCAAACCGTCCACGCCTCCGTCTCGGGCAGGCGGAGTGGGGCCCGAGGGGAACACCCCCCAAATACCAGTCTCGCTGAAATCTTCCGAAAATCGGTCAAATGTCTCATCTGAAGTAGAACTGGATGCGATCGTCGAACCGACAGACGGGGGCATGAAGGACACATTCGATGAGATTAAGGCCGAGCTCGCTGCATCCTATAATACGTTCCCAAGGAGCGGACTTGCACCACCTCGACAAACTGGTTACCGGGCAACAAGTCTTGGTGCGCAGCGGCCGTCTGCCTCCTCGCTCCCTAGTTTCGCTACTACCGAGGATGGCGTACGAGCGCGAATGACCACTCGGGCCGAAGTCGTGACGTCCAAAATTGCAGACCTAAAATCGAAGATCAACACGGCAGAACTACATCTTCAGAACGAGCTACGTGTTGCACGGAACTTTGCTGTGTTGGCTCCATTTCAGCTAGCGACGCGCACTCGAATCAGACTTGCTGCCGAAATCCTTGCGAGGCGCGTACAAACGATCAGGATAGACATGGCCAAGATGGCGTGTCACCGGGATGTCCTAGTTGCGGATCTGACGGCTGAGGAGGCGGAGCGGGAGCGGCTCAAAACGATTGCGCTTCAGGCTGCAAGAGAGCAACTGCTGCTTAGTGTACCACGCATGACGCTCTCTGTGCACGACAAGGTCCCAGAGGAGACACAACCACTGCGTCGGCCCTCCCCAGGCGGCTCAGATGTCTCCGCGTCCGCTTCGGCGACATGGTCTTTCCGTTCCGATTATCCTGACCCGACGGAGGATCCGACGCTCACTGCGGGCAAGAACGATACATCGCTGACCACCCCCGAAATTGAGCCAGAGCAGCTCGCACCATCTCCTCCCCGCAAGTCGGACACATCACTGCATCCTCGGCCATCGTTTGCAGCATCTTCGCGGAGTGGGTTATCTCAGGCGTCATCGGGCGGCAATCCACAAGGGTCAACTGTAGAGCAAGGCGGCCAGTCTACAGCAGCCAACGAAGAGGAAGCGGGAGAGCAAGCAGAATTATGGCATGCTACGCGCGCTGGACGTCGCGTGAGCCTTGTCGAGATCCCCCCAACCCCGGAGGGACACAAGCTTGCCGATTTGCTTAAGAAGCGCACTAATACAAACTACACTGGTCAGGGCGAGAATGGAAGTCCCCCTGTTTGACGTGGTAATGAACAAAGCTGGACTTGTAGCATCTATTTTACCCTGTATAGCTTAGAACACTCACTTTGCATTAGTTGGGCACCCTCATTTGTTTCCTCAACCATACATACCATCATCCTTAGTACTCTTTAATTTATCCCTCTTTTTTTTTGTTTAGCCATACTACCTTTAGAGTAATTCGAAGGCCGGAATTTTGCACCGAATATAACCAGGTTTATTCCAAAGACATCGATAGACCCGCTGGGTATCACGGTAAACGTGAATGGGCATTACTTCCTGGTCAGTTGTGATTATACATGGTCATGCTTGGTGTCCCTATGTATACTTAGTGGCCCGTCTCTAGGAGACTGGTTGATACATGACCTAGTGGATAGTAGACAGAGGTACAGGCATACTACTTCCTACGTCTTACAGTCTCCTAGATTGACGGCATCGGAGGCTATAAATAGCATGTTTGGACAGCGCCTGCGATCCCCTCCAGCTATTGAACCATTTATCCGTAAACAAAGCGACTAGGATTGTCCCCAACACATAGCTAACAAACCAGCTCGTAGCATCAATCATAAAAAACAACACAAGCGACACACAAAAAATCTAAACAGTGAATCGAAGTTTTACTCTACCTACTCCCACTCACTCCTACCTCCTAACCATTAACTCTCCATTACTAGACAAAATTTTGTGCCTACGAGCGTCCCATCGTTCGTTCGCCCCGCCTAGGTGTGCGTTCGCAGTACGTGTGCGCAGGCCTACTCTTCCGACGTAACCGCTCACCACCTAATCCACTCGCCGTACATGTTTGGTCGTTCGCCCCTGATGTACGCCTCGAACGTCCTCTTCAACACTGTCGCCCATGATAGATCGGCCGGGTCCTCTTCGTGGAACTCTACATTCAAATGGTTGGGATTTGGGATTTTGGCGTTGTCGGCGCTTTTTGCCAGGGCTTGGGCTTTGCGTAGGAGGTTCTCTTTGGCGCGTTTTTCTCCTGCAGCAAAGTGTGGGCCAAGGTCAGGGTAATTGCGAGCCTTGTCAAAGGGCAACCACCTAGTGCGGAGTCAAGTGACTTAGGTCCTATCGGGGAATATCGATATACAAGCGGAACCCACCAGAAATTATGGAAATGGTAAGAGTACGCTCCTCTGAAGAACCCCTCAAACCCAAGCATATTCGGCGCAGCTCCGTCTACTTTCTTGGGCTCGAAGAAATGTTGGAAGCTATCGTGGTGGGGTTAGATCGATCTCGTCTGCCTTGCTGCACAAACTCACTCGGTAAAGAACGGGAACGCGGGCCTATCCCGTTGATAATCTTCCGTGTTCAACCAGGCGCTATCAAATAACGCGTCTGGTAACCTGAGCAACAAACCCTGGAGGTGGGCATCACGCATATACCGCCACACAGTCATCGGATGGAAATCCAGGCCATTGCGGAACGCAGTCCGGAACAAGAACGTGCCCAGCGCACTCCCCTTGTTCAAACGCAGCACGGCCGTGTTGTATTCTTCGAGGCGAGACCACCGGTACGCAAACGCGCCAGGCCAGCCCCAGAGTTCTTCCCAATCACGGAGCAGGATGGTGTCTGCGTCGAGATACGTGCCGCCGAACCTGTGGCAAAGAATGAAACGGGCCATATCCGAGAGGATCGTTGACATTCGGTCATAGTTTTGCGCAGAGTCCGAGCCGACTCGTCCAAGTACGTCCTTTGGTGAAGCGGTGTCGTTTGAGTTTGCAGCCTGGGGCTTCACTTTGTACACCACTCCACCCGAGTTGAACAAGGTCGCCTCAAAGGCTCGCCACTCTTCCTTGATTTCGGCGACCCCATCCAGTTGCTCCGTCGTATTCCACAGCTTGAATTTGATCACGTCCCGGAACCGTGAGTGCAAAAACGGCGACGCCCACGGGCTCGACTGGAGCCCTTCAAACATGTCATGCACCGCAGTCGGGTTGGGCACGGCGGCCGCTGGACCCGGGTTGATCCACATCCAAAACTCGGGCCGGCAAAGTCCCGCCGGCGTGGGTGTGCCACGCTCTTCTCCCAGGCCCAGGTTCTGAGTAAAAAGGTACGACATCAAGGCCATATATGGTTTGTCGGTGAACTCGCCGGTCCAGAACATGTGGTAAATGCGGGGGTGGTCAGGGTCGCATGCGTCTTTAGAAGTCTTTCGTGTTCGAGGAGGCGGGAGGTCTAGCGGAGCCTCGAGGACACCCCGACGGTTGAACACAAGGCCCGCGTCCGGGTCGCTGGGGTCGATAGTATGCATGGCTGTGGGAAGAACGTCTCGGGAGTTTTGTGCGGGTGCAGTGCCGTTAGCTTTGTCTTCGACATAAATAAAATTGTAGCGGTCGAGGCCCGTGCGGCGCAGGCGTTTCTCTCCGTCAATTCCCGTTCCAATGCGCATAAGCTCCAGACAATCACGCACGTACTAGGCGGTAGGATTAACTTTGGCGCTCTAAAACCCAGGGCCTGGTCTTGCTCACCTTGTGCGTCGAAAAGTCGCAGTGATCCATAATGATGTCCAAGTCTGCTATCCCACCTGGCTGTGGCCTTGGTGGGTAGTGGACATTCTGCGGTTCGGACTTGATCGTCACATATTTACGCGAGGGGCCTGTTCCGACAGAGTAGGTGGCTCTCCCACCAGGAGGCTTCAGCCTGTTGCCGTTTCGGGTCTCTACTGCGGGCAGACCTGGGTTCGGCGGGGGTACTGTGAGTCCTAGGACGTTGGGTACTGCATGCCAAAAACCAAAGTCAGCACCCACCGCGACGGGTGGAGAAAGCCGAACTCACTAGGTCTGTTACTGGGGTAATGCCCGCTTGCAATTTCCCACTCCCATATCTTTTGGAGTTCCGCTCGCCTGTACACCAGCGTCGGCGGCTTGCCAAACGGCTGTGGCCAATCGTTCTGCTTGCCTATAAACCGCCTGTGCAACGCAAATCCAAACCATGTCACGGCCAGAAAAGCACAGCAAAGCACCACGAATGCGCGGCGCCTGCTCATCCGCGACGAAGTGACGCTCCAGAC
This sequence comes from Ceratobasidium sp. 414, assembly GCA_019616945.1. Classification (NCBI taxonomy): domain Eukaryota; kingdom Fungi; phylum Basidiomycota; class Agaricomycetes; order Cantharellales; family Ceratobasidiaceae; genus Ceratobasidium; species Ceratobasidium sp. 414. The sequence goes on along the minus strand of WSTK01000002.1, from coordinate 243,764 downwards.
TCGCTGGGGAATGGGCAGCACAATCCGTAGGCGGCTGCCTGCCCTAAACGGGACCGGGACGAAGAACGCGGTCGTCCAGGCGGATGAGCGGGACGTGAGATGGTGCTTTTCCTCGATAGCATTGGTATACGAGGGCAGCGGCGAGAGGCGCGGTTTTCCGTTGTGGTATGGCATGCGGTGGGACGTGGGTGACTGCAGAGACATGGAGGTGCTGCCTGGGAGCTTTTCTGTGCAACGCGTCAAGCGCGCAATAGTCGTGGATAAAGTACAGAGAGGTCAGAAGAAATATACGAGCATTAACCCAGTGTGTAGGTGTTGGTCGTTGCTTCGAGTGTGCTGGCGATGCAAAACGCTTGCCCTTCCACGTGCTCCCTGCGGCACGTGACGGATAGGGGGACGGCCTCCGCGGTGCCCCACCACATCCCCTCAAATCCCGGTTGTAGATCTTGTCCGCGCCTCCTAGTTTGGCTGTTCGCTCCATCGCTCCAACAGCGCGCACACACTGCCCCTTGCTTGGCGCCGAGGACTAGTACGCCACCTTTGCTCGAGGGAGTCGCTTGTATCGGACAGAGTCGCTTGCACAGGCAGGGGTGCTACAGAGTGACGTCTGTGCCGGACGTCGTCATGTACAAGGGCCAGATCTGACATGCCAAGCTTGGCAGCGGGTTATCTACTTTACGAAACCGAGATAGCATGGGCGCTCGGGCATACGCATCATTTATCAACGCTAAAATCGCCCGATATTGAAGAACCCCTTCAATACACATCGCCAGTGTCTAGATCTAACTTGTGCTTGATTCCAAGTCATTGTACATTCAAAACGCCGTACGAATTCAAACACTAATTTCACTTTGTCCGTCCATGTTTTTCATTCATGCACCACCCAGCGGCACGCTCTCCAAATCCGCCGGGTCGGTCGGCACAGACAAAATCCGGAGCGTGTTCGTGTGGCCGAGACCGCCCTTCCAGCCCTGGACCGCAATGACAGTCGTGCCCGTCCGGATGATCTTGAGCTTGAGCGCGCTACGCAGACCGAACCGGATCCGGTTGTCCACGTCCCGCTGCCACTGCGACGCTTCGATTCCGCGCGGCTCGGGGTACCAGAATGGATAGCAGCCGCGGTGGAGGTGGATCTGGCGCGCAGTTTGTTGGTTGCGCGTGACTAGGTGCGACGGTTAGCAGAGCTTCGGGGGAGACATGGAGGGCTTACCGGTGATGATGGGGACGTTGGGACGATACTTGGAGATCAGGCGGGCAGTGTTACCGCTGGTCGACAGGACGAGGATGGCGCTCGCGCCCTGTTCAGAGGCGGCGGCGACGGCAGCCATACCGACCGTCTCGGCGGTCTCAGTTGGCCGGGGAGTGACAGCACGGAGCTCATCGAACAAGGGTGGGTAGCAGATGGTAGACTCGGCGAGGAAGCAGGTTTCTGCCATCATGAGGACTGCAAGTGAAGGTAAGTCCCGGTTTTAACGCATCCTGAAGGTGAAACTTGCCAGACTGGATGGGATACGACCCCTTGGCAGTCTCCCCAGACAACATGACACAGTCTGCACCGTCGAGTACAGCGTTGGCGACATCACTGACTTCGGCACGAGTCGGGCGGGGGTTGTACTAGAAATGGGCGTCAAATCACATTCGCCTCATGCCCTAGGATTGCACTTACGGTCATAGACTACATACAAACCCGTTAGCGGCATACGCACCAAGGATTCAAACAGACTTACCTCTAGCATCTGGGTCGCGCAGATAACAGGCTTTCCAGCAATGTTGCACTTGGCAATCATCATCTTCTGGGCAATGAATACCTGACTCGCCGGGATCTCGATACCGAGATCACCACGCGCGACCATTACACCGTCCGCCTCGCGCAGAATCTCGTCAAAGTTCTCCACACCCTGCTCGTTCTCGATCTTGACGATGATCTTGATCGCCGCACCGTCAGGCCCAAGCACCTCTCGGATGTCGAGCACGTCCTGCGCGCGGCGGATAAACGACGCAAAGACCATGTCTACACCGTTCTTGACACCAAACTGCAGGTCCTTTTTGTCCTTTTCGGAGAGTGCGGGCAGGTCGACTGGGGTCTTGGGCAGGTTCACACCCTTGCGCGACGAGATCACACCATTGTTTACAGCGCGGACGTGGACTTCTGGACCATCGATGCTGAGGACGAGAAGAGATAGAATACCTGCGAAATGGAGCGTAAGCGGCATGTATGCAGAATAAAGCATGAACCCACCATCATCAACATAGATCAACTTTCCAGGGGCGGTGACACCAGGCAAGTTGCTGTAGTCCACAAACAACCGCTTGTCGTCGCAAAGCTCAGCATACTGGGGATCGACAGTTATAACAAACTCATGTCCTGCCGGAATTTTGATATCCTGTAATCAAACCATTAGCCTGATTTGCAACACGCGTCACTGCTTGAAACCCACATCACACCCCGGGCGCATCAGCCCGGTACGGATTTCGGGCCCCTTGGTGTCGAGCGCAATCGCCAGTGGACGGGCCTCGGGCTCGACTGTTCGTATAGAGAGCCAAGTCAGCTCGCACGCACATGCCAAGTTTGAACACAAGACAAGCTACACACGTTCGACGAGCTTGTGGACGTTATCGATGACGCTCTGGTGGTATTCGTACGATCCGTGGGAAAAATTCATCCGAACTAGAGAGATGACGCATTTAGCCCGATGTGACTGGGGCGCGGGGAGGTGACGATGGCTAGGCACGCACCGACGTTCATGCCGGCTTTGCGCAGTTGGCCAAGCATTTCGACATTGTTCACCTTGGGGCCTAGCCAGTTCGCAATGAATGGGCTGCCTGTACGCGTCGCTCGGCGCGAGCTACTCACCAATGGTCGCGATAATCGACGTCTACGTGATGCGCGCATAAGCCCTCGCGCCCAAATGAAGGGAACGGTCAAGAACAAACCTTGCGCAGATACTTGGTGTCCTCGGACGGTTCGGGCCCAGCGCTGAGCGTCGAGAGCCACTCGAGGCGAGAGCGTACCTGATCAGTTTGGATACTCATGTTTGTGTAATACGTATATGGCGTCTGGGGCACATGCGACAGTTGGTTCGAGCGGTTTGGGTTGACGATAATTTTGGACGGCCGTGGGGGCATGGTCAGAAGCAACAAAGCAAACGCGTTCAGATCAGCACCAGCTCCACGCTCTATGTATGTACGACGCGTGACGAGGCACGAACCTGCAGGAATGAATTGGGAGGTGGTGGTAGGGGCCCTAGGGCGAGGGGGTCCCGCCGGGGCGCTTTTGTACGCATCTTTTCAGGGGGTTTCCGAAGCGCCGAGGCCGATCCCCGCGCGATTGTCACTTGTTGTCGCCCAGATTGTGCGGCCGACAGCATTTTTATCGTCTGTCGGACGTACCGAGCCAAGCCAGCAACGGACCCCGCATTCCCCAGCTCTTCCCACTCCGATCCGCGCTACACTGTTCATTTGGTACCCGCACACCCACCCTTTGCATCTGTCTCCTTGGACGCGTCGCGAACCAACATCCTGGCGCCATTCGACTCGGAAACCAGCAACTGACTGCACCCGTTGGCAAGCGAAACCATGGGACAACATCGGTGGATGAACCAAGAGACTCGATTACGACTACCCCAGCATACATTGACGCAAGAAAATTTACTAGCCCGAGGCTCATATATGCACGCTACCGATACAAACAGTCAAACGCACAGCCCACACATAACGATAGCACAAACACGACCAAAAAAACGGCAATAAATACCTCCCCCCCCCATTCCACGATCTTGCCGATCCACGTTCAGACGATCCTCAGAGTCAAGCAGGCATCCAACCCTGAGCCGTTGGCCGCACCAGCCACTGCCTGCGCCGCCTGAACCCACTCTCCTGTTGCTCCCGAGGCAAACACACTCTCGCATGCAACAGAACGCCCGGAATGGTATCCCGCGCCATCGCTCGCCCTGATGAACAGCAACGGCAAACCACGCGCCATATGCGCCGATGGTGGCGCACCAGGCTCGAGCGCCTCGGGTGGTACGACGGGCACTGTCCCAGCCGCCCCTTCGGTTGCCGCAGCGAGCGCCGACGCTATCGCCGCCGTGCGTTCCGCAGCTTCGTCCGTTCGCTCTCGTGCCGACGCTTCATCTCCTTCCTTCCGCCGGGATACCTGTGCCTGCTGGGCGACTTGACTCAAAAGTCCAGCGGCAAGGAGATGTCCAGGGCTCATCACGTTTTCCTGCATCGTGCGCACGATATCCGGGATCGGCGGCATGTCCACGACGACGATCGTCTGCGAAGGCGACATGACCGAAGACCGCCTGAACACAGATGTCGAGCTCGGGCCGGGCGTTCGTTCACCAGTGCCTGCACCGCTTGCACCCGGTTTATCGACAAAGTCCAAGACGGCCTTTGCGGCGGCAGATATGACGGCAGACGGGTCTGCAGCGCTAGGCAGGGCGCCCGCTGCTGCCTTGGCATACGGCACACTGGGTGGTGGTGCCGTCGGCATATTCCCAGCAGAAGGGTTTGATCTATATATGCGCTGTCGCAGCGGACCGATGTTCCCAAGCCAGATTTCGAGAGGCTCCGACTGGCCCGTTTCGGGGTTGTCACTCGAAAAATTCGACACCACGAGCTCGAGCGTGTGCGTGGAAGGCCGGTAGGTCGGCTGTGTGCAGATGGTCGGAAAGGGTGTGATGGATCGTGAAGGCGTGGTCCCAAATGTGCCCAGTGCATCGAAGAACGTATACTGGAACTTGGCTACAGGGGCGACGGTGAGTGCCGGGAACAACGGGCGTTTGCACATGTGCTACTCACAAATTCCCACAATTGTCCAACAGAGCCAATCATCAACTTCATCCACGACAGTCGCCCCGTGCACACTGCGTTCTTCTCGTGTCCGTGGCGCTTGATAATGCAATGTCTGCGGCCCAACCTGCCGATCTGCGGTCTTGACATCTGTGAGGCCTAGTCCGTTCGCCCCTGCATTCCCCCCAAATCCTAGTCCGGTAATGGTACCCGATGCGGAGAGATAGTACCGCTGTCCGTCGTCGCCTATCCTCTGGAGAGCAATCTTCTGCATCTGACTCACTGGTCCGCCGTCATCGTTGATAATTCGACTCTTGTCGACCTTGCGGATAATCAGAGGGTCGGATGCGACCCCTGTCAACTGGTCAGTCAAGATGATCTCGGAGCCATATGTAACGGGCCGCGCGCCAGCCGATGCCGAATAGGATCGCAGGCTCGCAGAAACAGCACGTGTTGAGCTCGCCTGCGCGGGAGACGAAAGTTGGGCAGGAACCGTCTCGGGAGAGTCCTCCGACTCGGCAGGGGAACGTACGACGGTGACACTGAACGCGGACCAGGCCGAGTTGCTCGCGCTGAGTCTACCCCCCTCGATGGCCATGTACTTGGTGCGCACTGTCTGAGAGTTGATGCGGTTGAAAAGCGAAACTGGGCCGCCGGCGAGGATACAAGAGGACATGTTACGAGTTTTGGCTGTTTTCTTGGAAGGCTTTGAGATGATCGAGATCTGCGTACTCTCGAAGCTAGCCCAGGGCGTGTTTCCGAGAGCAGACTCGGGATCGGCAACGTCGAGTACGAGCTGGAAGTTCTTGGCTTTGAGACCGGCAGTGCCCGAAACATGGAGTGTCTTGAAGCTCGCCTGCATCATCTCGTCGAGGGATGAGCGCTGCTCGTTGGTGCGTTCGCCAGTCTCTGTGACAATGCGCATCGCCAGTTGTTGGTTTCGCGGTTGCCTGAGCGGGCCCTCGACACGGACAACCGGAGGGGGACAGAGGAAACGCTTTTCATTTCCGTACGACTTTTGCGCGACTGCCGCATGGAGGCAGACGACCGTGGTCATAGACGGGGTCGGAAGCACTCTAGCATAGTCGAGTACAAGGTGGTCGCGCACAGTGCGCCGGATCTTTGCACGCGACTCTTCAGGGGACGTTGCCTCGTCACGTTTGCGTTTTCCGGACTGCAGTCAACACGGTAAACGTTAGCGCGACACGAGCGGGCAATGAATCTTCGCTCACACTGTCTTCCGGCGCAGGGGGCGCAATCGGGGGCGCGAGTAGCGTTGACGGGCCTGCACCTGGAGTCCCTGCCTGCCACGGGAGTGGAGGAGGCGACGGAAGCGCCTGGCTCGCAGCAAGCAACGAGTGGATTGACATCGCAGGGTCACTGGACGCATTGGTGGGCGTTTCTAGGGCATTGCTGCCGTCGTCGATGGCATTGAGCAGCAGCTCGAGGTTGGCGCGTGCCGAAGGCGGCGTGGCGGATGGCTGGCGCCTGTCCATGGCAAGAAAAGCCGGGGGAAACGGGGCGAGCGGCGGCGTAAACACAGGCTCAGGCGGTTGCACCGACACGGACGTCTGCCCCAGCGATGGTGACTGTACAATTGTGCGCATTGCGGCGGGCCGTCTTTGAGGGTTTGATCACACAAGTTCGTGGGAAAGACACCTGTTTGCCGGTGTTTGCCTGTTCCCCCTGGCGCTTCCCAACGCCTTCAAACACCGGCTCAGACGTTGACCTCGTCGTCCACTGTATGCTCACAACTAGGCCCACATATACCGGCCCCACCTGCCCGGTGCACTATACAAAGGATATCACACCCTTACGCAATGCAGATCCTTTGCGCTGCCTTCCCCATCACCGTTCGCATTCTGGGCCTCGCCCGCCTGCCACTTTCCCATGGGCAAGGGGCGAGCCCGGCCAGCTCGCATCTCACAATGGCACCTAATCGTCCCCGGACGAGGCGGTGTCGCAGCACCAGGCAATCAAATACTGCCGCGAATGGGATGTTAGCTTATATACCGCATTTTCTCCTTACATGCACGTCACGCCGCTGCTCCAATCTCGCTTCTGTCACTGACTTGCACGTTTCTAGGCAAACTGTATGCTATCAAAAGCACAAACATAGCGCAAACTATCTTGATTGCCGGACCCCTTACCATGCGCCGCTCCCTACACCCAATTTGTTCAGAAGGTCAACTATGCGACGAGTAAAGCTGAGGGCAGCTACAATTATTTCTTGGAGAGCCTACACATCCAAGTCGCTTTATTTGAACGCTTCGGGACACTGGGAAGGTTCTCAGAGCTGTGGCGTTGCTTTGCAACACCTGAAAGGCAGTTCCTGGAATCCGAGTACAACAGTGCTGCCCGAGCATCGGTTATTGTGCGTCAAACACAGCATCGTGTAAACTCGTATTGCACGTCTAAAGCTTGTAATTCCACCGATATATCATCAAAGTCACAAGCCGAGCGAGTGGGCTGCCTTTTGAGGGATATTATCGCCCTGGATCAAACCCTCCTTCAGGGGATCAGTATTAACAACATCTCCATAGAACTAGGGGACACTTGTAATGTATCACATCTTCCCATGGAAGCTAATGCAGCTTTCGTGATCTCCCACGCCCAGAAGGCAGCATACACTCAAGCTGCGATCACCCCAGTTAAGTTCAAGGTTATTCATTCTCAGATCCAGAAGTAAAAATGAATGTTTAAGCTTCGGAGTCAATCCAGCACATGATCATCCTTAGTGCCAGGCTGTTGCAAGTCATCAGCAAAAAGTACCGCGAGCCAGCATGTTTGGTTTTCGAGCGTGTGAACGAGAAGTTAGTCAAGCGTGTTCACCGAGAGCAATAGTGCCCTTGTGACAACAATTTCCAAGCAAAGACCTTCGACCGTTGGTGTATAACGCATGCTCGATTCAACGGCGCCTAATTCCACACGGGTTCGACCATTCTCACGTGACTTTATAGACGCCATCTACAACGATGACATCTAACATGCCTCCTCCGCAACTCACTCTCGTCGCAGCAGCTACTCTTACAAACGGACTTGGTGTACGAGGGGGACTTCCATGGCGTCTCTCCCGCGAAATGGCCTATTTTGCACGCGTCACCAGGTCCACTGGCATCCCATCTCCCAACCCCAGCGGTAGCATAAATGCAGTAATCATGGGGCGAAAGAGTTGGGAAAGCATCCCGCTCAAGTTTCGGCCGCTCAAAGACCGCCTGAATGTTGTGATTAGTTCCCAGGCCGAGTTGAAACTGTGAGTAAGAAGGAGCACTTATAAATGTTGTAGTGTTGCCCTTGGTTTGAGGAAGACATCGTGCATTGAGAGTTTTGACAGGGACGAACCTGCCCCCGAGGAGAAAAATACCCCGCTACCGATTCTCGCGCCCTCGCTTGACGTTGCTCTCTCAAAACTCGACCACTTTCCCATACGCAACATATTCATAATCGGCGGCGCCTCAATTTACACACAAGCCCTCCAGCATTCCAACGCAACTCGGATTCTGCTGACGCGTGTGCTCGAACCTGCGTACGACGAGTGCGACGTGTTCTTCCCCGAGGTTAGGGAAGGGGGGGATTGGACAAAGGCGTCGCATGCACAGTTGGCCGAGTGGGTTGGGTTTGACGTCGCCGAGGGGGTACAAGAGGAGAAGGGGACAAAGTATGAATTTCAGATGTGGGTTAAGAAGGGGAGCGAAGGCAGCGTGGTATAAAGATGACGGATGTGCATACACTGATGTCAAGTAAAGTTACGGCCCACAAGTAATGTACCCTGTAACTTGAAAAAACGTTGCTACTGACGCTCGCGGGATGTCGGTTGTACATTATAAGTGTACTCCAAGACCAGGATAGCGAACCCTAAAATAATAAGACTTGACCCAAGCAAACTCCAAAGCGTGATCGTGGAGAAACTCCTAGAAATAAGGGCTGGGCGGCGCAATATATATCAGTCACGGCCTTCACCCTGCAGCAACACTAAACTTACCGTCAGCGACCATAACTAAAATGATCATCAACAAATTCCCAACGCTCGCCACGATTGGGCCCCACAGCGATAACAGGATCTATAGCACGGGATAGGCACAGTCCGCAGCGCAGTTCATCATAAGATTCGGGTTCTTACCATAAACCCGGCATTAAACGTTAGCCCTGACACGGCAATCGCAGCGACACACATCGTAGTCCAACTGTCCGCAGGCAACTCGAACTTGCCCTCGCCAGCCCAGTGCATAACAGCCACGGGGACCCAAAGCGCGCCGAGAGTCGCAAGCCCCACTGTCGATGTTATAAAATTTGCAAACAGGCCGAATGGGAGCTGGTCCGAGTCGCCCGGACTGTCTCTTGGTTCTGTCTCCGTTTCATCAGCCCGTAATGGCTCGTATGCTTCTCCCCTGTGCTCGTCGGGCACTGCGTATTTCTTGTACGCGACTTGGTACAGTGCGTATGAGATGGCGGATATCAGGGTGAGAATGTTGCCCAATAATGCGGTGGAGCTTGTGGTTGTAGCAACTACAGCACCAACTTTTTGTTCTACATCAGCACTGCCGTAGACGGTAGCGAACACTCCCGCACAGGCCAGGAGAACCGCAAGGAGTTTGTAAGGCTGCCAGCGGGATGTTCCATCCTGGGGAGGGATGAATGCAGTGCTGAGGAGGTAGGCCCAGAAGGCGTGAGTGTTGAAGATGGCAGTCACATCGCTGAGTCTAATGCAGAATAGTATAAGTTCCAGGTCCAAGGTGGGTTGTTGAAGCAAGGAGGTGGAGAAGTGGGCGAGACGTACGGTGCCAGTGAGACGCTTGCGTACCAGAGCAAAGCGGGGCACGTCATCCCGGCGGTGATCAAAGAAACAAACGTAATATATCGGACCCAGGGGAATTTAGGATCTTCCCGTGTGCTCGGTTGGCGGACGAGAATCTGATGCTGCATGACGTCCCAGAGGGTCTGGAGGTAGAAAGATGTGCTGTTTCCGGTGGACCATTTCAGCCAGAGGAGATGCAAAGGGAATACAACAGTGAAGGCCGAGTGCGCGATGTAGCTGTTTGCGCGATCATGAGCGATTCGTAAAAAAATATTAACAAATCAACTTACAACAACAAATATGGTTGTCTATATTGTAGCGAAGATTGAACATACTGCGGTACGAGTTAACACACCGGAAGGGCTTCTACGCACTATTGACTAATGCTTACCTGCGTCAATTCCGTCTGTAACAGACCTGCGCCAAGTATTACCACAAACACGACACCTGCTGTCGAACCCCCAGACAAATTAGACAACATCTTTGAAGGTATGCTTTAACGTTGTTTCTAGTACTCCTTTTGCATATAATATTGCTCAGGCTCGAGAAGAATCAAGGAACTATCTCATCGGCGTTGGTCGCAGTCGAAAATAGAGTTTGCATCCTAGGCGGTTAGCGCTTATTCTCCAACTCGATCACGTGCCGATATTTAGACTCGTGCCCTCCATGCTACGATCCGTGTTTTCGTTGGCTCGTCCATTGCTAGGCTCGTTACGTACCGCGACAGCTCTTCGACTTGCTCCGGCGACGACGTATGCGTGTGGACATACCCACCACCATGGAAGAAATCTAGTTGCGATGCGTGGAATGAAAGTGCGCTCGTCAATCAAGTTATTTTGTGACGGATGCTCGATCGTGAGAAGAAAGGGGTACCTGTATGTGATCTGCTCGAAGAACCCGAAGCACAAACAGGTATGCTGGTCTATCGGAACTTGGAGCGTTTATTTCTGACCATTGGGGGCTACAGAGGCAAGGATGAACATTGGGTGCTTGTGAAATGCCCTAGATACTCTCTGGCTCTTCAGGTGTGTAGCAACCTACTTTCTTCGTACCTCAGTGCATTCTAACCTACCCGTCTCTAGGCGAGCTCTTTTCGCTGCCTTTGTCACATCCGGTTCTAACTTTCTCTGATGTCTCTCCTAATTATGTATTGAACTACTAAATGTCACTGTATTTGGGCCCACCAAGCTCAGGACACGACTGAGCCAATTGCTAGTTCTGGAAGTAGGGGCACGGTGGGACTGGGAACCAAGGTTGCCGTTATGGTGTGAGAGATTATCCATTTATATTCTATAGGAAGATTTTTTATGTCTCCTTCGCGCCTCACTTAGTCTCTCCGTAGTCAGACGTAACGCACAAGCTGCGTCCAAGAGCCTGCAGCGTTAAAATTACATCAGCCCAAGTTGGAAGCGCCAAAATCGCAGGCCACCAAGGGGCGTCTGGCCCTAAGTCATGTCGTAGCTATACGATCTGTGGAGTTAGAGTTGAAGATATCCCACGTCCCAATCGTAATATGCAACTTTTTATCGGAAGGGACGGCTCGACGGTGTTGCACGTGAGTCGTAGTGGAACTGTATAGCATCACTCGGAGGCAAGCCAGTGGCTTGGTGCCATCGCTCGGACGTCAATCATCAAACTTCAAGACACCCCGCCGTTCCCCGCGCCAATCAAACAAAATGGCTGAGCAGGTAAGACAAAAATGACGCATAAGTGCTGCCATAACACGCTAGAGCTGCTCATGTTTTATAGATCGAGAAGGCTTTCCAAAAGCAGCATCTCTTCCAAAACGCCAAGTCGCGTGTGGGTGAGTTGTAATTCAGTATAGGATGAGCCCAGCAAACTAATGAAACGTTCTCTCATACTAACATTTGTGTCGACAATAAATTTGGGTGCGGATGTACGGGTATTTTTTATGCTGGGCTGGATGAATAGGCAAGAAAGTAGTGACCAAGGAGAGGCGGTGGTACAAGGAAGTCGGCCTTGGCTTCAAGACTCCTTCCGAGGCGATCAGCGGCACTTACATTGGTGAGTTTTCCTCTGCTGATGACGTTTACTTGCTCATGGCGGTTGGTAGATAAGAAGTGCCCCTTCACTGGTGATGTCTCCATTCGGGGACGTATCTTAACTGGCCGAGTTGTTTCGACCAAGATGACACGGACTATTATTATCCGACGGGACTATCTCCACTATATCCCTAAATACAGTGCGTTGACCCAGACCTTTATGACCTATTATTTTGACCAACGAGGCGTCCCGCAGACCGATACGAGAAGCGTCACAAGAACTTAGCGGCGCACGCCTCACCTGCATTCCGTGTTGAGCTCGGCGACACGGTGACTGTTGGTATGCTTACTGTACGAGGCTAGCTGTGACAAAAGCTGACCTGATGCTCAGGACAATGCCGACCACTGTCCAAGACTGTTCGCTTCAACGTTCTGCGGGTGTCGAAGAACAAGGCGGCCAAGAGCTTCGGCAAGTTCTGAAAAGGTCGACATTTGCTATCCTTGTCGTGGGGTTACTATGTGCATAGTTGCCATATGTTTTATGCAATCTTACGTCCTCTGTGATTGGTGTTGCAATTGAGTCGAGGCTGGAACAAGCGCGGATGGCTGGACCCTGTTGTTTGGTCGTATTGTGATGCGCCTCGTTCACTCCGCTTGAATTGGAACCTGAATCAAGACCATCTCACGCCCGAAGCCAACGTCGACCACCTGATCCTGCAGCGAGCACCCACGATTGGAACCATCAAGTCGACACCACGGCGACGAGCACCACGCGTCACGGCCTAGACCAAAGCCTCCATACCCTGGGCGCCAAGCGCACTACGTTTGCTGACCACGCCCCTCGTGCCTACCCACCGCATCCACCACAACAGAATGGCACCTATTTCGGACTTTTTCAAGTCCCTTCGTTCCTCCAAAGACTCCAAAGACGCCAACGGGAGTTCGAAACGTTCGAAGAAAGCGGCGGAGGGCGGCTCGTCACCAGCGGCAGAGAGTTCGAGTCTACCCGCAGAGAACACGCCTCAGGGGAGCTTGTCGCGTGCAACAGGGCAGGAAGAGGCCGGTGCTGCTCACCCGCCCCAGACAACAGTGCCAGCGCCGGATGGACACCATAACGGAGTGCATGGCCCAGCTCAGTCGCCCTCCCAGTCGTCGTTCCCGCCCGCGCCATACCCGGCCGGCACCGACTCCGCCGCTCCCCAACCATTCGACCCCTCCCAGGCAAACAGTACGAAACCTGCGTCCCAGAACAACGCGGTGCCGATCGATATCCCAACTACCACAACGATCCTCTCTAACCCCAACCCCTCTTCACCCCCTGGCCCCGGGACTAACCCAGAGAAGCTCCGCACAATAGACATCGACGACATGATCAACCGGCTGCTCGAGGTTGGGTATTCAGCCAAAGTCAACAAGTCCGTTTGTCTCAAGAACAACGAGATTACCGCCATCTGTCAGGCTGCCCGCGAAGTCTTCCTTTCTCAACCCACCCTTATCGAACTTAGCCCGCCTGTCAAGATTGTCGGCGACGTCCATGGGCAATACTCGGACCTTATTCGTCTTTTCGAGATGTGCGGTTTCCCACCACAAGCCAACTATCTGTTCCTGGGCGACTATGTTGACCGTGGCAAGCAAAGCCTCGAAACGATCCTGCTTCTGCTGTGCTACAAAGTCAAATATCCCGAGAATTTCTTCCTCCTTAGAGGAAACCACGAGTGTGCCAACGTCACGCGAGGTAAGCAGTGCCCTCTGTCCATACCCCCACGTTCAACCCGCTGACTCACACGAGCTACAAGTGTACGGTTTTTATGACGAGTGCAAGCGACGGTGCAACATTAAGATATGGAAGACATTCATCGACGTCTTCAACTGCCTCCCAATCGCTGCAGTGGTTGCTTCCAAGATCTTCTGCGTCCACGGCGGCCTATCCCCCTCGCTCCACACAATGGAAGACATTAAACGCATCCAAAGGCCAACTGATGTGCCTGACTATGGTTTGCTCAACGACTTGCTTTGGTCAGATCCATCCGACAACGCCGTCGACTGGGAGGATAATGAACGCGGTGTGAGCTATTGCTTCGGGAAAAGCGTCATTAACGACTTTCTGGTTCGGTACGATATGGATCTCATCTGTCGAGCACACATGGTCGTCGAAGATGGATACGAATTCTGGAACGACAGGACTCTTGTTACTGTTTTCAGCGCGCCGAACTATTGCGGGGGTGAGTTCATTCCTTTGCACAGCCTCGAACGGCTATTGATTGGGTACCCCCAGAATTTGACAATTACGGTGCATGCATGAGGTATATCTGTCTGTTGACCTTTTTATGCCATTCGCCTCTAAAATAATTGTCGATCTACAGTGTATCAGAAGACCTACTGTGCGCGTTCGAGTTGCTCAAGGTACGTGGTTTAACACCATCGCGTTTTTACACCCTAATCCCCTTCGCTAGCCCCTGGATGGCCCAGCGTTACGAAAAGAGATGACCAAAGTCAAGCGAAAGAGGTTCGTCAGCCCCAGACTAGTATTTGAACTAATTACTAATGCCGCATTTGCGTTACAGCATGCAACAAAGCCCCGCTGCAGCCTCATAACGCGCTTCCCCCTGTGTTTGAACCAATGCGTCTGCGCTAATCTTCTCCTTGGCCCCTTATCCTGCTGGTGTACTCGTGACCTGATGTGTTATTCTATTTCCTTACTCGCCATTCCGTTTTCTTTTGCCTTTGGATTGTTGACGCGTACTCGTTTTGCTTGGCATCGTCCCCTGCCTACTTTGTTACGTGTTTGTTTCTTCCTGCCCTTGTTCATTGCCATCATACGCGCTTATATCAACATGTCCCGTCCTCGCACATATTTTGCGCGGGCCGTGTTCTGTTACATATCCGCAAATCCTAGAACTCGTCTGCGTCACGTCCTGGATGGGGTGGTTCTCGATTTAGTATCGGACCTTTTTTGATCCAATCGATGTGACATTCCTAGATGAGTACATGGCATTTATTTCAATACATTCAGACCATCCATCCCTGATTTGTGGCATACATTTAACCGCTCGGGCGAGGCCCGACGAACACAAGGTGCTCTTTCAGCGTACGAGATTACGCTGGGTTATAGCCTCGATAGCGTCAAATGCGTTCCCCAACGCCAAGAGTCCAAAGCTTTTGCGCCCAAAGTCATCTGAAGCCCGAGCCACTTGGTACGCCGCCCAAGCTCTCAACATCCACTCTTCCAGCTCGTCCGACTCTGAGCCCTTCAAAATGTCACGGACGTTGGCGACCAATGACGATGAGGCCGTCCGCATCTCCGAAATCATATCCTGTCGCCGACGTCGCTGCGAAGTACGCTCGAGAATCGTTCCTGCTACGACCTCTTCTTCGGACAAGACCGAACGAGAGGTGAGCGCGTAGGTATTGCATATGCGCGTCAGCTCGCCAATATACTCTTCTAGTAATTCGACTGCCTCCTCGAAATGTTTTTGGGGGACCGCATCGACGTGGATGTACCTTTGAAGAGCGTAGCGCAAGTAATTGGACACGGTATCGAGCTCGCCCCGCGGAAGTGGCTTGGCATGAGCTGCAACATCCAGGTCCATCCCAAAGCGAGACGAGGGATGTGTCCCTTTGTGCTGTAACTTGTCCTCGGAAAGCTGGATGTCACGGTACAACCAGCCGAGGGCGCGCTCGCTTTCATA
This sequence comes from Ceratobasidium sp. 414, assembly GCA_019616945.1. Classification (NCBI taxonomy): domain Eukaryota; kingdom Fungi; phylum Basidiomycota; class Agaricomycetes; order Cantharellales; family Ceratobasidiaceae; genus Ceratobasidium; species Ceratobasidium sp. 414. The sequence continues at coordinate 228,480 of WSTK01000002.1, read as the reverse complement.
CATCGCGTCTCGTTGACTGCGGAACCCGAGCTCGCCAACATCCCAGTCCGGACGAGACATGCGCCCGGTGCGTGGAATCTCGGCATATGTCACAGGCGTTCCGGATTTGGGGAAGTCAACCGCTTTGCTGTGGAGGGCCGCAAGCTTCAGACAATCGGGGTCGTTGGCGCCAAGAAGGCGGTGGTCCGCGAGCTTGAGGTGTTGGGTTGCGATAATGCCAACCATGTCGGACGTGATAAAATCGCAGATGAAATCTTTGACGTCATCGATATTGCATACCCGGCCCTCGATCTTCTTCTTCTCCGCTGGTGGGTACTCCGCTGGCTCTGCAAGTGCTCGAGGCGCTAGCTCTGGCCACGCTGTCAGGTTGATCAGGTCATATAGGTCACTATATGCGTCGTCAGCTAAGATCCCTCCGAGAATAAAACTTAGTTACCCATCGAGATCACCGCCCCCCAAGCAACTTGCCAATGACCGCGCGCCCTGGCACGACATCACAACTGTATTAACCAGAGGTTCCTCAGCAAATGGTGTACCTGCTGGTGGCTCTCCAATCGCGGTTACAACCTGAACATCGCCTCTATTTTGAAGTTGGTCACTTTTTCCTGTGCTCAAACTTGCACACAACAACTCACGGGTGGATCACAGGTGAACGGGTAATCAAGTATGGGCCCTCCAAGTATATCGGTTTCTCATCACGATCACGAACGCAAGCTGTGATAATACAAGTCAACTCTTGCCAAGACAAATAGTAAACTACTAACCATAGATTTCACCTTCCCTCAAATAATTGAATTCATCAGCAATACCCACGAGTTTCCAGGAGTCGGGGACCGGTATTCTAGCTCGGTGCTTCAACTCTCGTAGGATATCCGTTTCAGCATCCTTGAGTACGGTTTTCATCCCCAGAGCATAACAATGCTCAAGCTCCAGCCCGATGTTTTGCACGCGTATCATGATAGCGGGCAGCTTGAAAGAAGCTCCTAGTCCATGTTTCTCGAGTAGCTTCGCGGCCCCATTGAAGGTGTACATTGTTTCCTGAACTTCTCGCACTGCTTGCCGCTGAAGCCGGAGAAATATATCAGGTTGGATCTTGTTGACCGTCTCAAGAACCATAATCAGGGGCCGATTCAGAAAGCATGGGCCTAAAGTGTATTTTAGAACACAAAAACGACTTTCGCAACTCGATAAGCGACTTACCAGGTCTATCAAATGCGCGCGCGACTTCGACATCTAGCGAGACGGAGTCAAACTTGTCCATTGATTTTCGAACGTATATGACTGATCCTTCCAGCGTGTAGTCGATGGCTAGCATCCCTTTATAACCACCAAGTCGAACCTGATATGCAGCAGGTAGGAAATATGATCGTTTCTTCCTGAGCTTCGTGAGAGACTTCCACATCATTTTTGCAACCTCGGGCGATATTGTACCAACCCCTATGCATCTTGAGTTAGTTCATACTTTTTTTGAGTTGTTTGAAGCCTACCGTCCGTAAATAATGACTGGTTTCGTTCAATGTCTGGAACAACTTGAATCTCCTCGACGCTTGCGCTAATCGAGAGATCGGTAGATGAAAATGCTTGTGCAATCCGAGCACCCATGCGAGCCGGAAACTGGCTATCACGGGAAAAGTCGCCCAGAGTTCGAATAATAGTTGCTGCATCTTGGCGACCTTTCCCGGGCAGGTCAAACGGCCTAACAAACCAGACCGTATGTGCTATCCAAAAGTGAGCAATTTAACTGATATCAGCTCAAGCTAGACATACTCTTTAACGCAGAGGAAGAGTACCCCAAATATTCGAAGTTTCTACCCGCAATTTTGAGGCCATTTCTTAAAATACCGCCAACGCGTTTCTTGACGAATTCAACGCCATCCACGTCTTGGCCCCTAGAAATTTATTAAAGCTCAACGTCCAGTCGGCATGAGTGTCAAGGTCTCACCATCGCAAGGCGGACTGCTCCTCGTCAGCAAAGCGTACGCGCAAGAAGTACCTCCAGTGGTCCGGATACATGCGCAAAACACGGTTCAACTATGGGATATCAGAACACGGTGCCTTTCGAACATGTTCCGATTGGTTGCTTACCTGCTCAGAGTTCGGGCCTTCAAGGGAAATGCGAGTTGGTGTAACAACGACATGCAGACAAGGAAACTCTCCATTTGTTTCCCTTTTCCTGGTGGTTCGTAGTCTCGATGTCATAAGCGTCGGCTTGCTGGCTTTCTTGAGGGCGTCTTCTAAGCATTGGGCGACAGACTTTTGGTCGTGGTCCGGCTCCTCCACCTCTCGGTCTAAGATCTGAAGTCGACTGATAAAGTCCAGGAGGACGGCAATGACATACTCCGTGTGAGAGGTTGTCACAAGCTTGTCGATAGTTGGCCTTATGGCATTGAACTCGCGGGGGCTAAGCAACATGTTGCGCATGATTCGCTCAAGCTAACACGCATATAGTCAGCTATTGCGCCTGAAGCTGACTGTGTACTGACCTGGAATGCTACCTCCCAGGTGTGCTTGGTTATCCATTGGCGAAGCCCTAAAATTTTGTCGGGTGAAAACATGTTCGATTGGACAACTGAGAGAATTCTCCACTGAGGTTCGGGGAGGCGAGCGATCTTTGACAGTCGAAGAAAATCAGATGCCGCGGGCCTTGCAAGGCGTATGAGAATGTCCCTTGAGATATATTCTGCCACTTCCGCATGTTTTTCGTCCAATTCAAATGACGATAGACGTGTTCGGGTTGGTCGTTTCCCCGGATTGAGAACATTATCCAGCTGTATTTGTAGATCTCCCTTGCAAGATTCATAGGAGACCGGGTTACGAAGTCGAAACAGTATCGTGTTGATTTCGGAATGCCGGTCGATAATGATTTGGTCGATGTCTGAGTAGCGGAACCGGATCTGGAAGACTGGGTTCATCGAGAAGAGCCCGTTCCCAGTTTCAACTTCCAACTTCATTTGCCTGTCCTCGTCCTCGAAATGTAGCGATAAATCCTAAGAAGTGCTTAGCATTCCACCCGTGTGAGAATATGCAGGTGTGTGCACACCTTGGCTATGTCATTTGGCTCAATGATATACTCGGACAAGAATCTAGAATTACGTTTCGTCCAGCCTTGTTCTATTTTGACCAGTGGAATGGATTCTGAAAGTTCCTCGGCTCGCGCGGCCAGTTTCTTCTCTGCCTCACTCTGGGGGTCACGATAAGACGTCAGACGCAGTCTTTCGACGGTGTCTTGTCGAACATCATATTTTGAAGGCGAGATCTGGATTTGACGAGAGTTCACGACGAGCTTATCGGCGCCACCATATCCGTAACGTCGCAAAAATTCCTTTCCAATACCCTCTTCGGGAAGCGTGAGCAAGCCTACAATGCAATGAGCACCCTTCACGGATCATGGCAATGTGACCTATTGCATACCTGTTCCTCCGTGCGATAACCCACCCCCTCGTCTGTTCCGATGTAAGCGGAGTTCGAAATTTATTGGTTCAGTTCCAAATTGTATAAAGTCGCCGCCATGTAGAGCATTTGAGATCACCAAGTGGACATCTGGCTCCCGCGCGGTGAAAGCAATGTCTCGAAGGAAGCCTGCTGTGTCTGAGAAACGAGACTGGTAAGAGAAGGGATTGTACGTACACTCCATAACATCAATACGTATACAGAGGTTGTACGGTTAAGTTGTTATCCTTGAGTCGCTCGAGAACGGGTGGCTAAGATGGGATCTACGTGCCACGAGCCCTTAAGAGCGATCCTGGGAAGCTTGGGAGTACGCAAGATGGACTGCTAGATATGGAAGGAGATGAATGTCATGAATGGCAGGACGAAAGATGGCGATGTGAAAAGGTCTCGAATTGATAGGGGCAAAGAGAATGTGGCTAGGATGCACTCAACCGACCAAGTATGGAGGCGACAACAAGTTTCCTTGAGGGACCCTGAACACCCCTGAATTGCCAATATCCTGCTGAGCTCTGCACCCTCCACCATTATGAGGCAAGCAAATGTACCGTAATTCGGATTAAAACTAACGTTGTTTTCATAGTCAATACGCCCATGTCCCGCGTTCTGAACTCTCCGAGGCTGAAATTCGACAGTTGGAGGAGCACGAAATCAGCCAAGGCCCGTTGTCTGTGTTGCAGCAATCCGTTCGCAACCACACGCAAGTCCTGATCTCACTACGAAACAACAAAAAACTCTTAGCCCGGGTGAAAGCCTTTGATAGGCACAGTAATATGGTGAGCATCTCTGGCTTTTGCCCTAGGGCCACTTACTGACACGCTCTCTGCCTCAAGGTGTTAGAAAACGTAAAAGAGGTGAGCAGGTCAAGCAAAACTCGTCGTACTGATTCTGAAGCCTTGTGAAGATGTGGACCGAGAACCAAAAGGGCAAAAACGGGAAGACAGTTAACAAGGACCGGTTCATTAGCAAAATGTTCTTGCGGTAAGACAGAGTTAACCATATTCTGAGACTTTACTGACGTGTTGCAATTTTTCTAGTGGCGATTCCGTTATTCTCAGTAAGTGTTTTGCGTTTTATGTTACGCGAATGTGCAACTAACCGTATGATAAGTCTTAAGGAATACTGCGTGAGCTTGTAATGTAATGTCCATGTCTGGCTATGTCAATTGTGCGTTATACTCGTAATGTTCTAGCCGAGGCTACGCGGGCGTTTGAACTTCTAAGAGATCTCAACGCCGTTCCACACCTCTTGCGGCCAAGTACCCCGCTATTTCCTATCATGGTTGCAACTTACAGCAGGGGTCCGTGCTCCGAGCCAACCCGACCCGTTCCAGCTCGCCATTGGTAACCGAACTGTTGCGGCTTTTGGCCGCAAGACAACTAGGGCTCATCGAGTGTTTATATGTAGTTTGGGCACTAAGCCAGTGTTCTCATGTGCATTATTACCGAGTGTGGCTCAAATATGCCTTGACAGGTTAGAAGCAGCAGCTGTTTGAGGCTCGGGCGCTCGGAAATCGAATCGGTAAGATGACCAACAAGACCACACAAGAGGGTCACCCCATCCTTAAAACGCCCCAACCGATTTCGCTCCTGGTTTCGCCCCCACACGAAGCTCGTGTTCCATCTCCTGCCGTGATACCGCTCTCACCAATTTACTAGATGGCTCCCAGCGTACTGCGATCTGAATCGGCTCCGACCACGAAGCCACTTTCAGCGCATTTCCTGCCTAAAACTGTATCCTTCTCCACACTTGACGCTCCCAACCGTCCAGTCCCAGATCTCCAGGGGTTGGAAACCAGAGATCAACCTGTTTTCGAATCACATATGGAACTCTATCGTCCCCCCGTCGACTCCCCGTTGACCCAACGAGTCGAGGCCTTTAACCTATCGGGCGGATTCTTCCCGAGTGAGGCCAACGAGTACGACTGGGTTTCAGTAAACGACGGCGCCGCCGAATCGCCGTCAAGAGCCTACAGAACTCTATCTTCGGGTCTTCATACTCCGGCGGCGTCCGAGAGCCCAGTCTCATCATTCAGCTCCTTACCGGCTACTCCTGGCGTTGGTCTCGTACATCGGCCTCTGCCAGACGAGCTGGACCATATGGCTACCGAGGCCATAAAGTCTGAGGACAAGATGGGTGTGCTCAAAATTACCGGTAAGCACATCCCCCACCCGTTCATCGGAGCTGAGCTGAAAATTCATTCCAGCCCGGAGCCTGTCTACGTTCATCCTGGGTTCTGGAGGTGATACAGACCAGCATGAGCTCCCGCCAGATGCTGAACCTCTTAGCGATGAGGCATTGTATTCCTTGATACGAGCTCGGAGACAAGAGGCCACTACGCCTGCGGATGAGCAACCAAAATATGGCGAGCTGTTTCTCAGCCCAGACTCCGCTGACGCTACGAATCAACCCCGCGGCTGGTCTAATTATCTGGATCGTCTCTTTTAGCGTAGAACATTCACTCTTCACCGTTATTATACCTACTTTTGTATTCGTAACATCTTGTACAGGTTCGCGCGGAATTTATCATCCCATCTTATCTTATCTCGATCCTTGGCAAGGAAGCGCCGATCAATCTGCTTCGGACCCTAGTTCATCTCTAATTTTACCACCAGTACTGTACTTGACGTTGCTTGACTTCAACCATACACTCCACCCTAAGCGAGACAATCGGGCGAAATTACAACCCAACGATGAAGCTAGATGCAACTGACTTGCGATATATCACCAACGACGAGTTTCGAGTGCTAACCTCGGTAAGCAGTCGTGGTTTGTCTGCCTCAAGCTATCACAAACGCGGGTGCAGGTAGAAATGGGATCGAAAAACCACGAGGTAGTTCCGTCTTCCTTGGTCGCGCAGATCTCCGGCCTACGAAACGGGGGTGTAAACAAGCTGCTAGGGCAACTCGCGAAGCGAAACCTCATCGCGCGAGTTCAAAATACGAAATGTAAGACTTCGAGACAGATGGCGGTCTCCTTGCTGAACTAGCTGCCAAATCTAGACGATGGTTATCGGCTTACTTACGGCGGGTATGACTACCTCGCGCTTCGAGCATTCTCCAAGCGCGACACGGTACATTCTGTTGGAAATCAGATCGGAGTCGGAAAGGAAAGCGGTGAGCTGAACTTTACTGCGTTAGAAATAAGCTTGTTCCATGCTCAATCGTCCTTCAGATATCTATGTCGTAGCAGACTCAGAAGGAAACCAGATGGTTCTCAAACTTCATCGGTGGGTTCCACGCGCGTGCCGCTCGTGTAGCCTAGACCTGACGGGACCAACCAGGCTGGGCCGGGTATCATTTCGAGCAATCAAAGAGAAGCGAGACTACATGGGCAAACGCAAATCAGCAAGCTGGATGTACATGAGCCGTTTGGCGGCCACGAAGGAATGGGAATTTATGAAGGTGCGCATTCTCTTTTATTTGGCTGCACCTGCACCCTTTACCGTTGTCTCTGGTGCAGGTCCTACACGAGCACGGGTTCCCCGTGCCCAAGCCGATCGATCAAGCGCGACACTGCATACTTATGGAGCTAATAGATGCATTCCCCCTGTCAGTACTGCACGCGTGTCCCTGGCTCCCCGCTGATCCGCCAGATACAGGCGACAGATATCCTCACATCCCAACCCAGGCTCGTTGTACAGCACGTTGATGGACGTGATCGTGCGTTTCGCCAAGGCCGGACTTATCCACGGCGACTTCAACGAGTTTAATATTCTTATTAAACGGCAAGTTCCCCTTACTTGTTGTTTAGTGAGTCCACTATTGACTGGGCACGCTCCAGTGAAACCGGCGTACCGGTAGTGATTGACTTCCCCCAGATGGTCAGCACGCGCCATGCTAACGCAGAATGGTGAGCAGGTGCAGATCCCAAGGGCTGATTACGGTAAATTAAATCGATGTACCCACACAGGTACTTTAACCGAGATGTGGAATGTATACGAAAGTTCTTCAAGCGACGATTTAATTATGAAAGCGCGGTATACCCACACTTTTCAAAAGCGGTAGCTCACGATGGAGAAGACGATGGCCAGGGGTTCCGCCTCGACGTGGTTGTGGCAGCGAGTGGATTTAGTGGCAAGGAGATGAAGATCCTAGATGAGGTATGTCGTGTCAACTAGGTTTGTCCTAACAACAAGTATCTTAATTTTGGACCAGTACATTGCGTCTAGGCTAGAGGAGGAAGGTGGCTCAGAGTTAGAATCTGATACACAGAACGAGGATGAAGGTGACAGTGGCGACGAATCTCCCAAATTTAGGGAAATGCGGCCAGTTGCTCAAGACAATAGCACACGGCAGGAACGACGGGATATTTTGGAGCAACCCCTGTCTGAGGACGGGGGAGAAGACGTCCGTCCGCCGAGTCCCGTTTCGGCCCTCCTGGTAGGCCCTATGAGTACACAAGAAGGCAAAGGAGATCCGGAGGAGGGGAATAATGGGGACGATCAACAGCCACGGGGTGGCGACGTGCAGGACGACGGTGGCGCATCTGATGGCGAGAGTCCAGAAGGCCAGAACCGGTCAAAGTCAATCGTTCGAGACCTGGTAGCCTCGACCCTTGAGAAGGACCGTCGCCGGAATGCCAAGCACCATAATAAACGTGGCACGACTAAAGTCGGGAGAGCAAAGGGGCACAAGGGCAAAATGAATGTTCGTGTCAAAGCCGATAGTTCAGGGGTTTGGGATTGATGTAATGACTTTGGGAATGGAATTTGCATATGTATTGAATCTGGTGCAATAATATAGTACGTTCGGGGCAATCCAAGTGCGCAACACCCTCTCGTCCCCAGCAGTGTGAGAATCTAAAGGGTGAAATACATCGAGAATCTAGTGAACGAAGCCCGTATAATAACAATGAACGGCCAAGTGTAGGCCAAAGCAGGGCATCCAAAGCATCGGTTTACTTCCTGAGGTGTCCGAGCACGGTGGTCGGCGCCGCGGACAAAGGTGTCCTGTCCTTATCTTCGGCTGGATTGTATGCTCGTGGATTGTCCTCGACAATTTTACGGAGTCTGTGGAGCTACGCAAAATCCATGAGGCGTTATTGAACGGGCGGAAAAATAATCTCGCACCTCTGTCTGGAGCTCAATTACTTTATCACGCGAAGTCTCGAGGTCTTGTTGCTGAGAGGCAATCAGAAGCTGTAGAACGGATATTAGTGCTCCGCTCGCTCGCACGAATCGTTGGAGTAACTCACCCGAGCCTTTTGAGGATCTAGGCCTTCCCCTTTGGAGGCGCGATCTGACGCTTGCATAGGGTCCCCACCCAGCATTCGTACCTGATGCAGCAACGAAGCGGTTGCCCCTTCGAAAAAATTACGTTGGAGGCGGACTCGCTCGTAGGCAGCTTTGTATCGCGAAACCGACTCCTTGTGCTTCGGCTTCGAAGCAGAAGTTGGTTTCGACTCGCATTCGCTTTCATCACTACCCAAAGAGTTTCAGGACGACTGTGTTCACGCTGATTAGAATCATCTGACCTTTGGTTAGGTTTGCGCCGACGGCTGCTGGCCGACTTCCTTGGGGTCTGCTTTAGGGGTTGATTGTCGCGATCGTCTTGTTCGCTATGCTGGCGCTGAGCGTCCATCAGAATTCCGAGCCGGCGCTGAACGGCGTTTGGGGGGCCAATATCAGGAGCACTACTTGCGGTGGTAGGGGGTGCTGGTTGAGAGCGCTCGCGTTCTACTGGTGCCGAAGGACCCCAGGATGGGCTATTCGCAGACACATGCGGGGGTGGGGACATGCTGTGGGGCTGTGCGAGGTGACCAGAAGGCGAGGCTGCGGTCGCGGCAGGCGAGCACGTGGTGCGTTGGGACTGGCTATACCCAGTAGGTCGAGTATATTCGCCGTCTTGGCCATCTCTAATCTGGTAGGCGAATGTATCGCCAGGGGAGGCTGAGCTGCCGATGCTGTCCCGGCGTTCACTGTGGAGCATGTGCGGAAGAAACGCATGGTGCTCGCCGTGGTATGAAGAGTGTGGGCGCGAGATGGTAGCAGGGATAGGATGCATGAGGCCTTCTGAGACAGGACGTGAATGTGTCCGTGTATGGTCAGGCCGGTGGCTGTAGTCGTATCGGAATATACCAGTCGATTCTTCGGCAAGTAGGCTGGGTTGGGGCGTCGGGTAAGTCCTCGAACATAGTGAAGGCTGGGCGGGCCCTGCATACGCGCAGGCGGCGGCAGGCGTAGAGAAGGACGCCCTGGTAAATGGTAGGTCCAGCGACGATTCGGGGGCGTGAGGTTGGCCGTGGTGAGAAAAGGTCGCGTTGTGCTCAGCTTGGTAGTAAGGAGCGTATTCAGATGAGCCGAGGTGCTGGTTCTGGCTAGTTTCCGGTTGGCCGGCCGTCGACGACAAGGAAAATGCAGAGTCAAATGTCTCGGGGTGGTCGACTCCTCGAGGTGGCGACGGGGCAAGTTGGGAATTGACAGGCGCAGGGCTGTCGTACTGGGTGATGGCACCCACGGAAGAGGCAGCCTGGTCTTGTACCGCATAGGGATCGTAGACGTTTGTGCCCGCGTATGTGTCCGCAGGCTGGGGAGTTTGCCAGTACCCGTTCTAGACGACAAGTAAGCACCGGCCTAGTCGCAGCGCGCAGGCACTTACCTGGCTAATTGGTCGATGGAGTCTGGCCTGTGCGGCAGAAGAAGAAAGGCGAGACGAGTTGGGGTTGTAAGGTGCGTACAGGTTGTAATTCGCGCTCGCTTGCGAGCGGACAGCCGATGTCGAGTTCATGGTGGTGGAGATCTAGAGACGGAGAGTAGTCAAGAGGGACAGCCGAATATATAGGCTGAACAATAAACAGGCGTCGAAGTTTCATAGCGCAAGGGCTTGGGTCGAGTTTGTTGCAGATCGGGGCCTGAGCAATATGTCTATACCTGGGACTTGGTCAGCCTGTTGCTGCAGTAATCTAAGTGTTGCGACATCTCGCTGCCGCGATGGTGTTGTCGGATCACGGAACGCCTGACTTAGGTGCCTAGTAAATTTACTGGGAGGGATTCTGACAGTGTGGACAGGCATATTCTGTATTCGATACAAATACTCCTAGGTCATCAACACGGCAAACAATTTGGAGTTGAAGGGTACATCACATAGAATCGATAGCCCGACCACCGGGCACGAAAGGCCACCCCTAGGTCTCGAACGCGTGTGCCGTGTGGGATTTCCCACGGCTTGGGCGAAACTTGGAGAGAAAAAGTCAATTCGAGCTAAAGCAACCGATAAAAGAAACGAGAAACTCCGAGAACGGCCACAATCCTTCCAAAGCTATATCGAGCCCCGTGTCGTAAGGTGCCAAGGACCTGTAGCGATAGACAGGCGTGTTAACGACTGATAATGGCGTCAGCGGCGCAAACTGACGGTTACGACGTAGCATCATCGGCGGCGAACTTGTGCTTCTCGCGTGCCGCGTACTCGGTCATCCCTTTGCCGCTGCCGGTAACACCGACTGGTAACCACTGGACGTCAGATCCGCCCGACGCCTGAAGGATCGGGAACACTAACCTCGGCCATGGGGATTGTCAGGTGTTTTGAAAATGCTGCTGCCTTGTATACCAGCAATGACGACGCCCTTCTTCTCGCTTTTCTTGGCGAACTTCTGCCAGGCCGCCTGCTTGTTGTTTTGTTCTTTCGCCTTGGCCGCGCGCACCTCAAGTTTCTTCTCGTTTTTCTTTTTCTTGCGCTCGCGCTCGTCCTCCTCTTCTTGTGTGAGCCGCCGCTTTCCGTGTGCTGCCGCCGTGTGGCCCTTCCACCCTCCAGCCGGCATGGGCTTCAGCGCCGACGCATCGAGAAGTTCGGTCGAATTATAGCCCTTGAACACGACATTGAACACGCGGCGTTCGTCAGATCCACCCACAGACGTAATCCGTGCAGGATACCATTGACTGTCTCCGGAGTACTTGGCGAGACACTCGTCGCCGGCCTGCAGCGAGGCCCCTGGGCCAGCCGGTTGTTTAGATCGTGGCGGGTGGGGAGTTGCGGACGCGCTGCGGGGCGTTGAGCCTGCGGCGGTAGGCGTGGACGAAGAAGGGGCATCGGCTTGTGCAAGCGCTGTCTCGGTGAGCAAGATGAGCTCTTTGAGCTCGGAACGCAAGGACGTTAGCTCTTCATTGCCAGGATCCGAAGCGAGTGCGAGTTCGACTTGCGAGAGTTGGACTTGGTAGGTCTCTAGTTCCTTTCGATCCATCCTGCCGTGGTAGAGAATGAAGCGTCCAAGCTGGGTTGCGTACAGTGAATGCCTCTGGTCGATGAGGAGCCAGGTCGAGTCTCACACTTACACGTGACCCGATTTCATAGTCGCTTCATCCCACCCACAGCGCTCAAGCTCGACTATCACCCAACCAGCCATGTCTCGTACACTGGGTGCCTCGGCTCAAAGCCTGATGCGCTCATGCCAACGTTCTAGACCCTTGTCTCCGTCGAGTCAATTCAAGAGGTCTGCATCCGGGGGTACACACTACAACCAACCTACAGGGTATCTCTTTGGCGAGAAGGTATGGGACCTGATAGTGTCTGGATATGAGCCTAAACTATGTCTTTATCAGCCTCCGCCAGCTGGCCAGAGACGCAAGCGTGAGGACTGGGAGTTCCTTTGGTATACTGGGATGTTTGGCGGAATGCTCTTTGCCGGGGTATTATTATACTACAAGCCGGATACTAGGTGCGTCTCTTTGCCCGATAGTTGCCCAACTTCGAGCTAACCCTCTATTCACAGCATTCAAACGTGGGCTTTGAGAGAAGCCAAAGAGCGTATGGAAGCTCGTGGTGAAAAGCCAGAATACAAGCCCTCATAGCTGGTTGCCCAACTATCATAACCCAATTGACTGTATCTGACTTAATGAGCGATAATAAAACCTCAACCCGGAGGGCATGTGTTTTCCGATCGAATAGATATATGTCAACCCGAATGATTGGAGTGATATGTGCAGTTGAGTGCGTTTGCATGATTTACCTTGATTGCGTCTGATGAGAGACGAGCGAGCATCCAATCAATCATCGGTCCAATCCTTCATTCCGCATTCTCGCAGTACTTGACGTAGTCCTCTACAGACAGCAGTTTATCGACCTATAAACTAGTTAGATGACTTGTTTCCGAGTGCGAATTAGCAATCACCTCGGTTGGATCTGACACCTCGATTTTGCAAAGCCAGCCTAGAGTGCAAGTTCAAGTCTTTGACGCGAAGCAAGCATACTCTCGCTTACCTTGATCTTCCGGCGACGAGTTGAGCAACGATGGTTTTTCTCCAATTGCCGGATTCACTTCCTTGACAGTGCCGGACATCGGCGCGCACTACCGTGTACATATGAGTATAAGCGTCGATATCCACCTGGAACACTAAACCTACAATATCGCTCGCAGCCTTTACGCTCTCGACAGCGCCCATAGGCTCTACACCGAGGGTTAGGCAACAATCAGATGGTCCCGCTTATCCCGTACGTACCCCCAAACTCAACTTTGGAGCCTACCGCCGGCAGCTCGATAAAGACAACGTCACCGAGCTGCTTTTGCGCGTGGTCTGTGATAGAGACTGTTCCGATCTTCGTGTCTGAATCGTATGAGACCCACTCATGGTCCTTCGTGAAGCGTTTGGCTAAAGTCCAGTCAGATAGGTTTTGTGGGTGCAAGTATCAGGCCCAATCGACTTACTCACGACTGTTCGGGAAAAAAGATGAGATCGCGGGGCAACCCGCGCGCGTAAAATGGGAGACCCAGCCCGAAGTGACGAAGAGCAGAGCGAGCGGAACATGCTTTAGTTGCGGTGGATGAGGAGCTCTGCGACGACGGCGCTTATCTGTTGGGTCCGAAATTGGAAATTTGATGCACCCAGATTAAATGCGCAAAGCCAGCTCGAGGGGTATTATATGGAAATAAAAAGCAACACGCGCAAAGCATGGATGGTCATACAAATGGGACGAGATCTAAACTTTAGCTACAAGCCGACGAGTCTCCTGAGGCGTGAATCGCAGAATAGTTGAAAGTACACGAACGAGATTTGGCTAACTGGTTGTTAGTTTGGGATAAAAATCACTTGTGGGTGGAGTAACTTACCCTCATTTCTTTATGCTCAAGGAACTGCAGGATAACATTCCGGATATATTCGAGGTTAACTTCTTCCTCCTGTTTCGCGGATATAGACCCAACCTCTGACACAGTTGGGGACCCAGGTCGGGGGGATTGTAGTGGAGAAGTGACGCCGTTTCCGTTTTTTGAAGCGCTGGTGCCCGACGGATTAGCTGACCAGAAACCAACTCCCCCTGGACGCTGGCGCTCCAAAAGAGCAGCAGACGATTGAACTTTGCGAAGCTCGTCACGGAGGGTCTAGTCCAGAGGACAAAATTAGCATAGCGGAAATCAAGAGGTGGTCGCATTAGCCCACCTTGTTACTAGTTTTCAGGTAGACCTCGCGGCTTTTGCTTTCCTCAAGTTGGGTCTCGAAAGAGGCAACCCGGCCGAGCACCTCGGCATGATCGTTTTGGAGAGTATTCTACACGACGTCTCATCCAGCCCCCACTCGAGATAAATTATCAAATGAGGACTCACCAGCGTGTCTTGCGCCTTCTTCAACTCCTCGGTTATCGAAAGCCGCTCCACGTTCCATGTGTCTCGCTGAGTGTGTAGCTCTTTGACATTCAGCTCGAGAGCAGCCACCTTTTCATCCATACCCTTCCCAACGCGTCCACTCTCCAGCCATTTGTCCTCCGCTTGCCTTAACGCGAAACGAAGTTTCTCGATCTCCTTCCCACGATCAGCAAGCGTTTTGTTCCAGTCATCTTCGGCCTCATTCCTCTCCTTTTCGGTCGCCCTCAACTTCATGCGCATCTCAGACAACCGACCCTCGAATTTGCCCTCGGCTTCTGAAAGGAGACGTGCGACCTCGGGACCAGGTGTAGGCGAGTGCGTGGATAGACGACTGCCGTTTCTAAGCTCATCCAACTCATCGACCAAGAGCGAGTTTCGGTCCTCGGCCTCCCGAAGTTGGTACTGTAGCTCGCTAACTTGGTTCTGGACAGTCTGTAGGTGGGATTGAGCTGATTCGGCCTCCGCCTGCCGCAGTTGAGATTGTTCAAAGAGTGAATCCCTTTCGGTCGTAAGACTGGAAATCGTGGACTCGAAGCTAGCGATCCGGGAGGTTTTCATTGACAGCTCTTTTGCATGAGCAGCCTGTTGATGATTAGTTATTTCTAAGGAAACCTCTGAAAGGGCACACCTTTATCGTAATAAGATCCAACTCGTACTGCCCTTTACGCGCTGCAAGTTCCCTTTCGTGTCGCTCGCGGTTCTCTCTGATCTCCTTTTCGAACCTGTCCCTCATCCCAGCAATGTCGCGCTCCCGCTCATTCCTTGCCCGTTCCGCGCGCTCGATCTCCGCCCTAGCGGCGGAAATGTCCTCCTTGTCCTTTTCGCGCTCTTTCGCAATGTCGTCTCGATCTTTCTCGGCCTTGGTGAGTTTTTGGCGAACAGTCTTGAGGAGCGTAATAGCTTTGACGCGTTTCTCCTCCTCGTCCTTTAGCAAGGCTTTCAACCGTTCAATCTCCGCTTCGTGTTGAGACAAGCCAGTTTTTTGGGCAGTAGAGTCCGATTCAGCAACTTTGAGCAAGGCTTCGGATTCCGTAAGTTGTTGGCGCAGTTTTTCCACGAGATCAGACTGTGATGATGATTCCATCTTGTGCATCTCGCGTACTTCTTCCAATCGCTCGTCTTGTTCTGGGTATAATAGTTATTTTACCGCTAAAGCACAAATAAAACGGACATACGTCGTGTTTGAGCCATCAAACGTTTGATTTCCTCGTTTGAGATCTTAGTGACGTCAGTCCCCACTATCCTCACAAGTCGCCTCAAAATCGTACCTCGACTTTCATCTTTTGGTTCACCATATAGTCTCGCAAGGCATCTAAATCAGAAAGGCCTTCGAGTGAGGACACCTCTTTGATTAGTTTGTCCGCTGCGACTTTCTCTGCCTGCAACCGTTTAAACGAAGTGGAAATATCTAGTGTGGATCAGATTTAAGCCAATGTTGCGCAACAAACAACCCACCGCTGAATCGTTGTTCGACTACCTTCAGCCTATCCTGGAGTTTTGCCTCAACCCAGTTTTCCACCTCGAGTTCTCCGTTTGGCGCAGTATCACCATGCTGGTTGTCGATGCTGGGCAGGTTTACAGCTGTGTCGGGTTCGGTTATAGGCACAGGATCAGACAGTAGCTCGTTGGTCGCGCTAGAAGGGGTGTTTTGGACTTCCACGGCAAGCAAGGAGTTATGCAAAATATCCGCGTTGAGATTATCCACTGATGCATTCGGAGTCCCGTCGGTGATATCAGATCGCGATTCCGCAGTAGCAAAATCGGAGGGGGTGACGAGGGTGCTCTGGGGAGCCGATATGTCAACAACAATGTTTGGTGGGCGGTGAACCGAACGTTCAGGCTGAGGGTTCTGTGTCGACGGCATTCTAAGCTCATTCGAACCAGCCCCAGCAGTAGGGTGCTCAGGGTGATCAGTTTGATCAGTTGGCTCGGGGGGAGGAGGCGAAAGTGGATGTAACGTAACAGCAGATGCTGAGAGCGTGCGACTACGAGGCTCGCCCAGAGTGTCGAGAACAGTAAATAGCAACGGATTGTGGGTTGGGGGAGACATGGGCAGGTGGATGGATGCTGGGTCTATGGCTGGGTCTAGTGGGAAACCGGACACTACAGGAGTTGTTTCCTGTGGAGAACCAGGACGAGAAACTGGAAGCGGGACGTCCACAGGTTCCAAGGATGCTAGCGGCTCAGAGGTAGATCCCATTGATGCGTGCGTAGTAGGTGTCAATTGCCTAGCAGGAGTAGGCGAGCCGGAGGCTTCTCCAATAGTGAAATTGGCTCTCAAACGCTCCTCTAGCGAAATTCCAGCCGTTCGCCTTGGAGCTGGAGCCTGAACAGTTTCGCGCTCTGGCACGCCAACAGCATTAGGAAAGCCACGCGAAACTTTTCGCTCTTGTGGCGAAGCCTCAGAATTCCCAGAGTTCACAGAGCCAGAGCGCTGTAGTGATAAAGATCGGCGTAAATTGCTCATTGCGGAATCGGCGAGTTGGGCGGCTGCGCGCGGCTGGTACGGCAAGTAACCAAACGATGAAGAATGCTGGACTTGAGAAGAAGAGCCCTCCATACTTTGACGATCAGGGGCGGAGTCGAGAGAAGAGGCGTCGGTGAACGAAGAGACGCTATCCTGCCTGCCCAAGCGAGGACTCCCTTGCACGGTTGTGCCAACCGCCATCGCCTCAACAGCATCTAGGCCATCTTCGAGACGTTTACGAAGATTGCTGAACATCGGAATAGAAGAACGTTCTGGAATAAATAAGTCATGAAAACCAGTCCGGAAGGCAAGCCCGTGACTGACGAACCAACCACGTCAGAACGTAGCAGAGTACAAAACACTCACGCTAGACCACAAGTGGAACAAAATGCCCGACGGTCAAGGTCACTGTGAAAAATCTAGTATTTCGTCTTGCAATTTGCGAACTATGCTCAATAGCCAGGACGGTGCAGTTTCCCGCGATTTGTCGTGCTATATACAGCGTGGTTGTTGGGTAAGAGCGCTGATCTAGACGCTTGTATTGCTTTATCTTATCTGACCGATCGATTTCAAATTAACACCGCAGCTGCACCATTGACTGCACGAATGAATCGTTTGTGTACGTTATCGTTAGAGGTATGACTGCCCAAAATAAATAACACGTCGGTACTCAGGAGGACGTAAAAAAGAAAAGAAAAAAAGAAAGAGAGAAAGAAAAAACTCTGCTCAAATGGAACAGCTCAATCAAGCGACTCGCGAGTTTGCTTTTCGTCCACTGCTGCCTCGCCATCCCTAGCCCTCAACAAGTACCCCGGGTGGAAGAAATTAATGGCAAACATGGCAATCACAATCGGCATGCCATCTAGCACATCTGCGGGTTCACAAAGGGTCCGGTTAGTCCAGAAGGAACCACCAAACGATGCATACACTCACTGAAATAAAGCTGGTTGGTGATTATTGGGCCAGTCCATCCGTCAAGGAGCTCTATGGTACGATATATTGACCTGCAAAAGTACAGGTGGTTATTTCATTGGCGTTCTGCGGAGAAAACCCGACCAACCGGATGTATATGAACAACGTCGAGATGAACAAACCCAGTACCATGAGGCTAAGTCTCGCATCGAGTCTCGCCTTGGGTTCTACAGGGTGCTCGCGCTGGCGAACTGGTCGACCGAAGTGGTAGCGAAGCAGAAACTCCGCGGCAAGGATCGTGTAGATGGTGATAGCGGCTAGTTGAAAGATAATGCCTGCAACCTGAGGAATAAACATCAGCATTTGCCAGAACCCATACGAACGTAGCTCACCATAATCTTCGCACCTTTCTCTGGATCACCCCCAGTCTGTACAGCAATACTGGCCCCCGCACCCCCAATCGCTTGGATGACGAGTGCGATAAGATCGCAAGTAACAAAGACAATGGTATCTACGCAGTAGTCGGGTGAGTCACACCCCGCTCGCTATCAAGAACGCTTACAAAGTTTGGGTGACAGCCTGCTATACTGATACCCCAGTATGCGGATAATACCCCCTAGGATGATAAAGCTAGCAGCCGTCATAAACGATGGAGCCATGATGGTGCAGCATATTCTAGCGTTTAAATGCGGGTTAGCTTCTTATACAGAGTGTTCTCGTACTTTCAGACTCACTGCATGAGGAATGGGTTCAAAAGACCAGGTCTAGAACTTGACCAGAGTCGACCAGCCCAGCCAAGGATCTCCAATATTCCACCGGCCACAATCGTCGGAAAGAGCCACCATGTGCGTGACCAGGTGGCTTGTCCGATGTGGATGGAGGTTGATATTGAGAAAAGAACTACAAAAAGTATACATGTCCATCGAGTAGGTATATAACCGTAGAGTGACCACTCGACCTAAATTTAAATGCCAGGTAAATCAATTTATTCTAGCCAACGTTTACACGTGAGCTTACGACCTACTTCATGTACCTTAGCAAATTGGTATATCCCATGACTTGCGAAATCGCTCATATTGTGTATCAGCACGCCAACTCGGTAAAGGGGAGTAGGAAGATATAGCTGCGTACCAGGGCGCTGCATTTTAAAGTTCGACCGTGCCCGAGGCCGCAAGTTCTCGGCAAACACGTGAGAGGTTTCCTCGCCTTTCAACCGTCGTTGCACCACGAAATTATGTTCGTGGGTGCGGGGGTAGGGACCGGCCGGATTCTGGAAGAAATCTTGTCCTAGGAAGCGACCGGCGAAGCCTTCGAGGCGAGGCTTCACAACGCGTCATCATCAGCGAGCCGGCGACCACGCTGTCGTTTGGTAGTATCCTCTCTTAGAGGGAAGAGTTCATCGAAGCATTCCTTCTCACCACCGCCCTTAATAGTGAATTCAAACATCACAGCATAACATCATGCAAGATTGGAAGATTATCAAGGATTTCCCATGCCGCCCGATATGAACCTCAACGCCCCCGTTGTACCCCCAATGATGTCAGCTTAAATATATAACGTGGTAGTAATCAAAGCCAGCTTCGTCTTAACCGGTAACTACCGGGTTGATCTCGGGATGAGCTTATAGGCGGTCAGCAGGTGTTGCGACATCTTACTATAAAGCTGGTAAATGCACAAATACAGATCCAATTTACGGGAGGGGTGCTTGTAGCGCATATACTAAAATAATTTAGATTTAAACATTTGAACTTTCGCAGATCAATTTTGTCAATCAATATTGAACAACAGTGGGTGGTATCAAGTTCGGTGGCAATGCGTTGGGGGCGGAGACGTGGGCCATTTATTTGCGGCCTGTTGCCAACAACAGGAATAAGTGCGTGGCTATAGGGGTTATAGGCGCTATGTATTGCTACCATAGCGCTACATAGCGCCCATAGCTCTCCACAGCCTTGCGGGCTTGCCTGATGAATAGGCATGCGTGTTGAGCTATAAGTGGAAGACCCCCCTTTCTTCAACGGATATCAAGGCGTGGCTGGATGTGGATATATGCGCAACGAACGTTACCTAATGGAGCGTGGCGCATCTATGTTCCCACTCCACACTACAGTGGATTAGGGGGCTTCTCTCGCACAGAACACGGTGAAAGTAGTATCAGAACAAAATAACTTGAGGCTTTTCACTGTGTTTTGCCCAAGAGAAAACTCGGAATTCCCTGTAGTGCCACCGGTTGCGACGGAACCTCATACCCGTGACTTACAACATGAACCATATGCAGGTATTTATAATTGTACACGCCACACTAGTCTGCTTGTCGCCAGGCTAGACCCACCTGTGAAAACGTTGATATTATTGCACAACACAGTCGCCACATCGAACCTGACGCAAAGCATTTATCAAGGTGCCCGATAGATGCAGATCCGTATTATGATAGGGTATGGTCTCGGCCCGAACCACTCGAGAGCGAGACCATCATGATTCGTGGGTAGTCGTGCGCTTACAACATGTCAGCGGTCAATCGCTGTCGGGACTGGAAGTATAAAAGCGGTGCTGCACATATGACTTGGTCTCCACCCAGTTTCTCCTCCATGTTCAACGCTCATACCGTCAAGCTGAACGATGGCACCCTCGTCCCAACCTTGGGATTCGGAACCGGTATGTGAGTGATGGCCGGCCCAGACTAGCCATTAATCAGGTTGATTCCACCTAGGAACCGCCTTGTATGGTAGGAACGCTACAGCCGCGGTAAGGCAGGCTATTGAGAAAGCAGGCTACACCCACATTGATTGTGCCGAAGGTATGCGTCCACTGTCTCTTCTCAGGTGTCAGCCTTACCTTGGGCTTGTCAGCATATGGGAACGAGAGCAGTGTTGGGGATGCGATTGTAGAAAGCGGTATACTACGGGAACAATTATTCCTGACATCAAAGTGTGAGTAAATTATGGTAGTTTGTTAAGAGGCCACGGGTCTCAACCCGCCATCTCTAGGTAATACAAAGGACCCCCGAAAATCTCTGGAAAAGAGCTTGGAGGATGTGAGTATCATTGACATGGCCCTAAGCATGGAACTCACAACATTCACAGCTGAAAACAACATACATCGACTTGTATCTGATCCATACTCCCATGGTGACGTCGAATATTGCCGAGGCATGGAAAGTCATGGAGGAGCTTAAGGCAGAGGGTAAGGCGCGATCGATCGGCGTGTCCAATTTTAGAGTGAAGGATTTGGAAACGGTCTTCGCAGTGGCTAAGGTTCGTTACTCGAAACCAGATTGTGGCAAATGTCTTCTGATACCAACGGGACTCCGGCTAACCTTGGCTGGGGTTCGATACCATGCCGGGCCTCTTCTCCAATCCAGTTGCTCACATTTCCGGACTCTGATTGGTCAGATTGTGGCCCGGCAGGTATCAGACCTTCAACCAGGTTAGCCAAGGTCCTGTACCAACTTGCAGGTCATGCCGAGTGTGAACCAAATAGAGATGCATCCCTATGTTCTTGCATCGGTTCAGCCGATCCTAGAGCTATGCCAGAAACATAACATCACGATCGAGTCCTATGGACCATTGACGCCTCTCATCCGACACCCTGGCGGGCCAGTGGACGCACCTGTCAAGAAAGTCGCTGCTCGGATAGGCAAGGGGCCTGAAACTGCAGAGGTGACTGAAGGGCAAGTCTTGTTGAAGTGGACGCAGCAGCGAACCGGCGGAATCGTAATCACGTTCGTCCAGTTTTTATACGCATAAACAATTGAAAACGGTGACTTACTATAGATCCTTTAGGACATCCTCAAAGCTCGACCGACTGCTCGAACAAAAAGCTTCCTTGGATCTTCCCCCACTGTCTAATGAGGAACTGTACTCGATCGAGGCAGAGGGCGGCAAGAGGCATTATCGTCATTTCGTGAGTGTATCTAGCAGTTTGTTGATAGAGACTATTTAAAAGCGTGCAATAGATGAAACATATGGATCAAGTATGAAGGCCTGAGATGGGGTTCATGGTTAACGGGCCAAATTCTGGCACACGATCCACCGTGCTAAACCTAGTTAGTGCGGTGGAAATGAGATGACCAAACGATTAAATACATACCTGTGTTGAAACGACAGTGTACTAAGGTTATCCGCTCGAAGATTGCGCTTTCGCGCTTGGAGCATCAGTCACTGGAGATGAGTCCTCTACTGGGATGGTGGCACCAAAAGCTGGTTTTGCGACCCCAGTGCTCGGAATATTAGGTTCAGATCCACCAGCAAGTTGCCAGGCCGGTATGCTCGGGCGACCGAGATTTAGCACCGAACTAGTCGTGGAAGGAGATTCAGGTCGTCTAGTGACCAGGAGGGCTTTCAAGGACTTGATTTCCTGGTGCAATTCTGCTAAAGAATGTGATTGTGCCTCTTTGTTGGCATCCAGCATCTTCAAGTGCGTAAGTAAAACGCCTGGGCTATCTGGTGCTCAGTTGACTTACCTTGGGCAACATGTCTCGAATGTTATCAATCTCGCTACGTATCTCACGCATTTCGTTTTGTGAGCTTTCTTCCCCTTTCCTTAATTCTGCCATAACCGTTTTTACTTCCTCGACGGCAGAATCCACTGCTTTCTGTTGTTGCTCGACAGCATGATGCGCGGCAATAGTATCCTCCTGGATTTGCTTCAGTAGCGCAGCAGCCTCGTCGAATTGTGCATTAAGTTGCGACGACGTTGCCCCGAAAGCATCTTCCGACGGAGGTTGAAGATGTGGCACTATGTATTTCTATCGTTGGTACCAACGTAAGTTGTACGTTCGACCTTCAGTTTGTACAACAACGTACCCTTGCAAGTGCAGCGACGCCATACATTAACCCTCCAGAAACGAGTGCCATAATCTATGCAGATACTCGATCAGAGTTAGTCACGAGTGCTAGCAACCCACTTACAAAGTAATCCCTCCAGTCACGCTGAGGAACCGGGGGAGGCGCTGTCAACACTCTTGGGCCTTGAAATCCGGCGTGAGGAGCGGAATAATTTGAGGCAGGCCGAGAGGTAGTTGACGCAACGGCAGATTCAGCGATAGCCTCCTCGATCTCGGTGTTTGTCAAGCCTTTCGACTCGAGAAAAGATATCCTCTTGGTCAATGGTGCACTTTGAATCTAACAAGGTTCAGCTCTTGCAGCGCAAGGCCCAAGTATACTTACTCACCTTTGAATCGGAAAGGAATGTCACAGCGTTTCGTACGAGCTCCTGTCGGTCCGACATTTTTTGTGGTTAAAGGCAGGACGAATGTGGTCGTGGCCCGGTTAACACGCCGTGCCAAAGCCGGCATGTGAATTTAGCTCACGTGACAGGTTTTCTGGCGCTTGTGAACAGAACTTCCTGCATCTAAAATTCTCGTTCATCAGCTGGTCGTTTCGGTTTACAACAGAAATGTATAGGTACATTGCTCGTGGCGTTGTCCGTAGAGCAGCAGCAGGCTCTGCTCAAGGTGAGGTCGAAATTTGGAGTAGGTTTGAAATAAAAAGTAATTTGTGCCTTTAGGTGCTGCCCGATCCCTGGCCACCATAGCTGCCAAGCCTGCTTTGACTCGGTCGAGCCTGAGCTGTTTCCGCCCGAGGATGTCGCTCGGTGAGCCCTATTTACTCTTCGATCTCAAAAACCATATTAATGTGATCACCACTAGGTATGATGCGCTCATATGCAGATAACAAATATTCCCGCGCAAAACCCCACCTGAACATTGGCACCATCGGACACGTCGATCACGGAAAGACAACTCTGACTGCTGCCATCACCAAAGTTCTCGCCGAAAGTGGAGGAGGGAAGTTTGTCGACTACTCTCAAATCGACAAGGCTCCTGAAGAAAAGGCCCGTGGTATCACTATCAATTCATCTCACGTTGAGTACGAGACCGCCGCACGTCACTATGGTCATATCGATTGCCCTGGTACGCGATCCCGAATTTATGTTTTCAACTGTTATTCATTCCGCACCATAATCTAGGACATGCCGATTGTAAGCTTGCGAAGTTTATGTACGGATAAAGGTATCTAACTTTGTTTCAGACATCAAAAATATGATTACTGGTGCCGCCCAAATGGATGGTGCTATCATCGTGGGTGAATTGGCATCGATCAATGCACATATATTCATATTGCTTATGTAGGTGGTGTCTGCATCTGACGGCCAGATGCCCCAAACCCGAGAGCATTTGTTGCTCGCTCGACAAGTTGGAATCAATAAGCTAGTTGTTTTCATCAACAAGGTGGACCAAATCGACGATCCTGAGATGCTGGAGCTGGTAGAGATGGAAATGAGGGACCTACTAGCCACGTACAACTTTGACGGAGAAGGCACTCCTATCGTCATGGGCTCCGCTCTCGCCGCGTTGGAAAACCGTAATCCCGAGATCGGCGCGGAGAAAATCAAGGAACTGGTCAAGGCATGTGACGAGTGGCTCGAGCTCCCACCCCGCGATTTGGACCAACCTTTCCTGATGCCCGTGGAAGGTAAGCCTATGCTACACCGATAACGGAGCATGTTCACTGACAACCATTATAGACGTATTCTCTATTTCTGGTCGTGGTACCGTGTGTACTGGTCGTGTAAGGCAACCGAGTCCAAACAGGTTATGGGAATAATTGACATTACCAAACTAGGTGGAGCGTGGGGTGATCACCAAGAACAACGAAGTAGAAGTCGTAGGCCTTGGAGATAGCTTCAAGACAACCTTGACCGGTATAGGTGTGTGGTTTTGACGCGCTGCTGACATGCGTTGTTCACACTATGGTTTAGAAATGTTCCACAAAGAGCTCGATCGAGTAAGACTCACGTTAGTATGGTCGATATCACTGCTAATGCCTATTGCAGGGCGAGGCTGGCGACAACATGGGTGCATTGCTGCGTGGCGTCAAACGTGAGCAGGTCAAGCGTGGACAGGTTCTGTGTGCACCTGGTTCTATGAAGTCTGTCAAGAAGTTCAGCGCACAGGTCTACGTAAGTGGTCGACCTAGAAGGGAATTTGATGGAGCCACTCACGTCTTGCCGTAGGTTCTGACCAAGGATGAGGGCGGGCGGTACACACCGTTCATGAGCAACTACAGGCCACAACTCTTTATCCGAACTGCTGATGTGACAGTTGGATTGACCTTCCCAGATGGCACTGAAAATCCAGAGGAAAAGATGGTGAGAACTTAGCCTTCATTCCATCGCATCACACTCACCAGTGCTGCCCCAGGTTATGCCCGGTGATAATGTTGAGCTCATTGGCGACCTTGTACACGATGTAGCCATGGAGAAGGGCTCTCGATTCACGCTTCGCGAGGGCGGCAAAACCAGTAAGTCTATTCCGACGCTCTATGAACGCAACTGCTCATAAAATACGCTAGTCGGCACGGGCATTGTAACTAAGATATTTGAATAAATGCACTACCCTACGCTTCAACCGGATTTCACGCCCCTTCTACACCCCCTGTTGTACTTTGACCACTGTTATCAATCATACTTGTATAACTATCACACCTCGCACCACTCAACGAACACTCTTAACCATTTCTATTCAAGTGTGATTACAATTACTATTAGAGTGGACAGCGTGAAACCCGAACAACAATATAACCAAAATGCGACAGTAAAATAACCAATAAGTTACCAATGAAGTACCAATTAAATGGCTTAAAGCCCAAATATACACTACTTGAGTGTTGAGAACGAGGTTTCGTTTAGATGTCGTTGAGAATATCGATGAACGGAGGAAGCCGGGTGGCTGGTTTGACGCTGACGAACGCAGGCTGAGCGGTGTATGAGACTAATAATCGGGTTTGCTTGTCTCCTTTACGCATCACCGTGAGCTTCCAACTAAACAGAACACCATGAGCATTTCTCTACTCAAACATATAATACGGCAACTTACCCCTCGCATAAAAGCTCGTTTGCCGGGCTGATATCGCGCATATATTGAGATCGGGCTGCAATTATAGCGTGACGGTGGTCCGATATCGTTGTATATCGCTTGAATTCATATACGGAGTTTGTGACAACAAGGTGGTCGCTGGCGCGTATTATTTGGCCAGCTGTACCCAAATTGGATACGTCAGCCACAAGCGAGGATGAGGTCGGATAGACCAATAACTCACTCTCAGCTGGCAATACCACAATAGTAGGCTTGACCTCTTTTACACAGGCCACTTCGTAGGACGGTTGTCGCCTCGGTGAGAAACGCATGATAGGCATTTGTAGGATTCGCTGGATGGTAGAGGCGCAAGGTTCAAATTCCAAGAAACTTGGGGGACACGGATTGATGGTCTGTATCATGCCAAGATATATGGCCAGAACTCCCGCGCGCGATCACAGCCTGCCGCCCACGAGTCGGAGGTTACTTGGCCAGCTGACGTATGTTCGGGCAGAGCTATGCCGAGGATCCCTTTCGAGGCTGCGAGTCATCACGACCGCAGGCTCGACGGTTGGCGCAGTCACGCGGCAATCCGATAACGATGAAACTTGGACCCGGGCGACAGAGTGTGAGCTACAGATTCGGACGGTAGGCTATGCCCGCTGGGGTGGCCGCTCAGGTCACGGCCGCCACCAGGGTCGGAAAGCTGACCGAGCCATCAGCTTGGCACTTAATGTACTCGACTGCGGCATATGTTGTGCTGCGGTGCGCCTGCGAGCTGTGCACTTGGTAGCATAATGGTATTTAGTTCATGTTTGTACAAATGTGGTGCTACACGTAGGTCAATGGTACTCAAGAGCCGTAGTTGGGGATCGTCTTGCTAAAGGACAAGGTTTGGTAGTTTGTGAATCCAGCGAGACCAGGGTACCCGTTCTCGACACCAATACCAGATTGCTTGACGCCTCCATAGGGGATGTGGGGACCGTAGATGTGCATCTCGTTCACCCACACGGCTGCAATCGGGAGCGATTAGTTTATCCAGGATAATGCCTCGCGGCAACACTTACTTCCAGCCTCCAGTCGCGACGCAATACGGTTCGCCCGCTCACTGTCGTTGCTCCAGACAGAGGCACCCAGGCCCCAGATGCTGTCGTCTAGAAATTATCCAATCAGAGGGGAACGCTAGAACTGGTGCTTGGCGACTTACTTGCTCGCTTGATGACGTCTTCCTCGTCGTTCCAGCGCATGATCGGCAGGATGGGCCCGAAAGGCTCCTCGCTCACGATCTTGCTATCCTCCGGTGGGTTGTCGACAATCGTGATCGGCACAAACATGCCGGGCCCAGCGAGCTCGTCAAAGTTGCCTCCCAGCGCGAAAGAGTAACCGTTCTTGATCGAATCGTCAAAGTAAGTTTTCACTTTGTTGTGTCTAGGCTACGTTAGATGCTTCTTTTTGATGTTGCAGAATACCATGGACTGACTGGAGTTCATTCTGGATGGGGCCGAGCTGGGTCTTCTCGTCGGAACCGTCTCCGATGGTGATCTTCTTGGCGTATGCAACTAAAGCATCCTTCACCGCCTCGTAGGCATCGTCATGGATGTAAACGCGCTTGGCTGGGGGTCCCATTAGGTTTGGCCACACTACCCCGGAGATTCACGCTCACCCGCATTGCAGAACTGGGCATTGTTCTGGAAGGCACTGATAAGCGACAGAGCGCATTCACGCTGATATACGGGTACTAACCTGGAAAGCTGCCCAGAAGATGTGTCTATCGATGGCGCGTCAGATCGCGAAACGCGCGGGTATAACTCCAGTTACGTACGGTGCGACCTGATCAGCATCTACGTCTGGCAAAACGATGAGGGGATCATTGCCGCCTATAGCCAAGGCTGAGTTACATTCAATTTCTCGGCGGCCGATCTACGTACCCAGCTCGAGCGTGATGCGCTTCAGATTAACGCTGGCGCTCTGCATAACCTTCTTGCCAGTTGCTGTTGAACCAGTGAACCCAATCTAGTATGGCGATCGGTAACTATGCTCTAATAATAAAGCTGCCGAAATACCTTGTCGATACCGCTGTGGCCGGCAATCAGGGGGCCAAGGCCGTCGTCTCCATTCAGGACGCTGAAAACTCCCGGAGGCACCAAAGACTGGACGCTAAAGTCGGGTCGTGAGCGGGGTCAGACCATCAAAACGCCAAAGCACGTACTTTGCGATAAAGTACAACGTAACTAGCGGAGTGAATGGACTAGGCTTGATGATGATAGAGTTTCCTGCCTGGAGCGCGGGTGCAATTTTCCACACCGCCAACAAGAGGGGGAAATTCCTAGAGGACCCCGTTGAAGTGTTGACTGACGAATGACCGCTCAACATGGACTTACCAAGGGACAATGCCGCCGATCTACATAGTGGATCAGTTACTGAGGCTAGCGAATCGAGGCCAGGGTACTCACGACACCCAGAGGGATGTTGCGCGTCACAACACGGCGTTCGGGCGTATCGACGTGAACGGTCTCCTCCAGCCGGAGTTTGGCAGTTTCACGCAACCAGCGGACCGAACCGCCAATCTCCCACATGGCACCCGCTGCCTAGAAGAATCATCACAGCATCAGTTCAGGATCGCTCCAGTCCGCACATTCCCCTCGACCACTCACGGGTTTCCCCTGCTCAGCAGTCAAAATCTGACTGTACAGCTCGGCGTTCTTTTCCAACTCATCGGCGAGCTGGTTCAGCACGACCGCGCGCTCGTCGTACGACTTGGCGCCCCATGCGGGCTGGGCGGCGCGCGCGGCGGCCACACATTCGTCGAGCTGCTCGCTAGTCGCGACAGGGACGTCTGCGATCCATGCGCCGTTTGCGGGGTTGTGGACCTTGTGGATGCGCTCCGAGGAGACGGGCTTGCCGTTGATGATGTTAGAGAATTTGAGAGTGGTGACGTCGAGTTTGGCCATGGCTGGAGAGTGGGCTCAAGTTTCGTGGGCTGGTGTGGGACGGGCTAGAGATGGTCGAGGCGATATAAATACCGCACCAGCATGCCCACCTGCGCGTTCCCTGCACTTCCGGCCGAAGCTGCGGTATTCACACAATACCAGATTTCAACGAGGAGAAGACATGCCTGGGACAGCCAACGTGGGCTCCTGTCAGATCGGATGTGGCTCCCGCACAAGAGCTGCCCAGACCAGGAATCGAACACCAAGGGCATTGTGCTTTAGGTGCGATTGGGCGAGGGGACGGCAGGCGTAGGAGAGCCTTGACCGCAACTACTGTAATCTGTGGTTCTCTCATCAACGCACTCTGTTCTAGAGCGTCAAGACCGCGCTGGAAGATTGTTCCAGCACTAGCTGTAGCTTAAGCTCTGGTTTTGTCGGCAGTCAAACGGCAGAAGGGTGTCAAGTCCAAAAAATAGACGCTCATGTTTATTGGTTGTGGCCGAGCTTGGCAGGGATGAACTTGTAGTGTTTGGCCCTGCGTGGATATCTTGCAACTTCCTCGCCGCCTCCACGCTGCTAACGTGAGACGACCTAACCTTCATCCGTCCCGAAATATATCGGCTTATCATAGGATAACCGAAAAAGCGCGTCACCCACAGAGCAATCGAGTAGTCGAGGTACCAGCTTGACGGGCTGCGATGCCGATGCCGCAGCTCTGTATTTAGCATGTCCATCGCATAATTAGCACAGCTACCGATGATGGTATAGTGAACTTTTTTAGGGAGTCGTCCAGCTTAAACGGGGTGTCCTTGTATCTAAGTGTGATTCCTGAAAGACACCTGTCTAGACCAGCAGTAGACCAATGGGGTGCCCCTACTCACGAGTCAGTTCATTTAGGTTTCGGGTGTATCACTGAACCTCGCGACTGTGGGCCCCAACGATAGACTGCCATTCCGCGAGTCTTCCACAGAACCTTAGCACATTCCACTGAACAAGGCACTAAACGTTGCGGTTGACCCGTCGGTCTTTGCATTCAGTTGAAGAGCTGCTACGTCATAGGCACACCCATTCATATGGCCTCTGGACACCATTTGTATTCATAGACCCAGGGGGATTAACATGCTAACACAGCCACAGCTGGTGACAGGCTGGTGACAGGCTGGTGACAGGCTCCGTGTCGCATCAAAAAGATCGGCGGAAAACAGCCTCTTCACTTCATTTTGACTTGAAGTGCAGAACGACAAGCGCCATCTCGGACACATACCCGGCCGCCCATCCATGCCGGGCAACAAGCGCCGAGATGAATTTGTCATCTGCCCACCGATTGATCGACGGTCACCCGGCGTGACACTTCTTACCTGCGCCACGTCCAGCGTCCGACTCGAGGAGGATTCTAGACAGCTTACGGAGGCTTTAGGTTAAACTCCGGTTTCTTTGCGCTAGGCTCTTTATGGCATCATCTCAGCGGGACGAGATCGAGGTCCTCCTCGTGAGCACCTTGTTTTTAGTTTAGCGGCGCAGGATTGACAGACGTTATAGTCGGTGTATCCAGATATACTCACTACGACCGACGTCCCGGCCGGGCTCGAAGTCAAGCTCGACATTGCCATCGAACTCGAGCGTGAACGCGTGTTCGACGTGGTCTCTAGCATATCGGACCCATCTTCGCCCTCAGACGGCATCCAAGTGCGATTGTCCCACCTCCCGGCTCTGCTTCTCGCTGTGCTTTTCCCACCGGAATACCCATCAAATGCCGATCCGATCGTGAGGAGTATACATGCGCGGCATGCATGGCTTGCGCCGGGCCTGGTGAGTCGACTCGGGGAGAGGTTGGGGGAACGGTGGAGGGAGAGTGTGGAAAAGGGGACGAGGGACGAGGGCGTGCTGTGGCCGTGGGTCGAGGACATTCGGACTGGAGCGTTTTTGGATTCGTTTGGGTCG
The DNA here is from genome assembly GCA_019616945.1 of Ceratobasidium sp. 414. Classification (NCBI taxonomy): domain Eukaryota; kingdom Fungi; phylum Basidiomycota; class Agaricomycetes; order Cantharellales; family Ceratobasidiaceae; genus Ceratobasidium; species Ceratobasidium sp. 414. The sequence goes on along the minus strand of WSTK01000002.1, from coordinate 198,356 downwards.
ACTGTGCCTTTTGCCTCTTCGTCTTCTGCTTCGTCCAGCACTAGGCCGATCACGCTCCCGCACCCTGCTCCCAAGACGCTCTATGCCCATCTCGTGGCGCATGAATCTGCGGCAAAACAAGCTCAGTTTTCTGCCCAGGCGTTTACGTGTGGTATATGCCTTGCCCCTCAACGCGGAGCGCGGTGTATGCAGCTTCCTTGTCCGCGTACGCACGTATTTTGTCTCGAGTGTCTCAAGTCGTTTTGGGGGTTGTGTGTGAGCGAAGGCGAGGTTGGAAAGGTCGCGTGTCCTGGGGTAGAGTGCGTACAGGAGCGGGAGAAGAACAAGGACGAAGATACGGTGGGCGGGGCGGAGTGGGAAGACGCGGTGAGGAGAGTGTTGAGCGAGGAAGAGGTCCAGCGATGGAAGTGGCTGCGGGTCAAGCAGGCCGCGGAGAAAGGTACGCATCGACCTAGAACGGGGAGTGGGCCTTGACCAGCCCAACCAACAGACCCGAACACGGTGCCGTGTCCTGTGCGGACGTGCCAGGCACCGGTGGTCCGGCCCAAGGCGGCGGCAGAAGACGAATCGGGGTGGGCGAGACTCCGCACGTGCGATGCGTGTGGTTATGCGTTTTGTGTGGGCTGCCGACGGACATGGTGCGTTGGAGACTCGGTTTGTGCTGTGTATGCGCGCTAATTGGGGGCGGGTGTATGCGCCGTGGGATGGAGGCATGGGCCTGTGACGCGCTGCGCTGTGACGCGGACGGCCGAGTTTATGGAGGCGTACATTACGCTGGACGAGGGTGGTCCTCAGCGACGGGCGCTGGAAGCTCAGTATGGAAAGAAGAACCTAGAGCGGATGGCGGTGGAGTATGTGCAGGAAAAGGAGAACGCGGTGTGGCTCAAGGAACGCACGATGGCGTGCCCGGGGTGCAGCACATCCGTCGAAAAGAGCCAAGGTGTGTCCGGTCTAGACGGTGCGGAGACTGAGCTAATCGGCAGACAGGATGCAACCACATGACGTAGGTGCTGATTGTGCCGTGGGCGGTGCTGACGTGCATATAGATGTGCGCGGTGTTCGGCGCACTTTTGCTACCGGTGCGGGACCAAACTGCGGGCAGAGACACCATACAAGCACTTTGAGCAGGCGGGCAGCTGCTACGGCAAGCTGTTCGACTACGATCCCGCGACATGGGTGCGTGGCCGCAGCGACGGTGGCAACGGCGGCTAACACAGCGCAGGAACCGGGTGACGGCGATCTGCTCCGGCTGGCGTTCGAGGAGTGAAGGCTATCGAGTAACGTAACGTCGTGACGCGTCGGCTGTGTATGTGAAATGTAGAAATACACCCTTGAATTAGTCCCGCCCACCATAGACCTTGATACCCTCAAAACTACGCCGTCGCCGTCCATACCCGCATACCCACCATGGACATCTACACCACCTCGTTTACCCACCCCCGCAGCGCCCAGCCTGCATCGTATTCCCCCGCCTCGAGCATCGACCTCACCCCCGAGCTGCGCACGCCCCAGACTGCCTACTCGCCCGTCCGCCGCCCCCCGCGCCCCCACCCGCCCGTCGTCGCAGAGATCGCCCCCGATGCCGTCCAGGCCGTCTGCATCGACGCCATGCAGCAGCACGGCTGTCTTGTCACGTTCACCCGCGCCGACGACGGCCGCGCGTGGAACTTTCACCTCAGCGGCGCCTACGCCCAGGTCATGGCCGCCCGCGGGCACATCATCCGGTGCGTCGCTCGTCGCAGTCTCGGCCCGTGCTTACCCTCTGCAGCGAGTGTCCCGTTCAGATCCGCGCAGCCATCAAGGTCGCCCGCCATGAGATCCTCGACTCGCCCACCAGCTCGCCCGCCCTCAAGCCCGACGTCCGCCGCCGCCTGGACGACATTGCCGGCCAGACCCTCGCCCACATCGCCGTCGTCAACGCATCGGGCGCCCTCAGCTCCGTCCCCGTTCCTGATGGCATCAACTCGCAGGCGTGGAGCGGCCTCGAGCCCGAGCGCATGTGCGAGCTTGTCGTCAGCGGCACCCGCGAGGCCGTCGCGGTCGCCCGTATGCGCCTCCTTGTCATGCTCGACGAGCTCACCGGGCTCCACGCCGAGAGCTGCGAGATTGACCACAAGCTCCACCCGATCATCGCGGGTCGCAAGCGCTCTGTCATCCAGACCATCCAGGAGGAGACCGCCACGAACGTCTATCTCCCCACCTCGCTTGTTGGCTTGAATGCGCACATGATTCCCGCTGCCGCCGGCGGAAAATCCCACATGAATACGGTTTGGATCACCGGCGAGTTCTTTGGCGTGCAACGCGCGAGGGACATGCTCGTTCAGGTCTCGACGCTCAAGGTGCGTGCTTGGGCCACAACTCGAGTCATGTGCTCACAGCTGTGCAGAGCAAATCGTTGATTTCGCGCGACACGGCGATCCTGCCCCGCAAGCTCGACTGGATGCTGCTCGAGCGCCTCGACGAGCTCAAGACGATCATGATCGACAATGGCACGTATATCAACCTTCCGCCGGTCGGCAGCCAAGCTAGCCTTGTCAGCGTTTTCGGAGACCACCGTGTCCATATTCAGCGCACTTGTCGCGCCGTCATGCAGCTGGTTTGTGCTATCTTCGGCTTTGCGCCGCACTGCCTGCTGATGTCAAAATTTAGGCTTGCCAATTCTACGTCGCGTCCTTTTGGCTCCTGCCCATTCATTTCAATGTACTGATGCCTGTTGCCACCCTTAATCCCGCGACCATGCCCGGTGTGCTCAAACGCATCGCCGGCCAGACCGGCGCCGAAGTCGTATTCAAAAGCAACTGCTTCGAGATGCACGGTCTCGAGCACGAGGTCCGCGGTGCGGTTATGATGGTCCTCGAGTTGGACGTCATTCAGGTAATGTCCCTTCCCTCGTGGCAGCCCCCTGTATCTCACGCGCCGTCCACGTCAGACTTTCCGCCACGAGATTCGGTTCCAGATCGAGCTCGCCAACGAGCACCGCGATTTTATAAGCGGGAAAAAGAATGGCAAGATCAACAAGATTATGCAGATGGCCAACGTCAAGATCAAGTTTGAGACGTTCAACGAATTTAATTTTCTCATGGACCTTGCCGGTACGGACAACGGCGCGATCCAGGGTCTGATGCTCTTGCAGGAAGAGCTCCCTGCGGAGATCTCGTTCCATGTGCCCGAGACGTACCACAAGCGTATCATTGGCGTGGGCGGGCGCAGCATCCAGCGGATCATGAAAAAGTACGGTGTCTATGTCAAGTTTTCCAACGCCGAGGAATTTGCTGCGCTTGGTGGGTATGGCGACAACGAGGATAACGTCATTGCTCGGACGCCGGCCAAAAATGCTATCAACTTGGACAATCTGAAACAGGCCGTGATGGAGCTGGTACATCCCAAGGCAAGTCCGAAGCCGTTTTACTTTATTGAGCATAGCATTTATCGTATTTTTAGGACAAGGACTATGTGACCGAGTCGGTATCGATCCCCCGTCGTTACCATCGCACGCTCCTGGGCGAAAAGAGCATTTTCATCAAGGACATCGAGACCAAGACCAACTCCAAGGTCCGGTTCCCAGACAAAGAGTCGGCCTCGGATGCAGTCGGCATATTTGGGCCCGAGAGCCAGGTCCACGTAGCGGCAGCAATGCTACTGGTGAGTGAACACCGGCGTCCCTGCTCCATAATCACAAACTCACCCGCCCATCTTCTCAGGATCACGTTCCGTTCGAGGCCGACATGGTCGTCCCGCCGCACTCGGAGCTCGGGGGGATCGTGCAGTCAACCGACTACCTCACGTTCTCCGAAAACTGCAAGCGCGACTACCAGGTCGTGATCGTGCCGCAGATCCCCGCGAGTGGTTCTGGTGAGCGCCCGAGCTTCAAGTTTAGATGCCAGCGGAGCAATAGCGACTTTTTGGCCACGGCGCGCGAACAGCTCGAGGCGTTTTTGGTCTCGGCTGGTGTGGAAGTGTACCCTTCGAGTTTGGGCAAGCGCGCGGATTCGTATATCACAGATGCGTTTCCGCATTTCGGCAGCAAGCTGCTATCGACGACGCCGAATACCAACACGAATTCGATCTCGGCTGCATCTGGTAGGTGCATTTATTTGTTGGGAAAAGGTTGGATTTTCATGTGGGTTTTCAGATCTCGTCGAATTCCCTCGCTCAACCGATGGGTATGAACGCCGTATCCGCATGGCAAGCTCGACGCCGGATGTCAAGGCGTTGTTCAACAACCCGTCTTATGTATACAAGCTTCCCGAGCACGACGAGACTGATGACGCCGGATTCGAGCGCAACTATGTGTCCGGGCCTCCGTTGACCACGGACATGTGGAGCCCCCCGCTGCACTTCGTATGTTATTCTTCCGGCGTTCTTTGTTCCCGCTAACCGAGGCTGCAGCGTGCTGGGTTCCCACTTACGCATTCTCGTGCAATGGAGGACTCTGTCAAGCGCGGTTCTGACTCGCTTCTGGAGAGCAAACTTAAAGAACGCATCACCAAGCCGCGTTCGCTTCAAAACAGGTACGCGCCCGAATGTATGCGCTTTTTCGTAATATTGCTGACTCTCAAGCACAGGGCCCAGAGTCTGGACCTGACCTCGCTTACTTCGGTCGCGCGCCAGGCGTCGTCGATCCACACGATCAACGAGACGATCCGGTCCGCGTCGCCAACAGACTATTCGACGACGCCGTCGAGCCCCACAAGCGCCACAATTCCGTCTTTCCCGTCTGTCAATGGGCCTTCCATGGGAAACAATGGGCTGCCCAAAGTTTTGCCGAGGCAGACGATGCCTCCGACGGGCACGGACGAACTCACGCGCGCGATGGCCTCGGTCCGCTTCGATTCACTTCACTAGATCTCAAAACTCAAACTCGTATGCGCCCCACGCCCCACGCCTCTCGATTTCATTTGACTTTTCCCCCCTCGTATATTCTACCCCAACCGTATGCCGAGCGCTTGCGCTCTCGAGTCCCCGTCTGATCCCATTATGCTCTCTCATATCCCGGCGTTCAAACTTCTATGCGACGACACGCTGCGTGGGAAACCATCCCCGCCCAGCCCGGCGTCTTACCCTATCCGCTTTCGTCTCATCACCCCAATCCAACGGACACCCAATTCGTGCAATAAAACCCCAAAGCAAAAGTTACCCCCCACCACTCGCATCGGAAGATTATATTTCTGTCTGTGTTTCTTTCTGCCGAGCTCAATCTGGCCCTACCATATCGTTTCCATCACCAGCCGCCGGTTATATGTATGTCTTGTAGTACTTGTTGTATATGCATGTGCCGGGCGGGCCGTTGTGAATGTATATTGTTATCATTTCCTGTGTTTGAGGCTTGCAGGGAAGCGGTTTGGGGTTTCAAGGTTTCGTGGGCGGACTTGGGACTCAGGGCCGGCCATAAACACGTGGGTGGAGCGTGTGGCGTCTCAATACAAGGTTGAGACGCTCGCCACAGCGCTTGTTCTCACAAAGGTAGGAACGTAAACTCTAGCATTATGTGGTGTATGTGGGTATCATGCAGCAGAATACTTCTTTTGGAGCGATTTGGCAAGCCGTAGGGTGAGCACAGCGGCTATTCCCGAACAAATTCCACCAATCCTGTCGGACAAAGTCAGTGGCGAGGTACAAACAAGCCCCCTGAATCGCGATAACTTGCCTGAATACCACACCGATACTCTCCGACTGTTTCCCCGGAGGTAGACTCTCCGAGGACGACGACTTTCCACCCGGGTGCAGAAGCTGTTGCGTATCCAGGAGCGCAAAGACAGCAGACGAAACACCAATGATCACAAACTGGGGGATTACTATGAAGATGTTGTGTATACCCTAGTGTCGAGTCAGCTTGCAGCTATTTGGACTCTTGTAAAACTTACCAGGATCACGCCCGATTGTTGAGGCGCGTGTTGTTCGGCCGGCGGGGGTGGTGGAGGCGCGCGTTCGACGTTTTCCCAGTCGTCGGCTTCGGCGAGGAGGGCCATGTTGAGATCGTCGAATTCGCCATCAGGGGTGGTGCCGTGAACGCGCCCACCGTGTTGCTCTGCAGCGATGGCTTCCCCAAGCTATGGGCCGAACAAGCGTGAATTCCCCTGCCAACAGTTATGCATCCCGGGACATACCAGGGCATATGGTGCCCATCCACTAACAGCTGAACACAAGCCAACGAGAACAAATATGAAAGACGCAAATCCAGGGCCCGTTACGAGGCTGCGGTTTGATTAGAGCGTGGAATCAAGCTGGCGACTGGTACTCACAGAGTGCTTAACAGTAATACCCCAAACACCACATGCGATACAGCCCACGTCTGGGCGAGATCGAACTTAGTTTCCCGCAGCTTGTGCAACCTTTGTTGCATTTCGACCGGCAGGCGCTTTGATAGCTCCCATATAATCCCTCCGACGCTCTGATGATCGACTTCACTCCTGCTGACGACAAACAACGGGAGGAGGATAGATGCGAAAAGTGTCAAGAGGGCACCGTGAAACAGTGCTCGAGAGCCAGCGCGTGTGCCTTCTTCCAGCAGCGCATCACTATTGGGGCCGCGTGAGTCTCCATGGGATATTGCATCTCGTACGTATATGTCGCCAATATATTCAGTCGCAAATAGCATGACTGGCAACCAACCGAGCCATGAGCTAGAAGTTCAAGGTAGGTTAACGTGATTGCAAGGGTAGTATAGGGGGCGTACAAGAACTGGATGAAGCACTTGACGAATCGTGTTAGTGTTTAGTTGCTGGCAGATGAAGGGGTGTATCCTACAATGCTGCGGATGGTAGCGGGTAACCGTAAAGTCAGGTCCCACATATTGCGGATCAGTTGCTTGAGATCTGTCGATTCCCCTGGGCTGGGATGTTTCAGCAAGACGGAGCATAGGATCACGTAAAGAACCCACCGTGGTTGGTACACGGCTTCCTGCACAAATATCGCGGTAATGGTGTGGGTACCAAGGAGTAAAATACCAGCCAGCAAACTCAAGAGACCAATCTGACTCCAACTACTCGAGAAAATATACGGTAAGTCGAGGTTCCCACTGGTGTCACACTAACGTAAGTGATAACTTGCAATGGCGCTTCCTTGAACTCACATGAAAAATCCAAGAACTTGGCCAAGCCCTCCAGCTCGACTAGCCCAAGCGTTGCTTTTATGGGTATAAGATTTGTGTCAATTCCTAGAACTGAGATTTCTTACCCAGAATTTTGTTCGTGAGGGGGCAAGAGGTCTACTATTAGAGCTCGATCGGCGGACATTACTGTTGTGAATGATATCAGTAAACAATTGACGCAGGCTCACTGCATTACTGACTGGCATTCACCGAGAAATCAACGCAAATTATTGACAAGACAGATATTATGATCGCGATTCCTTGGGCCTGCCCTTGCAAGGTCGGGGAGTTACGCCAGTATCCTACTGGTGGTACTTACATGACTAGGCCATAAAAGCTCTCCGAGTCCTCGTGCAAAACCAAGTCCAAGCATGGCCGGCACGCAGACCACACATCCCCCCATCATAAAAGGACGTCTTCGGCCATATTTCGAAGTCGAGGCATCCGCTAGCGCACCTTTTCAAGTAACATGTCACAGGCTGCCTAGATCGAGCCGAAAACAACGAACCTATTAATGGTTGCATAACAATCCCTGAAAGCGGGCCAGCAAGAAAAACCAAAGATAAAGTACTTTTCGACATTCCCAAACCTAAGAGAGTAGGCGTAGCATGCGACATCATTGACGCCCAAAGAACACTAGTTCCAAGACCAGGTAGTGCTAGAATAGGTAGGTGTAGCCATTGTGGACCAAGAATATAACCGTGGTTTGCCTCTGGATTCTGGTTCTGCAGGCTAGGGAAGAGGACCATCGTCGGCCAGTTTGCGCTTGGCCACGTATCGTGCGGTCGCTTGCCGATGTTGTGGATGAGTTTTGCTTGAACGTACCGCGCGTCACGACCCACACAGCCACAAGTGCTTCCATGTGGGGTCAGGCAGGCAGCTTCAGTTACAATCCCATCAAGGTAAAATAAGAACGAGCTGAGGTTTTCGGAAGTTCAAATAATCAGGTGGAGACATTGAATAATTTTATTTCTCGGGGTGGTATTGACAAAGTTAGACTAATATGTCGGAGCCTAGCTTTAGCACCCCATCGTTTAGCCACTGTGGGGGAACACCATTCCACCATTCCTTGACTCTAAGCGCGTTCTTGTTCTGGCTTTTGAGGATGGAAACAGCAAGCTGCGTTTGGTTCGCGCACCGGATCCGTAAGGTATTATCACTGGGCTCGTAAATTGCATCGCCGGGATAAACAAGTGCAGATGTTGGGGTGTCTTCGGGAGCTAGGTGCATTTCAAGTAGCTGCAGTCGAGATTTTGCTTTATCAGGTAGCATTGTAAACGCTGGCCGCTACATATGGAGTATGTAAGGCCAGAAGATTAAGCCATGCAAGGGACATACCTGGTGCCCGATCGCGCGATGAGTGCGCTCGACACGTGCAGCATCCCAAGTTGACCATTGTATTTCACTTTGCTCGGCTTTTATTAAACGTGCTTTTGTAGCACGCGCGTGATCCTGTGGGCTTGCGGCGAACGCCTGAAACATTGGCGATCCAGGTGCATAAAGCAATTCCAAGACCTACTGGATCTGTCTTTGCCTGGCGCAGGACGTGAACTAGTAATCGTCCCCCAAGGCTTGCAAGCCGAGGTTCCAAGGATAAGTAGGTAGAAGCATTTGGAATCTTCTGTATAAATATTGAACATTAGTCTCAGACGAATTGAACTAAACCAGATCCGACTTACAAAGTCTTGCTGAGCCCATATATCCCCGAAATCAAACCCTTTCCCATCCTCCATTTCAATTACACTCACGCCCGTGACATCAGCCCCGTCGAGGAGAGCGTGCTGAATAGGCGCTGCCCCGCGATATGCTGGTAACAGTGAAGGGTGAACATTGAGTTTCCTGCCACGATCAAACATCCCCAAGCAACTCTGCGGGATTCGCCTCCCAAATGAAGCTGTCACGAGAATGTTGTTGCTCGATGGGTCTTTGAATGGAGGCCGCAGGGGCTAAGACCCGGTTAGAGCTTATATTCATGATATGTTTCCGGACCTACCACCCAATTACTAAACTCCTCCTTGTCCTCTGGAATGTGAATCACGGGAACGTCCCGAGATTGAGCGAGTAGCTTCAATGGAGCTTATTGGTGCGCTACGTTATTTGAGTGGCCGGCACATAGGAGAGCAATGTTTTTACATGCCTATCGATAACGTTTGCCTCCCTCGCCCAACCCACTGATCTTGCGTCGTAGCGACAACAAGAGTGTCCAGAATATCTAGCCAAAATCTAGTTGAGCGCTAGCGTTAGGAACACCAATTTTGAGAAGAAACCTTCAGCCTGGGATAATTCGGCAAAAACTTGACTGGAGAATGTGTCTCGCCCAAAGAACAGGACGTTGAAGTACCGATACGAAAGTCTAAGGTGGCTAGGGGGAGTATACTCGATCGTCGATCCCGAGAGTCTGCGTTTCAAAGATTCTATGACATGTTTGCGTCTAATACAACATCTCAGCATGGTGGACGGTGGCGTGCACTGCGATGGTCGGCGCTTGTTGGATCGCTCAGTTGAACCCGTTGATCGTGGCCAAGACTCGACCTCAGACGCCTACCTCGTGGCCTACACGCTATGGTTTTCATTTTTTGAACCAACTTCGACAACCTTATACCCAGGAGTTGGGGAGATTTTCGCGCCGACATTCAATTGCTCCTCCTTTATCCTGGTCACTTGCTTATCGTTTCCTAGACTGGTACTAGCTGCTTCCCCCGATTGCCCCCTGCGAAGTTTATCTCAGGCTCTGGTTATGAACGGCAGCTCGAGGAGAGAATCACAGAGCGCGTCTTCGCCTCTGGCGTGGGCCAATGGAGGGATCGTTCCTAATTCTCCCGGCAATACTGGCATGGGTCTTGTACCAAGCGTGGCCGCAACACTCCGCTCGCTCCAAGCGCAGAACGTCAGCGCCCTCAACCATGCCATCGCTCAACTCGAAACTGCGAGTGAGATCCAGAACGAACTTGTCAGTGCTCGTGCTGCGTACGCTCAGGTGTCTAGTGATCTCAGAAAGGCTGTGGATCAAAACCTCGTGCAAGCAAACCAATTGCAACAGTCGAAGGAGGAGTTACATTCTGTGAATGTGATGTTGCACGGCGCACGAGAGCAAATGTTCCTCATGGAGAGGAAGCTCGAAAATATCGGGGTGGAAGCTGCAGCGCGCGAACGGCAGCGTACGGCAACACGAGACGCCGAGAAAGATGTATGTGTTTTTTTTTCGATTGCTCATATTACGATTTGACACATAACGAGTATTTAGAGCCAGATTGAAGCCCTTTCTTCAGCACTGCAAGTGGCAAACGCCAGAATAACAAGCCTCAACAACAAGCTACAGTCAGTCACCACGGCTGTAGGAGCTACCCGAGCTGTTGAGCCAGCAAGTCTAACAAATGAGACCTTTGAAGCGAGCTCGTCCTCTCTCCATAACCTTGACCTATGGTTGTCCTCTTACTCTAGGGACTTAGGCCAAGACGTGAGTACTAAAGCAGACGAAATGACCTCGTCCCTCCTGGAATCAACAAACGCAACTTCATCTGTCCCTTCGAACGACACCGGGTCCTCTACCAGCCAGTTACACAATTTGCCTCCTGAATCGAGGGAAGAAATCACCCAACTACTCAAAAGCTATTTCCAGGCACATAAAGATGAAAAGCAACAAGTGAGTATATCCATAAAAAACTCGTGTATATTTGTTTATGTCCTCCCGAGTACCTAGATTTTATCCCAGCTCAAATCGCTGCGCGCTGACTTTGAAAACAGTGAGTCTAAACCAATTTGTTTAACACCAGAAAACTCATCCCGCGTTAGCCCTCAATGTCGCTCAAGCCTCCGCATCGCGAAGTTTAGCGCTGGAAGCCACGTTCAAAAATGTTTCAGCACTTGAACTCCAGGTATTTGGGCCAATTTTACGCATGAAAAAGTTTTAACACCTTCCAGCCGGCATCACTGGTTCTCAACCCAGTGACCGGCACGGAAGGTGACGTCGAAATGGACGAAGAACGAACGCAAGCAGCACGAGCGGCCCGACAGGCGAGCATCCCGATCCCACCCACAGTGTCCGATGCACAATCGCCATACATTCTTTCCACTGTGACTCAGCCTTCCACTCCCTCCCAGCCTGTATTCGCACTTAGTTCTGTATCGCCTCAACGCAAGCGACAGAGGACATCTACGGGGCTAAGTACTCCGGAACAATTGCCTCGGGATCATGAACTGCACGCTCTCGTCCGACTAGTGAACACGGCATATGATATTCGAGGTGGCCAAGCTGGTACCGACGGCGAAGACCCCCAACATGCTCCGAGACAGCTTGTCTGTAGAGCATGCGTGTGAGTGGTTCTTTCTGTTAAATATCTCCAAACTAAAACGTCCAGCGATAAAGTGGCCGCCACCAGGCCCAGCCTAGCTACCCTCTTACGTCCTTTGACTATGACCAGGACAGCAAGATCGTAGTTCCCTCGCTGGTCGATGCTGAACAGACTCATACACGAATCCTCCCGTGGGTAACGCACATTGAGGAGAAACACCAGAAGATATATGTGCGTTTTATGGACGGCTTTAAGAGCCAATTGAACACACGGAGACAAAGCACCGCGTCCTTGGGCCGAGACAACTAGTTATGCTATTTCCTGTTGTTATGGTGTAATTATTATCGAGCTCGCAGTTCCGAAGCATTTGTACCATATTACCCGCTTTCAGATGTACGAGATAGAAAGTATAGCTGGGCTCTATATACGCAAGTGTTCAGCTCACTCAAAGTTGGATTTGGTCAGGCTCAGCACCATCTCCACCAGCCCCGCCGACGCCGTCTGAGACCCCATTGACCCTCATGCGCGTTTGTTTCAAGGCCCGTAAGACCTGTAAATGCCAGTTGTAGCCGCATCAGACGATGGTGAACATAAACTTACGTGTGGAATTACAACTTCATGCACATCGTGACCCCAGAGCATATCTACGTGCTCATGGTTCGGAACCTAGAAGCAATTTGGTCAGGAGCATGGATTGTCTAGGTGACCGCGCACTTACACCCTGGTACGTTGTATGCTTTGGTAACTCCGCAAGCATCACATCGATATCCACCAAGCTGTCCCTTTCGCCATAAAGCAGGAAGATGGGTGTGACAATGTTCCTGGTGGGAAACTAAGGGGTGTTTATTATTAGTATTGTTCCATGAGTTGACACAGAAATATATACCTTGGCAGGGTGGTAGAACTTCTTGCCTAGGAAGCTAACCGGCGCCTGGACTTCATCGTCATACCTATGCACCTCGAATGAGCACCGCGAGCAACGACATATTATAGCTACGCACATTTGGAACCCTGCATTACGCATAATCTGAAACCAATGCACAACGGATTTGGTTGAAGTGTAGGAATACAGATGGGCATACGCGGCAATTTTTTGAGAAGGCGAAATATTGCCGCCGCGCCAGTCGAAGAGTAAAGTCAGTGCAGTGTCGATCACCTTGACAAAAATCGGCGGATCTATGGTTTAGCAGTCAGCATTGATACCCCTAAGAATCTAGGTAGACCCCGCGTACAAAGTATGCTTTGCCAAAATACGGTGGAAGGCAATATAGACTTGCGTCCAAAGAAGAGGTACATCAGTGTTGGAGATGCTTTCATCAAGGCGTCAACGATCGGCTGCTGCAGCCCTGAAAAATAAACGATCTCAGTATAGTCACCTCGTGATGCCCGTGGAACGGCAACCTACCAGCAGGAGCCATAGCCGGGGCGAGCGCAATGAACACATCGACCTTCTCGTTTAGTGATGGGTGAATGCTGAGCGCGGCAAATGCCTGGGCAGTGCCTTGACTGAGGTGGTACACGCGGTTGGTGGAAGGAGGCGCGTGATTTGCGAACAAACTTACCTAAAGCCAATATAACTCAAAGACTTGCTCTTAGTCAAACCGAGAATATATTCGATAGAGTCGGGAATGTCGTATAGGCAAAAGTCGTCAATAGAGTAGTTCCAAAACTTGGGTTGGTTGGGAGTTGAATTGATAGATTTCTTGCTATATTTGTTGCCACGATTGTTACCTGGTATCGGGGTCAGTGCGATTCATGCACGGTAAAAAACCTATGACATACCCAACCAGACATCGTACCCTGCATCTGCTAGGATAAACGGTAGGCATCGCTCAGCGTCCGTTAGGCAGACCCAGACCTCTGAAAGAAAACATAAGCATGGGCGACTATCACGTGAAAGTATGTCACCTGAGTTCATCAAGAGGCCTGAGCAACAGCAGTGAGCCAATGTGAATCGCCGAGCACCCTTGACTTGGGCTTACCATGGTGAAGGTAGACAACGGGCTTGCGGACGCGAGTGCCCGGATAAACGTTGCGTTGATCGCGAGCGTTGGGTATACGGTGCAATCCAAGCATGTATCCGTCCTTGGTCTGTACGATATGGGTCTCGCTTTGGTAACCCCAGATGGCGCAAAGTTGCTCGAAATCCTCTGCGGCCCGTATTTCTTCGACTCGCTGCTTCTCATCAGCTTCAGAGAGAACGGGAGAGGACCCCCCAGTCGGACTGGGATCGTTGAAACTTTGCGAGTAGAAGACTTGCCGAGACTTTTCGTAGAACCTATGAAAAAAGCATGAGCCATACGCTGAGGGTGAAACGTAGTAAACGGCATGCCATCTTAGGACGGAAGTTGGAAGGGCTACAGTAAGCAGGCGAATGAGCGTTTCGAACAGTACAAAGCCAAAGCCTAGAACGAGCACCGTATATTCTCGACTGGGTCTTTGTTAGCGCTTTAGGAGTTTAAAAATAAAAGCAACTGACAGAGAAAGCCTCCCGATGACTGGGACAACAGTAAGAACCATGGTGATGATCGAAGGAGGGGGGCTGAGAGGCACGTGAGAGGCTTTGACTCTTTGTCATAGCAATTTCTCTGATCAGATTTCCATCACTTGCTCGCATCGCCGCTGCCTGCTCTCCGACCTGCACCTTACTCTTGTCCTTTGCCCTGTCACTCTAACGCAGCTGGTCCGCGCACTTAGAGACAAACCAGAAATATACTCGCTGCTCGTTTTCTAATTTCTCGCCTCTAGTTTGGTTGCCCAACATGGCTTCTACACTCCCTCCTGCTGCCCAGGCTGCCTCCCAGGCTGCCCTCAAGGCTGCAATTGCTGATTCGCCCGAGGTAGAGCTTGGCGAGATTGACGAGGGCCAAGACGTGATTGTTGATGCTGCCAAGTTCGACGAAATGCGCACCGTCTTCCAAGACCCGCAGACTTTCAACGTCAAGGTAAGGCCGGTTCGCGGAACCCATGATCCATCAGCTTATATTATTCGCGTTTAGCATCCACTATACTCTCCCTGGACTCTCTGGTTCGATTCCCCTAACACCAAGGGCAAAACCCTCCCTCAGACACCGTCGACATCCGTACCCCCGACTCCGGGTGGTGTTCCTCCCACCCCCGGAGCCCTTAGTTGGATGGACGATATCAAGCGCTTAATAAAGTTCGACTCTGTCGAAGAGTTCTGGGGGTAAGTCGCCCATACCCTTCCAGCTAACCAAGCTAACTCGCCTTTTCGTAGGCTTTACAACAATATCGTGTCACCATCTAAACTACCTCCCAAGGCAAACTACTATCTCTTCAAGGTAGATTGATATTTTCTGTTATGTGGCTCATGTTTGCGTGCTTACTCATTGGCTCGCAGGATGATATCATGCCCGCGTGGGAGGATGCAAGCAACAAGGACGGCGGAAGATGGAGTGTGCAACTCCCCAAAGAAAAGAACCGCGCTCGCATTGACGAGATGTGGCTTTACACCGTATGTCCAAGAATATCAACTGTCACACCAGGCCTGACATTTTCCACCCCAGATGCTTGCTGCAATTGGCGAGACATTCGATCCCGCCCTCTCCAAAGCAGACAAAGAGTCAACAGCGCCGACCCCCACTTCCCTTATTAGCGGTGTCATTGTCTCCTCTCGCCTCCAGTTCTACCGAATATCCATTTGGACACGCCTCGCCCCTGGAATGGCCAGCGGTACCCCCAACCAAGGAGAAACCGAAGAGGAGTTGAAGCAACGAATTGAAACGATCGGAAGACGTTTCAAGACAGACGTGCTTGGTTTTGCGGAGGCCCAAAGGCTCAGTGGCCCCCTGGCCACCGAAGTGGAGTTTGCCAGCCACAAGGAGAGCGAGAGGAAGGGAGGCAAGGGAAAGAAGTGGGCTATTTAAGTGTTATCCTGGTACGAGCTGTGTTGAGTCTATTACGTTTCTGCTTTGAATACAACGTGGTATTTTATGTGATTCTGTTTCAGCTTAGGCACGCGACCGATAAAGACACGAGGATTCATTTTAAAGTACTCGCATAAGCTACAACAGATGTTCACAATCAGGACATTTAGATCATATCAGTCGTTCAAAAGTCGGCGTATGGGGGGAGAGCAGCCTTCCCATCATCTCCGGGCTCGCCCTGTTGGCCACGAAGTATGCGCTCCCTCTCCTCCTTCTCGAGACGCGCCTTCTCCTCCTCCGCAGACAAGTGGCCTCCGCTGGAAGTAGAGCTATGCAGCAGACTCTCGCGCTCCTCCCGGGCCAATCGAGCTTTCTCCTCTTCTGCAGTCTCGTGTCGCGTCGCGCCTTCGAATCCTGGGAGTTGTTCAGCGGTTCCGGGAACAGTGCCTGTCTGGGGCGCAGTGCCCGCCAGAGGGACGGTTCCCGTACTGGGACCGGTAGCGGCCCCGGTTGCAGTGGGTACATTATCGCGACTCAGGCTTCCAGTCTTGGGTCCCGGTCCGTCGGCACCAGCCATTAGTGGCACCCCAGTTTCGGCGACAGTGATATGGCTTGTCGGGTTGGTGGGCACAGAAGGGACTGGCACAGAAGCTGCGGCAGAAGGAGAAGTAGTATTGGCGGTGGTGTTGCTCGCAGGAACGTGAGCGGGTTGACCGGTAACAGTAGCATCGCGGAGCGACGACGACACAGTTGGCGAATGGCTAGGGATGGATGCAGGTGCGTGGTTCAGGGATGCTGGGTTGAGAGGTGGGGCCGTAGGTGCACCTATATGGCCAGCGGTAGCAGATGTGCTGCTGTGAGTGACAGACTCCGGTCCAGGCACAGAGCCTGAGGGTGCGCCAGTGGCGGGCTGCGACCCGAACCGCTGCTCGGCGAGTGCTCCAGGTCCGGACCCAGGCTGAGGCGTGGGATGCACGGTCGGGGGCAAGCTGCTCAACTCGTCCTTGTGGGTCTCGCCGAAGCTGCGCGTGTCTGCAGTCGCTCCAACGCCAGGGGCAGCCGGAGCACTCTTGAATTGGTTCGTTTGGCCTTGCACAGGCGCGTAGGAGTCGACAGCATGCTGGAGTTGCGAGCGAATCCGGGCGGTATTTGTAGCACCCGCGTACGCGCCGTGCGGCTCCTGCTCCGGAAGTTCGGCGAGCAACGCATCGGACGCATCGGCGAGTAGCGCAAGCTTCGCGCCGTATTCTCTAAAAGCAGCCCACTTCTTCTGCTCACACTCGATCAAAGCCCGACGCCTCAGGAGCGCAACTTCGCGTTCCTGAGGGGCATCATCGGCCTCGGCCTTGGCCAATTGACTCTGTAGCTCGGCCACGCGCTCAGCACCGTTGGCAGGGGCCTTGCCCGCAGATCCAGCGGCCTTGATGCGTTCTATCTCGGCCTTCATGTTGGAGCGAATCGTGCGGCGCGGATGGAGTGAAGTTTCAGCTTCACGGAGGGACTTGTACGATGCGCGTGCCGTGTCGAGAGAGCTGCTCAAGTCACTGGCGAGCGAGCCGTGCACAAAATTGACGTAGGCAATCCGATCAGAGACTGTCACAGAGCTATGTTAGAGTATTATCTAGGAGATATGAATATACTTGCTATCTTTAACGTCTTCAACTTGATCTTGGCCCCAGAGGTAGAGCTCCTTGGAATGACTCTTGGAGTCACGCGAGACTGCATCAAAGTCCAGCTGGAAATGACAGTGAGATCGTGCGACATCCGCCTCGATCTGAAGACTTACCGCTACGCCCTTCTGGCTGGTAATGACAAGCTGTAGCTGGCGAGCGTCGGGGCGCATTTGTGGGCTGTTGGTGGCTTCTGCTAAGAGCATATCTCGGCCAGATAAGTGAACGAAACTCACGAATACTGAGTATGAAGCGCCTTCAGCGTGTGTGTGATGTTATCAAGAGCATGATGACGCCCAGTCGACTGCTGGGTCGGCTGAGTTGGGTCGTGGTGGCTTTGCGCTGTGGATTGGGTGTGCCCAGAGGCGTGATCGTTGTTATCGGACGATAGGCCGCTGAGGGCCGCTTGAGCCTGCATACAGGTCAATAACTCGCGGCACGAGTGAAAATAATACTCAGACCTTGGCTTGTAGTTTATGGAACATATTCGAGTGCGATGTGGTCGGGAAGAATGGCGTCGAACACAAGACCTGAGCCCTATATACGCGGTTGGAGCACCGCCGACGTCACTGCGCTCGTCATTCTTGTTGCCTGCGCAATCGCACAGCCCCACAGTCCACGTTTGTGTTCCCTCGCAACACTTGATATTTGGCGAGCCACGCGGTGCGCATATAACCCTTTCTACATATTGTTTCTGCTCGTCCATATCGCGTTTGTCTATGCCCCGATCATCGTGCCACCCAAATTAAAGCCTACTAACACTTTCCTCTGAGCCGCTGATCATGCGCATCGAACTATGTTTAAGTCAATGCTTTAGAATTATATGCATTACTGCTGAGTTGGGGTTATGAGTTGGGGTTATACAGTGGGCGTACAAACAAACGGAAGTTTGGGCGGTCTTCCGATCTATTCTAGTCGTCAAACAAAAACCTACCGGCCAAAACGTCCCCCCATCCTCAAGAAGAAGGCTATTCCTGCCAGCACGCCACCAATGTGTCCTGCGCTATCAGTCATCCCTCCGGTGCGTCGAAGTGCTCCATAAAGATCCCAGGCGAAGATACCACTAACACACAACCACGCTGGAACAGGGACTACAAAGAACAACAGGAAGGTTGTCTGGGGGAACATGCAAGCAAATAGAGATATTACGCTGTGTATATGTTGTTAGAAGGGCGACGGATTTCACTTTGCGCAGACATACCTATATATTGCCCCCGAAGCACCGTGGGCATTCACGGATCGATGTGATACTACAGCATTCCAGGCAAGGGAAAAGGCACTGGCAGCAATTCCTCCCCCCAAGTAAAGTGCAAGGAATGCCGAGTTCCCCAGCATGCGCATAACAGGGGGTGCCATAAACCTTGCAAGGTGTCGGTTAAGATACTTGGCTAGGAACCTGGTACTCACCAAAACGACATTCCATTTACCAATAGATGGCCGGTAGCTTCATGCGAAAAGCAGGCGGTCAAAAGAGTCCATCTGATGTACGATGTAATTAGCGCGAGACTTTCTAACCAGTCTCGTGCTTACACCCTGCCATCCATGACGTTTTGCAGCGATGTAGTAAAGTTTTTATACATGAATACGAGGGGAGCTGGATCTCTAAACTTTTGCTGCGAAAGATAATGAATAGGATGGACGGTGCAAGGTTTGGCAATACATACCAGGTTCTCATGTCCCCAGGCCCACATAAGAAACACTGCTCCGTTGATTCCAATAACCGCATAGAAGATGAGGTCTGAGTTCGTATTGTCGATTCGTCTCCTCCATCGTGCAACGAAACCATCGCCACTACTGCTTCCAAACGGGGGTCGAAGCGGGCGGGAGACCCGTCGCACAGAAGTTCGTTCAATGGCGCTTCTGAGGCCGCGGAGAAGCGTTAAAATGGGTGATTTTGTAGCTGGCGTGGGTGTATTACACAACCGAGGCCGCGTTGACAGATGTGCCGCCCGAAACGGGGGGCTAGTGTGAGCAAATATACCTGGGGGACGACCAAGACATGCTTGAAGCCGAGGACGCGTGATGGGCACAATGTTTTGTCTAAGAGAACATAAAGCGCCTAGTCTGATTGCCATTCCAGAGGGTTGCTACGAAGAGTGGTCGGCGAGTGGCGGATGTTAACAGTCTTAACGTGTGGATGCAGCATCAATTAGCTCAAGAGCGACTGAGGGGTCACGATCGTGTTCTCGGGCTGTGAAGACATCTCCTATGGCGCAATTGGTGGCGCGTCTGACTGTTAGGCATGCTTAGTCACGAGCACCTAAACTTGAAATCAGAAGGTTGGTGGTTCGAGCCCACCTGGGAGAGATCTGTTTTGCTGAACTTTTGTCACCTCTAGCACATGGAATTGCTAATTTGACAAAAGACAGTTTTTCATGAGAGGTGTTTTCGGGGGGCTCAAGTGCAAGAAATGGGAATTTGATCTCGGACATTCCTTGGCTCACGTGACATGCTGTTCACCAAAAGGGCAAGAAGGGAACCGCCCGCTGGACCGTTATCTTGATAGACTTTTCATCATCAGGACTTTTTGAAAGCAGAGCAACTAGACAACATTGAAGAAAGCGAATGATACAAGAAGAAAAGGTGGCGAGAATTTAACTATACAGGTAGGCGGTAGTAGATGGCCGATGATTTTGAGATCTGTGCCGGGCCGGAGACTATGGATGGCCAGTGCATTATGGCTCCAAGTTCGTGAACCCGCTATACAATAGTGCGTGATAATTATCTGGAGTTTTGTGCATGACTGGAACGAAATCGGTAAGTACGAGGCCGGGGTGAGAAATCCGCTCACTTACTGCATTTGTAACGTTCTGATACGTTGGGCATGATACTCTACAGAAACAAGTTAGAACAGGAGTGCGATGCTCGAATTGTGATACTACTTGCCCCATCTTTCAATCGCACAGAGTACATCCAGTGCCCGTTGACCTCCTTCATATCGACGACGGTACCTACGGGCAATCCCACGGTGTTAGCCACCCAAAGACTTGACAAGGCAAAGTCCCCAAGGAGGGCACTGCGCGCTACTTATTAAACTGTTCTCACCTGCTACCCAGCGTACCTGCTGGAACGTCTGCGGCTCGGCACTCAGATACTTGGCAAAGACCTTGTCTCCCTTCTATATATGCACTGTTTCAGTTTTCTAAAGACCACCCACGAGGAAAAAGTCGAGGCGCACCAGGTATGGCATTGAGGACATTATGGGGGGCGTAAGAGTGTCTATTCAAAGGGGGAGACGCAAATGATAGTGGGCGGATCAGTGTCGGCCAGATGTCCCCTTTTAAGCTGCAGCCAGACGATGGAAATAGGACCCTAAAAGAAAAAAGCACACGAGCAAAGGACCAAGCGGGCGATTGGCGGGGGGGCTTTGAGTCTCTGTTGATGACAGGTGTTGAATGGAGGGTCAACGGGCTCCGTCACTCACTTTTCGGGAGTGGACCCTGAATGTGTCCTTCTTCCCGGTTCCAATCCCGCACGCCGAAACACGTTTTTCGTTGACCAAGACAACCGGCCGAAAGAACAAAGATTTATCGCACTAGCACATGCGATACCGCCGACACGGTTGTCATCCTGTAATCCACCGATTCAAGCCGAAAATTAGTGTCGAGTCTATCTTTTTGTTCTGCACAAAAGAAAAGAAAATTCCCTCACCCAGCCCACCACTAACGCACAAGGGATGCCAGCGCCCAGACCCATTCGACGTCCACACGACATCGGTGGGTATCCGGTTACCATCAACAAAAGATAATGCAGTAAATAGTAAATTGGCTTTAGGGTGTGGTTCGAGTTGCATCATGTCCAGGATTTTTGTTGGTCCAGTCTGTGGGGCATATGGTCGTTGTAACAAGAAGCAACTTCTGGGTCGCGCTGAGCTCAAATCCGAGTCCGGTCGCGCGAGTCGTGACCAATGTGGGGAAGCACTGCCACTGATTAGCCACTCGAGCACGACCACCATGGCCACTCAGTTCCAAGACCCGCTGGCTCAAAATCAAGTACTAGCCGACGTTGTTCACCCCGACTTTCACCAGGTAAACTCGACCATCGAGGCTTACATAAAAAATCAGCTGGGTCTAAAGCTGGACACTGGTGCGTTCTCCACTAAAAAATTACGCAAATAGCCCAACTGTTTCCCTTTGTAGATGAACAAATCTGTCGGCTTGCGCTAACTCCGGCGGGATGTCCCCTCGGACCACTTCACTGTCCTTTGAGGCATACAACGCCGAGTCCGTTGAACTTCGGCCCTCCCGAGGCATCATCGGTCGGTCGCGACCGACTGGCCACCGTATGCAAACATTGGCTCCGTGGACTTTGCAAAAAGGGCGACGCGTGTGAATTCCTGCACGAGTACAACCTTAGGCGGATGCCCGAATGTTGGTGGTTCGCTCGGCATGGAACATGCACGGCTGGCGACGAGTGTTTATACGCACACCCGAAAGAGCGAAGGATAGAGTGCCCCGATTACCAACGGGGGTTTTGCAGACTAGGTACGCATGGGCCAACCCGATCAACGACCTTGCTTGAGACTCCCCGATGTATAGGCCCGGATTGCCCCCGAAAACACGTTCGACGTGTCGCTTGCCAGTTGTATATGAGCGGATTTTGTCCGGACGGCCCGGAATGCAAGCGTGGACAGTGAGTTCCTTGTAGATCTTTCGTTAATTGGATCACATCCATTGACCTGGCATCTAGCCCTAAACCAGATATTCCCCAGCCCGAAGCGTATCGACCACCCTCGCCACCGTCTCAGCGTGATCTAGGCCCTCCACCTCCTGGATATGGACGGTTCGAGCATGGGGGTGGGCAAGGTGGGCCCGGAGGCGGGTTTGTTGTTGGGGCTAACAATCCTGGATTTGTTCCGCGACGCAATTTGGATGATGTACTATGCTTCAAGGTGGGATAGCTCTACTATTAGTCATGCACACTAATTTAACCGTGTTTTCCGGAAGTGTGGACAAAAAGGACATTATGCAAATACGTGCAGGAACAAGAACGTGCCAGGGAACCGTGGAGGGCAAGAGAGAGGTAACTTCCGGGACCTTCACGGAGACGACTAATCGTTTGATGTCCCCACATTATATCTATTTAAAACCGCTGTTAGCACTGCTTTGGATACTGTTGTAATCACCGTAAAACACTTGCTGCTATAATGTATCACCTCGAGGCGCTTAATCTGTGATACCTATTCAAGCGCGCTCGTGCTGTGTCTTCTTGGCGCTGTCACATCAGGTACAACAACCCCGCGTACGCGAACATGTCTCGTCGCACCACCCGATCGTTGACTATGAGCGCAGCACTTGAATCACGCATCAAGGGAAGTTTATGGGGTTCGGCAGTTGGTGACGCACTAGGTGCACCCTATGAGGTATTTACTTGCTATTCACATGGTGAGGAGCCATTGACACTCGCACGCAGTTTCGAATCAGAGGCAGCTACACGCCTACAGGGAACATGGAAATATGCAAGACTTTTCGCTACAAGGTGCCCGGCAAACTTAAGCTGAATCACGCGCGATTGACGTTCTCTTCGTAGGGAAAGCCGCTCGCAGCGGGCTCGTGGACAGACGATACGTCCATGCAGGTACGTCGATCTTTGTTCCAACGGCAATACACTGACCATGTGCGGGTAGTTATGTTTGGCCGTATCTCTATCAACCACCGGTGGGAACCTCGATTGGGTTGATGTTGCACGAAGATGGACAAGTTGGTGGAGACATGGTAGGTGAAACAAAAGACCTAATTGATTGCGAATAACATCAGCACAGGTTATCTTTCTGTGATCGGCAACTGCTTCGATATTGGTTAGCCATACGCTGTTTGAAACCCAGTTGCCTAATACCATTCGCAGGCATGGCAACCATGTCAGCGCTCACAACGTATGTCAAGCTGCTCGACTCGAATTACCCACGGCCGAGAGGCGAGCCCAACATGAACCCACAAGCCGTAAACTCTGGAAACGGCTCCCTCATGCGCCTGTCACCGGTCCCGGCTGCGCTGCACCACAATCTGGCCAAAGCGATTGCAACGGCCTCCCTCCAGTCAAGGGTGACGCACTCTAGCCCGTTCTGCATCGATGCGTGTGTGCTCGCGACCGTGTATATGATCGGATTTTATCGCGCCGAGGGAAATGCGCGTGAACGGAAGCGGGCAGTGTTGAACCCGGAGTTCACACCATTTGCCGACGGATCACCTATACCGTTGGTGACTAAGAGGGTGCGGGAGTTGCACGAAGAGGGTTTGTACAAGAATAGAGAGGAGTCCGAGGTGAAGACCGATGGATTCGTGCTCTCGACGCTCGAAGCTGCTCTCTGGGCTCTCTGGCGGGGGAACACCTTCGAGGAGGTATAGTTCGTCTCACCTCGTCTAGATGCCAAGATGTGACATTCTATCATTACGTAGGGTTTAATGCTGCTGCTTCCCCTGGGAAGTGATGTTGATACGGTCGGTGCCGTGTACGGACAATTGGCTGGATCGTGTTATGGATACGAGGAGATCCCGGCGCGGTGGCTTGAGAAACTGCAGCGGCAGGACATGCTTAGTGAGGCGTACAAGGGAATTGTCGCGCTAGGTATGCAGGCGAGTGGTTGAGCGTCAGAGACCAAAAAATTGGGCTTAGCATTTGTATTTTCGGAACAATCTTCTGGTGTGCGACAAAGAGCGATCGACCCATCCCTGGTTGCGCTAATGATAACCGATAGACTACGATACGTGCCAAACGTGGAATGTTGCCAAAAGCTAGAATGGCCTGGTATTTGTCGTCCAGCAGTCGGGTAACCGATCAGGCCGACGGGGAGATGGTGCCACATATAAGCAACATTTGGTCTGCGAATGTTGCGCATTAAAGCGGGTCCGACGCTTGGCCATATCCAAATGCGCTGCTAGCACTGGCAAAGCACGCACGGTCGTGGACCAGTTGCAGGTGTGCGGACCGATGATCCAGCGAGACCCTGATCAAGTTGCGGCAGCCGAGCGATCCTCCCGCGGCATCCGGCACTACGAGTCAAATTCACCGACGCCAGGGTCAGCTGACCAAGCGACCGAGCTCCATGCTCGACAAGTTGACTTGCTCAAGGCGACCCGAGTTAACCTAGGAGCCACCCACCAACCCACAGCTGCCACCCCCACCGCCGCGACGCGCGTTCGCCGCACCCGGAGCGGGGTAGTGACGCCGGACGAGACCGAGATGACCGGGCACTGCATAGAGGGCCGTGTTTGAAGCTCGGCGCCACATGGAACTGTGTGAGACCATCGGCGGCGTCGACGAACGAAGTAGGGTATTTCCGGGATCAGGTTCGCAATGAGAATCGGCACCGCCTTGGCCCAGCGCGCGTGCTCTTGACTGGATGCGTGATGTCTTCGGCGGCTCAGCCATTTCGAGCAGTGGAGAAGGACGATTGTATCTCACCGTGATCGTTCCTGTGACACCGCCTCCTGCGTCCAGCCTCTCGGCTCACGGTAGTAGCCCTGTATTTTCCAAGAATGATCTGTTGAGCGCAAACAAAGGTTTGTCGCTCCCGTTTAAAGACCTGGAGTGGGGCTGTACATCTGACCGATCCTCCCTCCCTAGGCTCGATATAAGCACCCGGCGCACATTGGCGGTGCATTCCCCCCTTCGGCCGTCGTCTGCCAGCGCCCGTTCGGTCCCGACCAATGCCCAAGCCCACTGGAAACTCCTCCGGGCCTGCGCTGCGCAGGAACCAGGTATGTGCTTGCTGAACGCTCTCTTCAGCCTCTCATTCCACCCAGGCTTGCCAGCAATGTCGGCGCAGGAAGCTCAAGTGTGATGCTGGGAGGCCGTAAGTGCCGTAAATAACGTTGCGATTTATCTAACTGTCTTGGCAGACACTGCGGAACCTGCGTGCGCCAGTGGAATGCACTGGTACGCTGAACTTGGGCTGAACCGAGCCGCCACTCACGTCTTGGCTCGAGCAGATTGCCGTCCCACCCCCCGTGGGCTTCAGGTACGATCTCGCAGACAGACCTCGGACCGTTTACAAACTGTCGTCGCAGTCATCCTCTCGCCCCGACTTGCTCCTACGATCCCGTCGAAGGCGTACCAGTCGCGCCCGAGACCATCGAAGACCCCGTAGAGCGCATACGAGCCATCGAGGCACAGATCGAAGACCTCCAGCACAAGCTCAAGAGTGCTCGACGCGAAGCCAAGCAAAAAGGACATGATGTGCCCGGATCCCCGTCCCCGCCGGCACAACTGTCCCCAGAGGTGGCAAGGTCTACACGAGGAAACACAAGTGGGTCAGACAAAAGTAAAGAACGATCTCCTACAATCTCCCCCCAGCCGTATCTGTTTTCTTCGTCACCGGTGCCCTCACGCCCGTCTACTTCCCCAACGGTCTCCGTATCAGAACGAAAGCACAACGCTACGCCCTACGCGCGTCCCCGATCCTCGGCCCGCTCGAATACACTGACCAGTGGCTCTGGACATGCTCCCGTTCGACGTCCACCCACTGCGAGTCGATCTTTACCTCCCAATTATTCCCCTCAAACCTCCCGCGCCGAAAGCGACTGGGATCCGAACCTTCCTGGTACCACTATTATGGCGCACCTGTGAGCTTCTTATTTCAAGCATGTATGCTAGTGGCTGACATATCCCAGAGTCGATCTTTTTTTCCAAAACGAGCCATGTTCAGCACGCATCCTGCACCGTAGCACCTTCGTTGCCAACCTGTCCTTACCGACCACACACCCAGACTTCCCGCCCGTTATCATTCTTCATTCTATCTGTTGCGCTTCGAGTCGGTGGGCATCGCACGATGCACCTAGCCGACAAGAAAAGTTTTCCGAATTTCATGCCACCAAGACCAGGACACTGTTGGACGCGGCCGCCCGAAACGGGTCCACCAACCTGGCAACGTTCCAAGCATCGATTATCCTGCAGTATTGGGCTTATGCAGAAGGCAGGAACCTCGACATGTGGGTTAGCACCGCTTACAGAGACCCACTCGGCTGACTATCCCCCACAGAAAAATCAACGCCCATCCGTTTTTGGAGTCGACGCCAAACAATACCCAGATGGAACAGAAGAGGAGGGCTTGGTGGTCGTTTGTCATGTTCGACCGCTACGTTTCCCTAGGGGCGTGGAAACATACTGTCCCGGAGGCCGACATCATGACATTAGAACTGCCTATATGCGTCGTAGACTTTGAGTGCGAGGTACGCTACATTCAGGATCTCTAGCCGCTTATGTCTCAATCACACCGGCCCTGCAGACGTTGGTTTCGCCAAACCCACAAAAAGCACACGACCCGGCCTTCTTTCTCTCACATCAGATCGGCTACACCGACCCATACATACTACTTATCAAGGCCACCCTCTTATTTGGTAGAGTCACTGATTACAACATGGCGGTCGACAACCGTTCGTCACGAAGGTCCGCCGATCCCCGAGACACTGCTGTCTTTCGAGCTCTCGATCGCCTGGTTGCGGTCGACTTTCTCCAATCGCTCCCAGTTGAATACAAGTCATGTTTGGGTGTCGGGGAGAACCCCGATGGGACTATGGTGGACGCGGACTTGTATCTCGTTCATGTGCTGCCGTTTGCGGCCACCATCTCGCTGCACAACGCACACATTGATTACTCGAACCCCCAGTGCCCGTCAGCCGTACGGTGCATACAAGCAGCTAGGTCGATCATCCGGAATTATTACTTGTTGTCCGGAACGTTGTTCGATCTCAAGCGGCTGCATCCGTTTGTCACGGTACGTGTGGCCGTTCGTCACATAGGGCTGAAATTGATCTGTGGGATTGCTAGGTCTGTTGGTACCTTGCCGCGGTGGTTCTTGTTCAGCTTTGCAAGCGACACATCACCACGGGCGACCGAGCCGGCGAAGCCACTGTATGGGGTGAAATTGAGACTCTGAAGCTGGCCATGTTGGAGTTTGGGAACATCTCTCCGATTGGCCGTGCGTCTAGTGTGCTCTCGCGCGTGTTTCAAACTAACCCACCCTTGATAGTGCGGCAGGAGAAGCTACTACAAGAAATCATTGGTGAGAACCACGCTTAGTTGCGTGCAGCTGAGTTCTGACATGGATTTTAGACGATGTGATACAAAAGCCTGTGTTACCCGCAAACTTTGGGCTAGACATTCCCATGTACACATACCCACTCCATGACCTCACTGTCTCGCTCTCGGAACATGATTCTCCCGAAGGTTCAAGTTCGTTCTCCACAACCGGTTATCTTTAAGGCGTCGCGCGACGCGTCTATTTATCTATTCTCTATTTATTGTTTATCAGGAGCGTTTTGAGCATCAAGCACCACGGACATCGTATTTATCTATTTATCCATGCTTGTTTGTTTATCCTTATTCGCGACGGTGCTCAACGCTATCAACCCATCTTGTACTATGCATGCTTACCCGCATCTTGGCATTTATGTTATGATTACATTTGCTGTGACTTGTAATGGAATTAGCAAGTACCACGGTGACACGCAAACTGTCTTCGTGAGCCACGCGACCAACCTGAATTCGACCACCACATGGCCAAGCGAAAGGATGCCAAGAAGACGGCCCACGTTGAGCCACTAATTGAAGACGAACTTGGAATTCCGCTTGCGCGACCGCCTAAACCAGAGGTTATCAGCGAGGAAGAGCAATGGCGGTTGATCAATGACACGGGCGTTCTTCAGCTTGCTCAGAAAGACTCGGAAGAGGACGACATCCAGCCGCTAGCCGATAGTATTCGTGAGTGGTCTTGTTATTTGGGGAAAAACAATGGCAGTTGAAACTCAAGGCAGTCAACACCGCCATTCTTGCAATACCGTTGTCATTTTTATACATTTTATTGGACATGTAGGAATTGTGTTTCTGGCCTTGCCTCATGACTAACCATTTTTGCAGTTTGGTCCAGCAACAGTACGCGCAGCAACCAACGATTCGCGAAGAGTTTGGGAGGATAATCGCGAATGTCCCAAGTAAGTCCAACCGCGAAATTGTTGGTATATACAAGACTAACATCTCGCAGTCATTTGTGTTTTGATCCATTACAGTAGGCATATGCTGACGTGTCACAGGCTCAGCACTGACCACTTGGCGACGCAGCAAACAAACACAAGTCTCGGCCTCTGACACAAATGGCACTTTTCCTCGCTGCGATACTATCAGGTCCGAGGATGATCTGGCTCGTCAACAAGGGAAATTGGCTGGTAGTTTCGCGCCAGGTGAGCCTCGAGCGTGTCTCCCACTGTTGCTGTCTTACGAGGTCTATTTTTAGGCGCCGCCTCTTGGGACTATTTGGATCTATGCTATCATCCAGTTGAACCTGGTACCAGCTGTTGCCAGTCTGGTTATCGTGTTTGGCTGCGCGAAGCTAATGAACTGGAAGCTTGTGTTTTAACTATTCATTTAGGTCATTTTTTAGATCCAATAGACAAACTTGCTCATTCAAGGTGCCCACCGAGATAAAGCCCACATCTCGAGGTGTGGCGTATAGTTGAGCGGATATTAACCACGCATTTCGCGTTTCCCAAGATTCTTCTCGTTATTGAAGTGTACAGTAATGCAATGGCTTGTGCAGCCTGTACACACTTGCTGTTTTGCTGTACTGGGGACATTCTTACGTGCGCAATGCTATCCGTCCGTTACTCCATTGGGCCAATCACGTGGGCTAAACTCTGGCCACGCGCTTCCCTCCCAACCTCCACCTCCAACTGCACTTCTCGACTCGAAACCATGGCTGTGGCTTCGGGCGATACAGGATACTCCCGTGCAATCTTTGTCAAGCGAAAACGTGTTGATGAGCCTCTGGACGCGCTCAGTAGGTTGAATTGTACAGGCATTCAGGCAGTGCACTCCAACTCCTGTCTCCCTAGTGATTGATCTGCCATCTCAGAGCAAGCGCTATCGGGGGTCGGTGGTAGGGTCAGCCGATGCCCGAGGCATGTTCACGCTTGCGGAGACATTGACGGAAGATCCATCGCTTTTAGATGATCAAAGGACCAAGGACCTCCATGTACGTATCATTGCGTCCTGCCTCACGGTCATACCATTTACTCCCTTTGACCAATGCAGAAACGCCTGGCCATGATCAACCAAGAACTTCGAGCATCGCCTAAAGTAGCTTCTCCCGCCACCATGTCCCTATCCGTCTCTCCAACCGTTCGAACCCCAGCTCCACGTGAATACAAGGTGCTTAGGCCAGCTCGGGCACCAACCTCCGCGTCTTTATCAGGTACAATGCCGTCTCCTATCACGTCTCGAGCGCCTATCCCGATCCCTGTCCCGGGACAGCCTCTGGCGGCGGCGACGGGGATGAGGACTGGGGCTGGACCCGGTATTGACAATGGTGGCCCTTCACCTTCGGGCTTTGTTCTATACGAGGCTATTCCTGCGGGCGTTACCGAGGTCGAACAAACGCAGGAATCTGGCCCCGAGATGGACGAGTTTCAGGACCTACTAAAGGAGTACCTCAGAGGTAAACTAGTCTATACTTTTCGCAATTAAAGGGGCAAAACTCAACACGTTTACGCAGTAAATGACATCTCGCTTGATACACCTCCCCCGAGAAAGCCAGTCACCGCTTCCACCCCTCATGTACCGAAGAAGATCGCAGAAGAAGAGGAAGAGGAGTATGTCTGGGACGTGTTTTACCAGCGGGCAAACTTGAGCGGTGACTTGAGTATCTGGGATGGCTTGGCCAACGTGGGCACGTTGTGAGTCTCGCCCCCTAAAGGGCTAAAAATACCACTCAACCAGTGCGGCAGGTCTGGGCTGCCACCCACAGAAGGGGATATCCTTGCCGACGAGGCTGACAGCGACTCGGTGAAGGATGAAGCTGATGAAGACTCCAATGGTGTGGTACTCATTCATTCATACACGAGCGTTTCATGAACACCCTTGGTCTAGAAGAAGACTTTTACCGCAACGATTATCCTGACACCGAGAGTGATGGAAGTGATGGTAAGCGGTGTTGTTTACTTCCATTTACATTTTATATATATTTATTAAACCTCCGTGAAGAGCACCGAAGCGACGGCGAACATGAATGGAGGTGATGTACTTTATTTTGCACTGTCTGACCTGTTTCCCCTATGCATACCCTCGTTGCGCTATAACCACCTAGACACATGTTTGGTCACTTGCAGCCCCTTGTGGATTATGCTTCCTCAATCAAGCAAATTTGGTTCAAACCAGCTAAACTTGTGCGTGCTGCACAGAGTGGCCGGTTGACATCTCGTGAATTCGTGTTACACATGAGTGACGTGTACCAAAGTTATTTTGGGATGAGGGATGGGGATAGGAAGGGACGAAGGTGATCGGGGCGGTGGGACAAGGAGGCAGAGGCTAGACGAAAGCCCCAAAGCGGATAGGGGGAAGGTTAAACACGCTTGACAAACGTCTGATCAAGCGCCATCAAAAAGAAACAGGGGCTCCGTACAACAAGTACGCAGGACAGGAAGTGAAGGGACTCGGACACATGGAAAAGAAACCGAACAGGACTAGAGAGGAGTGAAAAAAACAGGCAAAGGATCGTCTTAATAGAGGCTGTTTACTCTCCAGCAGCTTCACGCCCGACGCGGCGCTCCTTCTCGCTCTCGAGTTGATTGTAGAGTAAGAAGAGAGCCTTTTCGTTTGCATCCGGGGTGCCGACTATCGTGAACATGCGCTCGCCAGTCTCGTCGTGAGGGGTCTTGGCAATGCTAATCTTGCTACCAGACAAACGCCGGATTTCGGTAATCTTTGATCCAGCACGCCCGATAATGCATCCAACCATGTCCGAGGGGATCGAAATGTTTTGGGTACGCAGAGCAGCAGGAGGGCTGTTGGTTGGAGGGGGGCTGCGAGGTGGAGGAGACACATTGCCAACGACCTGACTCATTCCAGAAACAGAACGACGGTTGGATGCGCCATAAGCGCTGTCACCGGCACCACTGATGCGACGAGGCATGCTGGACACCAATGGAGAAAATGCGCTCGAGTTACGACGAGCACCTGTTCCGCCGAGTGGATCTGCTCCCGTGCCTGGACCGGGGTGGTACAGAACAGTACCCAATCCACGCTCCCAATCCTCAAGAAGGCAACGGCCGATTTCGGCGATTGCGCGTCCGATACTTTCAGAAGAACCTTGAACCTCGACAATGCGCTCGGTGGACTGAGGAAGCATCTCCTTACTAGCGACCATGCGAGCGCCAGAAGCATCCTGGATGGCCTTGATCTTGAGGCCGCCACGACCAATGATGGTCCCCATGAGGTTATGAGAGACGAGGAGGCGAAGAGAGGTATGGGTACTCGATGGCGGCGGGGCAGGTGCCCCGGGTGAGGATGGTGAAGACTGGAGCAGTTGGGTGATGATCAGAGTGTATGCCTGGACAAATGAATGTGTCAGTGACTTGTTGCGTAACAACCCAAGAGTGAAACGGCGTAAGAAGATAGATACGCATCGTAAGCAGCGCATGAGAGTGCCCAGTGGCATAGACGATGGGAAAGGTTGTGCTCCACGCGTACCTTTGCGACATCCTCGACCGTGCCACTAACGCTGAGCACGCGCTCGTTCACACCCTGCACAACCTTGCTAACGCCAGCCTTGACACCAGTCTGCTCGCGCAAGTCGGCAACGTTCTTGCCGCCTTTACCGATGATTACCCCTGCCTCCTTGGTGGTGACGAGGGCGCGGAGGGTGAGTGTGTCCGAGTCCGGTGCGTTGTTCTGTGCAGCACCATTCTCGGGAGAGGCGGGACGGGAGTCGGGAGTTTGGTCCTCCGCGGGAGTCGGAGACGCTGTCCCATAGTGAGCAGCGAGCATGGCAGTATACGGCCCGCACTTACCGGCATTGTTAGGAGGGATTGCGGAGGACATGAGGAGCGGGGGACGGGGAGGGGAGGGGCGTGATCCGTGGTAGAGTGTGGTGGCAGGAAGAGAGATTTGGATTAGAGTTCCATCCGCAACTTTTTGTCGTGGGTCCACGTGCGGAATCACACCTCAGATCAGGCCCAAATGAAGCATCTCCATCCACATTCATTTAAGCCCAATTCACGTCTAATCCGCCTAATACCTTTGTTTCTGTCCCAACTAACTCTGGTACATACAAGAAATAACTTTGTAAATTTTGGTATTACGCTTTGCTTCAAATTCAGGGCCTGGTCACGACTGCCCCTAATCGGCGCGATCGCCCCGGAGGCTCCCCACAATCCAGGTCACATCTGCCAGTGGCTATACAGCTCTCAACCACAACCACTATGTCTATCCGCCGCGCCACTCACGCTGGATCTTGGTACACCGAGGATAGTACGTGTATGCGCAATGCCATGAACTCAATCTCATCTACTTCCCAGCCAATACACTCGATAGCGAGCTCGATGGCTGGCTTACGCTGGCTCAAGGTGGTGCCCTAGAGGGGTACAACCCCCCTATTCCAGGATGCAAGGCCGTCATTGCGCCGTAAGGGGCTGTCTAGCCGCCACTTCGCTAGATCTAACACGGCACAGTCATGCCGGCTACTCCTATTCAGGACCCGCTGCCGCCTGGGCTTATAAGAGCATCGATACGACGGGGGTGTACGTATATCCGTTCCTTACAAGCAGTATTAGTGACGCACTCGATGTATATAGCAAAACAGTCTTTATCCTTGGCCCGTCTCATCACGTATACCTTGATGGCTGCGCTTTGTCCAAGTGCGCGAGCTATGAGACCCCTATCGGCTCCCTTCCCCTTGATCTTGATAGTAAGCAAGGTAGATGTAGCATGGTTCATAACTGACTCCCTCTCAGTTGTTGCAGAACTCCGCAGATCCAGGCTCTTTTCTGATATGTCACTGCGGGTAGACGAAGACGAACATAGTATTGAGATGCACCTCCCCTATGTGAGGAAGGTCTTTGCGGGGTGAGCTGCTCCAAACACACTAGGATTTTCAACCCTTTACAATATCTTGTAGTATTGATATCAAAATCGTTCCAATCCTCGTTGGAGCGATCGACAAGACCAGTGAAGCCCACTTTGGGGCTGCTCTTGCACCGTACTTGGCGAAACCAGACACAATATGCGTCGTATCGAGTGACTTTTGTCATTGGTATGCCAGTTCGTTCTACTGAAGAACTGAGGTACTCAACGTTATTTCAAGGGGCACGCGTTTTAATTACACATTCTACTATCCATCACCTCTACCAAGCACCACTCCTCCTGTCAAGCTTTCTCGTAGCACGAGACCCGAGCCGGATCATCCAATCCACCAGAGTATTACTGCACTCGATCGAGCTGCTCTTGATATCCTCACATTGCCCAGTCCAGCCCCGGGTGCTAGAACAGCAGCCCAAACGCACGAAGCGTTTGCAGCCTACTTGCGCGAAACCCAAAACACTATCTGCGGGAGACACCCTATTGGCGTGTTGCTGGGTGCCTTGGCCGAGATTGAGAAGGCAAATGGGGAAGGCAGAGAGACGATCATCAAGTGGGTACGCTACGAGCAGAGCAGTGCGTGCGTCGATATCAGAGACTCGAGCGTCAGTTACGCGAGTGCGTATGTCGTGTTTTGAACAGGCCAAATGAATACTAGCTGAGTGTAAATGCATATTTTGCTTCATCGAATGCGAGCGTCGCAATGTATATAGAGTGCATATGCATACGACAAGGGAATCCATCACGATACATGCAGAGGTAGCAAGGAGAAAGACAGTACAAAAAATAAATGCTCACTCCTCGGAGCGGAGTTTCGCTGCAGGGTTGGTTACTTTTACGCTCAGAGCACGCGCCCTTCAAACGTTGTGTCAGGTTAGCTGGTACACACGTTATTCAGTCGACTCACCGCTCGAGAATCGCAACCCGGTTCTTGCTGCTCACACCATGTGCAATCTCTGCCGCGAAGCTCTTGTTGTGCATCAACAAGAGCTCGAGCTCGCGGACGTTGTTGACCAAGAGCTTCTTGAGCCCGTTGGGAAGAAGGTGGCGGGTCTTCTTGTTAGAGCCGTACCCGATCTGGTTGCAATCGGGTTCTTTGAGTATTCGTGTAATACGTTCATATGCTGAAGACACACCTTGGGCATCGGCAACTGGCCCTTGAACCGCCTGCGCACCCTGTTGTCAATACCCTTCGGCTTCCTCCATGCCTCTTTTACAGAGTGGTAGCGGTCCGACTGGTGACGCCTGAGATGGAAGGGTTAGGATACTGGGACGTTTAGAAGGTGGGGAGAGCTATGCACTTGAACGGCTTGGTGCGCTTCTTGATGATTTTAGGGGCCATGTTAGTCTAGAGAGGGGAGGTTGTTAGCTACGACTCAAACCACTCACGGGGCAACCAAGCCGGAATCCAGGTTCCCGTCCATCCACAGGTCCTCATCCTCACCCATCTAAGCGTCCCAACCAACACATCATTTATCCACGCTAGTACGATGATGGCGCAACTTCCGTGCGCTACAAAAGCATAAACTCACTCTATCGGCGGGCCTCGATGTGTTGGTGACGCCGTTTGTGTCGTTGGTATCGAATAGCTCGGACCGGATCCAAGATTTCTGATGATCCGAGCTCAATTACCTAATAGACACTCTTTGACTCTCGAAGTTGGGCTTCGTCAAGGTCTGACCATCGATGTTCCCACCCCTGGAGACATATTGCACGACCGGCGCATATATATGGCTCTGATCTACGTGAAGCTCACTTTATACCTGCGGACACCAGCTGGACACTATGTTGATCACCAAAGCCCACCACGACGTTCAAGCATCTAATGGGTCGATTAGGATATTCGTACTTTCACCCGTTATCCAAGGTACGATTAACGTTACGGTGTTCCTGGAGTCAAAAGTCTGAGATTCGGCGCAGGGTACCCAGAGGCAAAATTTCCAGGAGTCGTTGTGTTCAGGTAGGACCACAGGCCCGACCATCCCTACCACAATTGGCTGATCACCTCATCTAAGCGAAATCTACCAAGTAACTGGACCGGTTGAAAGGTTTGCGGGACAGATAGCCAGCCAAGGCTACGTGGTTGGTCAGTTGTAATATAGTCTTTTGGTAGCGCGTGTCACTCAACTCATGGACGCAGCCTGTCCATCATCATACCACGAGTTTGTTGGACCGGAGCCTCTTGATTATGATACGAAAGGTTAGCCCATGCCTCTAATCGCTAGCTTCCTGAATTTATGGCAGTGCGCCTTGCATAGGAACCGATCTTGGGAACGATCTAAAGGCAAGATTCGACCTTTAATTTGGCTGCTCGACATGGTTTATAACCAGCTGGTCCAGGTTCAAAAAGAGTTGGCCGCATACGATGAGGACGCCACGCTCTCCGTTGACCTGTTGGCCTCACTTCCCAACTGCTCCGGCCGTATCGCAGCGACGGGAATGTGTCTTGGCGGACATCTCGCGTTTCGAGTAAGTTTCAACGGGTGTGAATTTAAATCGCGGCTTATCCCCATGTCAGGCCGCCTTTGACCCCCGTGTACTCGCGTCGGTTTGCTTCTTTGCGACAGACATTCACTCGAAGACCCTTGGTAAAGGCAAGAATGACGACTCGCTGGTCCGAGTTGAACGAGGCGACGTGAATGCCGAGTTGGTGATGATTTTCGGCAAGCAGGTGGG
This sequence comes from Ceratobasidium sp. 414, assembly GCA_019616945.1. Taxonomy (NCBI): domain Eukaryota; kingdom Fungi; phylum Basidiomycota; class Agaricomycetes; order Cantharellales; family Ceratobasidiaceae; genus Ceratobasidium; species Ceratobasidium sp. 414. The sequence continues at coordinate 162,898 of WSTK01000002.1, read as the reverse complement.
TGTTGCGAGTATACCATGAAGGAAACACAACGATTAAAGCAAGTTGGGTGCTGCCAGGACACCCACGTACCTCGAGCAGGACGCGACCTCATTAGGAAGACATTGGAAGACGCCAATGTTACATTCAGCGTAAGCGACTTAAGCTTACTGCGAGGTGTTTACCTAAGGCACGTTTCTATTCTACCCAGTGGCTCGAGGTACAAGCGCAGCACGCATTTATCCGAGACGAGCATTCCAAAGGCCGTTGGGATGCAGCACTGACGCGGTCGTGCTTCAATTTCATGATGGAAGGCAAGTTGTTAGTGCAAAGCTCTGTTACCGACAACTAACAACCTCAAATTTTCAGTCTTCGACCGCACGGTTGCTCGTGACCTCGGCAAACATGTACCGGTTAGTGGGGAGGTAAAGCACGTCTGCTAATCGAACTGCTCCTAGAGCAGACATGCAATTAGAATCATTTTTGATCTGCAGCAAATCAGGGCTTGATTGTAATACTCTGCAGCGCTTAATGAACTCTATGAATCAGTCGTACACAGGATGGATATGAGGGTGTGGGAACCCCATTCCTTCAGTGCATTTAAAATAGTTCAATGCATACAGGTGATAAGAATGAGTACAGAGTTGCAGAAAAAAAGGAGAGTACAACAGAGAAGACGGTATCGATACAATCTTTACTTCTTCTTCGTAGCCTTCTCAGCGGCCTTGGTGACCTTGCCGCCCTTGCCGTCGGTCTTCTCGACTATTGATAATAATCAGCAACAAATTCGGTGACGCTGGCAAACGATGAGCACTTACCACCCTTGATGACACCGACGGCGACGGTCTGCCTCATGTCGCGGACGGCGAAGCGACCAAGAGGAGGATATTCGTTGTAAGTCTCGACGCACATCGGCTTGCTCGGGACGAGCTTGACAATGCAGGCATCACCAGACTTGACGAACTTGGGCGACGCCTCCATGACCTTACCCGTTCGGCGATCGATCTTCTCAATGAGCTCGGCGAACTTGCAGGCAATGTGCGCGGTGTGGCAATCGAGCACCGGGGCGTAGCCGGCACCAATCTGACCGGGGTGGTTGAGGACGATGACCTGGGCGTTGAAGGAAGCGGCCTCCTTGGCGGGGTCGTTCTTCGAGTCAGAGGCGACGTTGCCACGGCGGATATCCTTGACCGACACGTTCCTAGGGAAGATATGAGAACATCGCACAGGAAGTGAGGCAAAAAAAAACTTACTTGACGTTGAACCCGACGTTGTCCCCAGGAACACCCTCAACGAGCTGCTCGTGGTGCATCTCGACGGACTTGACTTCAGTGGTCACGTTCGAAGGAGCGAAGGAGACGATCATGCCGGCCTTGATGATACCAGTTTCGACACGACCGACGGGCACGGTTCCGATACCGCCGATCTTGTACACGTCCTGGAGTGGGAGACGGAGAGGCTTGTCCGAGGGACGAACAGGAGGTTCGATGGCATCGATGGCATCGAGGAGAGTCTTGCCCTTAACAGCACCAGCCTTGGTCTCCCTGACCCAGCCCTTGAACCACGGCATGCTGTAGATATATTTAGTAAATGCGGCAATATATGCAACAATAGCACCTACTTGACAGACTCCTCCAACATGTTGTCACCGTGCCAGCCGGAGATGGGAACGAACGCGACCTGCTTAGGGTTGTAGCCGACCTTCTTGATGAAGCCAGACGTCTCCTTGACGATTTCGTTGAAGCGGTCCTCGCTCCACTGCAGACGCAATCGAGTTAATGGCACTTCTACCTCGGGTTCTATCAGTGACGCACCTTGGTGGTGTCCATCTTGTTGACCGCGACGATAAGTTGGCGGACACCAAGGGTGAAGGCAAGCAGAGCGTGCTCGCGAGTCTGGCCGTCCTTGGAGATACCAGCTTCGAACTCACCAGTACCTCCGGCAATGATGAGGATAGCACAGTCAGCCTGGGAGGTGCCGGTAATCATGTTCTTGATGAAGTCACGGTGACCAGGGGCGTCAATGACCTATGCGAGATCGCATTAGAGACCGGCATGGGTTACAGGCTCGAGCAAACTCACGGTGACCATAAACTTCGGGGTCTCGAACTTCCAGAGCGCGATATCGATGGTGATACCACGCTCACGCTCAGCCTTGAGCTTGTCGAGCACCCACGCTACGAAGCGAATATTAGGCTCAGCTTGAAGATGGTCAAGTGGACGAGTGTATGCGTACCATACTTGAAGGATCCCTTCCCGAGCTCAGCAGCTTCCTTCTCGAACTTTTCGATGGTACGCTTATCGATACCACCGCACTTGTAGATCAAGTGCCCGGTGGTAGTCGACTTGCCAGAGTCGACATGGCCGATAACTGTGGAGAGGAGTCAGTGAGATGGACCGAGGTCAAAGCTCGGCTGATCCACTGACCGACGACGTTAACGTGAGTCTTGTCCTTGCCCATTTTTGTCTATTCTGGAACAGAGGATAGCTAGTTAGTATGCGACGACGGGAGATATGAGCAAGTGTTGGGGGCAAGAGGTGGAGTGACCCTCAGCCCTGTCCATCCGGATGCAACCGACCCATCCACCCCGCCAGAGCTCGCAGCCCTGCCGTGGGCCACGAGCTTAGCGCAGAGAGATGCGTAGATGATGCGCAAGATGGCGTACTCACTAGAAGAATTCGTGGATGTATTCGTGGACGAGGCCGGAGAGGGAAGAGGTGCAGCGGGTGGAGTGAGTTTGAGGGCAACTTAAGGGCCGGGATTGCAATCGGATCGGAAATTTTTGGCTAGGCCCAACGACCCATCGATTAGGCGAGGAGCAGAAAAATTTAGTTCCCCGAGTCAACGATAAATTGGCACCCCTGTGTATGGTCTACTTCCCCTTTGCCCTTGGCTTCTGTGCTATCAGTTGCCCGAGTCACGCGCATACATCCACCCTGCATGCCTGGCCATGCCGGGATGCAAGCTCCGGGAGGCGCCCAGGAAGCCGAAAGAAGGCTTTCAAAAACATCTAATTCAGTAATATGTTCAGAGATTGTGGAATTGACAGCTGAGCAGTATACAAAATGATACACTCGAGTAGGACCAAACGCATAATTGTTTACTAGACCACATATAATCTGGATCTCTGATGAAGCAATGTGCAAATCGACTGATGTCCACTCCCTCACTTGGGTTCGGGCTCGCTTGAAGGGACGTATTCTGTCCAGCCAGATCCACCAAGTAGGTACCGGCTAAGCATTACCTTCTCGAACGTCGGCCGCCTAGACACGTCTATCGACAAACACGCCTTGACGAGCTCCAGAGCATCACCTAACCCCCCGCCTCCATCGGGTTCTTCGCATGCCGCATCTTGACCATTTCCACAGCGCTCCAGCAAGCCTTCTAGGGCCTTGCTATCTGGTGCGAGGCCAACTTGGGCTTCCTGGGCAGATGAGAATGGGCATTCGCCAACTAGGAGCACGTAGGCTACTACGCCAAACGCCCAAACGTCTTGAGGAGGGCCAGTGTAACGTTCTCCGCGGAGAATTTCAGGCCCCGCATAATCGAGACTGAGGCAGAATATCAACAGGAAAACACGTTTTGCCAGCGAGTCGCTTACGTTCCACTAAAGGTATCCCATCCACCGCGCCTTACAACGCCGGAGCTCCCAAAATCTATCAGCCAACATCTACCAGCAGGACCGAGCACTATTGGAGAGTTTCAGACGAATGGCAGCTTAGTTAAGACCGGCTCACGCACCGACATTCTCATCCTTTATATCTCGGTGACATATCCCTTTGCCATGTAAGAACGCCAAGGCGTCGGCCATCTGTCCAAGATAACTTCGTATTAGGAAACCTGGTAGGCCCTGGGGGTACATCTCGACCAAGTCAAACAAGTCATTCGGAGGCGTATCTCTAGAGCTCATCCCCGGGAACTCACGGCCATCTATTTTTGGGAAGGATGGGGTGGACGAAGGAAGCAAAAGGTAGTAAAAGTGAGCGTCCTCCCAGAAGTCGAGCAAAGGACAAATACTAGGGTGTCCTTTGACTACTTGACCTTCCGCCCATTCCCAAGGTGTAGATTGAAAGTCAATGTTGTGGGTGCGGGGTGAGTGGGGACGCATGGCAGGTGATGCCGGAGTATCTTTGATCGACTTCGCAGATGAATCCGGATGGGCCGACAGATAGCGAGACGGATCCCAGGGTCTCTTGTGGGGCAACTTGAAGGAAGTGGACGAGAGGGCGTTCATGACATAGATTTCAATGGGGATAGTTCCATGTATAGGATGCTTCTTCCAGCAGTCGGCGAGGATACGAGACTTGATGATTTGTTTAATGATAACGTTGGGCTAGTGACAGATTTAGCGACTGAGAAACATGACTATTAAGGACTCGATGCTCACCCCTAAACTTCCATCCAGCTTAAACTCCCTTGCCCTCTTTACCATCCCGTATGCCCCACGACCAGCCTCTCCAAGGACCATAAAATTCTCGATGGTCCGGCCTCCCAGGTATTGAGGGTGACCCCCTGCCCCAGGACTAGGGGGTGCAGTTGCAGCGGTACTTGCAATGCTCAGGAATGAACTGGTCGAGTTAAAGCGCGATAGTCGAGGAACAAGCGGAGGGGGAGCAGGTGAGGGATCTGGAGGGGGCGAAGGCATTCGAGCGACAGGAACTTGTCTTCCAGAGACAACAGACACTCGTCTGGATTGGTTCGAGCGAGATCGTGTCACCCTGGGAGAGTTGATACGGTTGGGGCCGGGGAGATTTTGAGACGAGGAGGACGGCGAGAGGTTAGGGGAACGGACACGCGGAGAATGGAAAGGCGACATTTCCCCCGGAGTCGAAGCTCCGGAGTAGGAAAAAGTGCGTTGGGGAAGGGGTGGGTGGTGCAGCGGGGGTGAGGTCCCATTTGTCGAGCCATTGAGATTGAGACCAAGCGTTGCCTGAGAAGGTTTGCCCACGAACATGGACGCTGACCTTGTAGGGACTCGCGGGGGCTCGGGTGTGGGCGGAATGACCACAAGGTTGGTCCTACCGTCCGCTGGCAGAGGCAGGTTATGCGGCTCCTTGGCAGGAGGGGTGGGGTGATCAGACTCGTCTTGTATCTCCACGGCGCCATTGCGGTGGTGGTGATCGCTTTGTTCGCTCTGGTTATCATCGTCGTTATCGCTTTCGTCGTCCCACGTCCAATCGAAACCTCTACCGATACCAGTGACGCCATAGCTATTACCCACGCTACTTGCCCTGGAGAGGCGAGTCGGCTGAATCGCAATAATCCGGTCCTCATCTTCCTCTTCCTCTTCCGACTGGTTTTCCATTGACCGCTTGACAGCGTTATGCTCGTCCAGCTTCTCCAGCCCCTTCATGCTGAGGATACCGAGGCTGGGTGGCGCCGAGTGGGAAGTGCGGAGAGGAAGACGGCCACCAATCCGAGCAGGGGAAGACGATGGAAGTTGGTGCTGCTGCGGCTGGGGGGAGTGTGTAACGAGTTGAGACATGGCACGAGAGGGCGTCGAGCGGTCTGCTGGAGGGTGGTCCTTGTCTCTGCCGTGCTTGCGCTCAGCCAACGACTCGTCAATGTCGGACTCGAGCAGGTAGACACCTGAGTCGATGGTGCTCATGGAGGCTCAGCGCCAGGTCAGGTCGCCTCTGAGTTGGCAGGTGCGGTGGTGGAGGCAATGAGGTGATGGCGGGGGTGCGCAAAGGTAAGACAAATCGCTGATCGGAATCCTTAAGTAAGACCCTTTTGGCTTAGACTTTTATGCGCACAACATGCTCGGCGCTTCGCATGCCTAGCTGCCACTTCTCTTACGCCCAGCTCTCATCTTCCTACCGGATATCACGCTCTTAATCTCAGCTCTGCAACTGGGAGCGCACAAAGGCTTGGGCGCCGAAAACGTGGCGGATTACGTTGGGGTATGTGGGTGCCCCATCCTGGCAGGACTGAGATGCGTTGGGTCGATATGAGGTCTCGTGAGCGACTCCGCGTTGCGGTAACGGTTAGAATGGGGTAGAGCGGCAAAAGAGCAAGGCTATTGAAATGTAATGGGTATACAAGCATTTGTGTGACAGGTGCCAAAACCAAACGCAAGTGCGGGCCTCAATCCCTAGGATACTGCAATCTCCTCATTCGGGGGAGAAACGTCGTTGGTAACCTGGGCCCGACTTAACAAGCCCTTGGTGGCGGCAAAATCGCCGAAACGCTTATTTTCCGAGTATGGGACGTGGAACTCGTCGATGATTGGTATCTGTAAAATGTTCATCTTGCATGGGTAGATTTTTAGCAAAAGTTGAGAGATCTGAGGTGACTGCAAGTACCTTTGGAGTAATGACTTTACATCATGTCAGTGAATTTGCTTAGTTCTGGATGAACTACATGCGCACCTATGATCGTATTAGTCGGAATTTCCATCCAATCGGCTAAGGGACAAAGAGTCAACTCGAGCTACGAGGCGCTGTGCTATCCTCACCTTTCTCGAATGTCAGGGGCTCGCTAGCAATCAAGAAAATGTTTTCTCGTTTATCCGATTTGGTCATTCGATAGTGCCCTCCGGGTGCATATTCACTGAAGCTAGTCCCAGAACTAAACCACTATTGGGAGGGTGTGAGTTATTTTATGTTCCACGCGAACTGAGCGTGAGGTGTACCAGCGAGGCCGCCTCGTCTGTGCGAGAGGAGATGTATCGGGTTGCCACTGATACGATTTCAGCAACTGACGCGCAGTATCTTCCGCTCCCAAATTTCTCACTTACCAACTGATTTCCCATCAGTGACACAAAAATTCATCAACGAAGGCTTGGTAAACATGTAAGATGAGCGCAGCCGGTCTAACAAGCGAGTGCACTCACCTCCGTAATCCCCGCCTCTCGACTCCATTGGTTGAGTTGCGCAATACATTTGAGCGTCGCACCCTTCAGTATATTCGAAGAAAACGAGTTTGCTCGTGGGTTAGGTAGCTTGAACTCTTATCAGTCCACGCTGATAGCTATATGCGTTCTCTAGAAATTGCTCACGAAAGAAAGGAACAGGGCAAAAGCCCACTATTGTTCCGTTCAGACTGATAAACACTATCCGTGTGAAGGTTGACGCACCTCGGAATCCGTATTCCCCTGCGGTACAGCAAACAGTTCATCTGACAACGAGGATTGCAGTTTCCGCTTAATCAAATGAAAGTCTGCAATACCACCGTTGTGCATCCACTGAAATGCATCGGTTAGGTTAGCCAGCGTGTTTACAGCATCTCCAGCCTACGCCTCACCATGAGCTTTCCAAAACTCCAAGGATGGCAATTGTCCAGGGATAAAGATCCTGCTGTCGTAGCCCGAACGTGGGCGCTGGGGGGTCGTTTGTTAAATATGACTGACTGTTATATAAAGATCAACTCACAAGACAAGGGGAGACTTGATCTTGACTGCTAGGCGTGTAAGGTTGGCCTTGGGACGTTTGTGGGCACGTGGTTTGTTTATAAACACAAATATACTTACGTTGTTCCATGCCTGAGCCGCAGAATTTAGTGAGGAAGTAAATGTAATTATCATGGCACTCACTGGAGTCACGGAGTTGAAAATACAGGGCTCTCCTTGCGAAGAGCTATGCTCCTCTTCTGGATACTCAAGTTCGTGCTCGTCATACCAACCTACAACAAATAGTCTTTGCATCGGCCTCACACGGCGACTGGATAGCATTGCACGACTGACCTACTCCAAATCCATCTCCGTTGATAGGTCGCCGTCTATCCAATCGTAACCGACTATCGAAAGCTTGGTTTATGATTGAATGACAGGGTCTTGTTAAAAGCTGCAACTTTGGTGAGTAGTCTGTGCGAATACGCGTGGAAGATTTCCCATACGTGCGAAAGTTCAATAGAGTCGGTTCCTTTGTAAATAAGCAATCGGCACATAGTGCGCAAGGGAGGGGCGGTGTGGAGGAGATACTGGCGTTGAAGCCGTGATTGGGCCGCTGTGGAGTTTTATCTCGCCACGTCGAATGGAGCAGGCCACAGATGTCGTGATCGAGTGCGAGCCGGGGGCGGTAAGCGCCGAGCCGGGTGCGAGCACTGGACCGGGCGGAAATGGACGCTTTTGCAGATCACCGGGCGAACATCGGGCGGGGCAGTACATTTTGTGGGGTTGAATCCATGGTACAAAAGCTCAATGATTGTGGAAACCTGGTATCTCACATAACCCATTGCCATGAATAAAAATTAAATCCGTAGCTTTAGTAGAAACAAACAGCGTGCAGTAACGAATGTGGGTGGCGTTCCTGCTGCGTAGCAAGGATGTTGGCCATGTCCTCGTCAAGGTCGTCAGATGCTTCGATCTAATGAATTGAGATTGTCAGTGGAGGACAGGGAAATGGAACTGAAAGGCCGGGTTAATCCATTAACACCGATAACCCCGCGAGATACAGCGGCGAAGGGAGACTGAGATGGCAAACGTCCACTGACCGCGGTGGCAAGTTCCTGAATAGCCAGCCCTGCTTTCAAAGCCTCCTCGTGGTTATCCTTGATTTCAATGTTGATAACGTGCACGGGCCGATTCGATTCCCCGCCGCGATTGAGCAGATCTAAGTAGGCATGATAGGTCGGGTGAGACGCGATATTCCTTCAGCAATGGGGCACACCTTCACAAACAGCGTCGAAACACCGCTCTTCGCATGTTATGACGACGTCCGCTTGAGTTTTTGTTTCCTGCCACCTTTCCGGGGCCCGCTTGATCTTCCGGTTGCGGTCAAGCATCTTCAACAGCCCATTCGCCTCGTAACTGTGATGCAGGTAAGACAGGGTATGTATATGAAGGGCGGGGCTGGCTTACAGCCTCCTATCTTGGTTGTTCAAGTCGTTCCACATATCATCATAGGGAGTTCCGAATGCGTAGATATTGGGCCGGTCAGCGGAAGGACCCGGAAGCCGTACGGCTGAGCCTGTCCCCGACGATATAACACGAAAGCCCCCCTTGGCGAGCACATTGTGAGCTTCCATTGAACGATTCTACAGGTGCATAAGTAAGAACGCATTAATTCATTCGTGGCGCAATCCCACACCTGGTTAGAGGCGCATACGACGCAAAATAATGGCCTATTTCGTACGCGAGGTTGACCATAAGTTGGGGCTATTGGGTTAGGGCTTTGAAGACGTGGAGGCAGGAAACCGGGCGGAAAATACTGCTGTGGCGGAAGCTCGCTGACTCCTACGACCTGGCCACGAGCTAGCCTGGGGTCAACACCTCGAGCTCGAAGCCTAGGATCTTGCGACATTGGTATGTGTGAAAGGGGGAACGGCGTGCTGTTGAAGCGCGCGTGTGGAATTTAGGTGCGGGCGGGTACGAGAACCACCGCACTTATCTACATCGATAAGGCAAATTGGGTTAGGACACCGGAAAAGCAGAGAGCTCATTGATAGCTAGTTCCCCTCAGCAGTATCCATACACTGGTCTCCATCTCAACCCAGACCTCGTTCAAAGTTCCCTGCTACGCATTGCACGAGCAGAGAAGAGGCGGGTCGCACAGCTTCCACTCTGAAGTCATCTCCGGGGGTCGTAACCATGATAACAGATTAATATCGCTCACATTCGTGGCAGACAACTCTTGAGGTTGGTGTTCGAGCAAGCCGGGGGTGGCGGAACAGTTCACATGATATTTTATGACACGGTAACACGTGACCGAGACACATCCTTGGACCTACTTCCTCTGATGAACGCAGCGTTACTTGGTGCGTGGGTCCTTCTCTGTCTATAAGGTGTCTAATTGGTTTTAGACCCATTTGGACAGGACTATCCCGAGTCGGTAGAAAACACTCTCGACGAATATGCTGTCTGCGCGAGGTTTAATCGCACTGGGAGATTCATTGCGGCTGGGCGTCCAGACGGAAAAACTAGTATCTGGGATTTAGAGACGAAGGGTGTTACCCAGGTGCTCACCGGCCACGTCAAAACTGTGATGAGCGTCAGGTATGTCCTCATTCGGAACTTGATATAATAAGTATTCACGGAATGTATAGCTGGTCCAGGAACTCGCGTTATCTTTTGACATCCTCTAGAGATTGGAACTGCATCATATGGGACATGTCGAATGGCGAACGACAAATAACCATACGATTCGATGCGCCTGTCCTTCATGCATCTTTCCATCCTAAAAACAGGTAGGTTTCGTATGTCTTTTCCAAACCGCATACCTCATATGTTTAACTCTAGCAAGATTGTGCTTGTTACTCTTCAAACGCACCAAACTTTCCTGATCGATCTTCGGAAAGGAACTCGCAGCCAAACGGAGCTGGTGGATAATTCTCAAACTCAAGCGGTAGTTGGTAACCAGAAAAAGTAAGGTATCTGAATCTGTTTCTGGTGGACACTCACGCCCGTGCCTCCTTTTAGGATGAGTGCAGCCACTGCAGTATTCTCGCCCGACGGAAAAATGGTGCACGTCGGAACAACTTCGGGGGTTCTTGCAACCTTCAACACTAGATCTAAAGCTATGCTAAGCTGTACCAAAGTCTGCGCCGGTAACATTGCAATCAAACATATTGCATGTGACAGCAGTGGAAAGTGGGTTTTCACTTATCTTGCTCCGTACATGGGCTTATCCATATCCACAGATATCTCATCGTAAACTCGAATGATAGAATGATTCGTGTCCTGGAGATAGCCGCACAAACGTATGACCTTGAACTATTACATATGTTCTCCGATCCAATCAGTAAAACACCTTGGAATGGTATCTGTTTTTCAGGTGATGGGGAATATGTAGTTGCAGGTGAGTGCACAGTTGAACGTTCGAAATAACTCCTAAGTGCGCGGAAACCTAGGTGCGGGTCATAAAGCTGGGCACACGATTTACATTTGGGACCGCTCGTCTGGCGCCCTGATAAAGATCCTGGAGGGACCAACAGAGCCACTCGTAGATGCAGATGTAAGCAACAACAGCTTGAAGAATAGTGCCTGCTAACTGCCCGTTCTGCAGTGGCACCCCTTCCGCCCCATGCTATGTTCAGTCGCTTCGTCGGGCTTAATTCATATTTGGAAAACCACATACTCCGAGAATTGGAGCGCCTTTGCGCCAGGATTTGAGGAGCTAGAAGAGAACGTCGAGTACCAAGAACGCGAAGACGAGTTCGATGTGGTACGCCCAAACCAAACTCTTGCATTCAAATTTGATCCAATCGTCTTGGTTTCCTATCTTAGGAAGATGAGTTTGACGCTCTTCGTCGCAAGAGGCTGGAAGAGGAATTCGAAGTTGACGTCGAGACCATCGAACCAATCGGCGTCGGGAAGCAAGCCGACCAAGCCCTGTCTCTGGGCCAAGACGACGATGACCGATGGGCCGAGATGGAGCCTGACGATGATACCGTCCATGACTACACCCCTGTTCTGGATGCCTTTGAGGCGGAGAGCGACGATGATGAAGAGACCTAGGCTACCTTCTGTCACGATTGGGTCGGTCGGAGACCTGACCGCGTAACCGGGCGTTGGCGCCGCAGGCGCAGACGCGCATATACCCGTGAATCGTCGGAGCTGACGCTGGGCGCAGCCCCGCTGGGCGTTCAGTACGCCCCGGATACGACTCCCCGTTTCAGCCATATTGGTTTACTCCTGTCTGCCGCCCTCATGTTTCACTACTTTGTATTTAACTTAGTTACTATTACTCGTCTAATATCATCCTCTTTCACTAGTTAGTACCCCGGTACCTCCTTTATCCAGTACCCTTTTGAGGACCGCGCGATCCACTCGCGACACCTTCCCTCGATGTGGACTGAGCAGTATGTACTTCAGAGTTTATGTATTATAGGTTCACGCTTTCTTGCTATGTATTACATGGCGTTTTATACGCTTATGTTCACGCGGGAGGTACCTCGACGGTACGACCTTCCCGAGAACTCAACATGGCAAGCTCAATCATTTGAATCACGGCCGCGGATTGTTTAAATTTCACCTGTAGCTCAGCGCCCGAAGAAATCGCGTTTGCCAAATTCTCGAACAAACGACTATATGCCCCTTGCTCTGAAATCACCCTACAAGAAGGCCCTTTTTAGCTATTGTCTAGCAGAGTCGCTGAAGAGGTATTGCACTGACGTTTCAGTTTGAACCACACCGCTCTCTGTCACGGTATCAAGTGTGCCGAAGATAGCTTCAGCCTCGCGACCAAACTGGGGGTCCAACGGTGCCGGTTTGCGTGCCTTGAGCTGGTCCTCTTGTGGGTCTAGCCCCCTTTTCTCGAAAGAGCCTTTTGTACCCCTGATGTTGAACCGGAGCTGAGCCTTTTTCACAGACAAGGATGATGCGGCTACTGTGGCTCGAACGGGGAACGGTTGACGGTCGTAGTGGAGGTGGATCAAGAACTGAAGAGTTGCACCTGGATGAGGCATTGCGTTTGGAGTGCGACCTGCTGCTTACAGTGTCATCCACAGTTGATCCGCCGAACCCGCGAAGGTTTTGGATAAATCCAGTGAGGCGATCCGGACGACCGAACAATTGTAGCGCTTGGTCAATCAAGTGTGGACCTATAAGCGCGTCAGATTATTTCTACCTGTTTAACCATTTGTACGAACCCAGATCGAAAGTGTGACCCGCCCCCGGCCCAGCTGCCTCACGCCAAAAAGCAGTCGTACGAGGGGATGGGCGGTATCGATCGAAGCTACAGGCGCATAAGTACATTGCCCCGCACGCACAGCATGGTTGGCTTACTGGGATTCAAACTCTACAACATCTCCTAACTATAGTTGCTCGCTAAGTTCTATTGCACATATTCTAGATGAACCACCTTACCTTGCCCTCCTTGATCAGTTTTGTGACCGTCAAGAAATCCGAATCCCATCGCCTATTTTGGAACGCGCTCAGAATTACACCCTGGGACTTGGCCAAGGCGTCAAGTTCCTTGGCTTCGGCGTAGGTTGGAGTGACGGGCTTCTCAAGCAAGACTGGGGTAGGCAGTAAGTCCCATAATTTGCTTCGAATAGTTGGTAAGTACTCACCATGTTTCTTGGCTTCTAGTGCGGCTTTGGTAAATGGATAATGTGTTTCATTAGGAGTGGTAATGATGACCTGAAAGGATCTTAAGTCGATCTGCCTTGTGTGAAGGAGCTTGAAGCGTACCAATTGTAGTCCTGGGTCTGCGAGGAATTCTTCAAGTGTGTTTGCTACCTTGACACCCTCGAGGCTAAATTTGGCACCAATGGTTCCTCCAGTCTTCTTCGCATCATCCGTCGCCTTACGTTCAAGCACGGAGTGCACTACATAATAATCGGGTAAGGCGAGCAGCATGGGGACCTGCGAGTGGATTTCGGGGTATTAGCACCAGTGGGAGTACGCTGGTGGGTGAACCTACATGAAAGGTCACAGCACTCATGCCAACACCAATGACGCCTGTCTTGATGGGGGTAGCCGGAGGTGCCATGTTGACTGGGAGGGGAACTGAGACTGGGGAGACGGGATGAGCAACAATTGTCAAGGGCGACTTGTATAAAAGGGGGGACTACTGGGTATATATGCGCCGGTTCGCTTACACGGTTATTCGTGGGGACAAGGTACTGAAGATCGACGCAGCTCGCAGCCTCCACCCTACCTCCACTTGATCGACACCGCAAACTCACGTGATTGATCGCAAAAGTGCATATATGCGTGAACTTTTCCGAAGGGCTTAAAATTGAATACCATCCACAATTGATTTCTCTACAAGTTCTGCAATCTGAAACTCCTCCTCCCACAACGCTTTTGCCATACGGAGCACCTGCAAGTAGCCCTCATTCCCATCTCCACTATTTTCTGCAATCGATATTCTAGATTGTACCAAAGGAATGTTCAGAAGATCCCTACGCATAATGCTTTTGCAGAGCATCGCCATCGAATCTCGAACTTTCGACTCATTTTCTTGTGACACTATCTCCACCAATCCTAGGAGCGTATCTTCCCAGAGTTTAAGGTCACGGCTAGGCGAAGGCTCTGTATGGAACAACCGAAGGGCGGGAAATAGCCTAAATGATGGACGACCGGCGCCGCCTTCTGCGTGTAGAGTCCAGTCTCTAGGATCGGATAATTAGATTCCCGCTGATGACCAGAACCTAGTTACCCACCCCCAGTAGTTCCGATCCTTCAATAGCTGAGTTTTGGCCTCATAATCTTGACAAGACCTCAGCAGCTCTTCAACATCAGCGTCGATCGATATTTCGCCGTTGGTTGTATGCATATCCCCAGTATTGGGAAGGAGCACAAATCCATATTCTGTGAATAATACTGTGTTCGAATGCCCGCCGTAGCGTAGATAGACTTCATCTCCTGGTTGGAGATAGGTCGAGCTAGAAAATGCCATGCCTATTAAGCGCATAAATAAGTGCTCTTAATGACTAGTGTTGTTACATACCATCGCACAAAGCGAATTCATCCTGGGTAATGGACTCGGATTGCAAAGGAGTGTGGTTTGCAAAATCCAACAACGGACACATTGTAATATTGTCTTCGGGTTGTAGGAAGCCCAGATCGTGGTATAGACAGCGAGTATTGACTATTCCAATCGTTTGTATCAACGGCAAAGGAACGAAAGAACGCGAAAGCTGACCATTGAGCCAAGCCCACACAAAATCTTCGAGTTGTAAACGCTGGTCTGGGGTTGAGTCGTTATCCGATGGAGGCACAAGATCTGGGAATTTTTTCTTTGCAGCTGTTAGTTGGCTCTGAATGTCTTGTGGAGTGTAGATACTGTACAAGGGTTTTGGCAATAACGCCCCAGTCACCCTTCAAACGGTTCTTCACGTTTATCAACATATCGGCCGCTGATGTCGGAAGTGAATCGAGCACCGGGCCTCCTGGTTTACCCATAATCAGAATGGTCAACGGATGATCGGGAAAACAGCGAGGTAATGAGTCGATATAGGCTTCAAAAACGGGATCCAAGACACCACGTTGCCAGCGGTATAAATGCAGGGAGATTAACTGAACAGCCGTCAATCGTACGCCTTTACCATCTGCCTCCGAGGATTTTTGTGGGAGTATACTACTAGGGTATGTTTTGGCGAGGGTTTTGGCGTTGAGGAGGAGATGTCCTGGTATGGATACGAGCGTTTGCAACGGCTAAATCCAACGAGTTTGCATGAACAATTTTAGGGTGTGAAAGATCCATGATCGCACATCTATTTTCTCTGTCGCAAACAAGCCACGGCCCGCTCCTTGAGGGGTGCGAATTGCTCAGTCTGGTGACACAAGATGATAGAAAGAAAGTTTACCGCTCACTAATCGTGGCTCTACTTTTACTACGGCATCCGCACCCTGATCCATGATATTATTGCGTAGTGGCGGCCATGTTGGGTCCATTCGCGAAGATACGTATCGGAAGTGTGCGGCAAGGTTCTCAGCTTTCCCAAGCCAAACGAGAATTTGGATGGATGTTGTGTCGGTGCAATCCGGAGTTATATTATCATCTATTACTTGTTGTGTCTACTGGGGTGTCTGTCGGCTGGTGGTTGATCTAACGAGGTTTGGGCGTGAGGCGCTGCGCAGCAAGCATAACCAAATCAGTCACCACAGCATTGACACGAGCCCATATCGGGACCATGGCACTTCCCCGTCATACTCCTACCTCTAGCCCACCTCGAAATGTCCTATAATCATATCTACTTGCTACAGGACATTGAACGCCGTCATCACAAGCGTCACCATACAAGTTCCCGACCTGTTCCTCGTACACGCCTGAGCTCAGATTATTGTTTACCAAAATCGTTACCTGGCCTGGTGGTGCTAGAGCGCCAAGCAAAGGAGAACATCCCTCGCACTGAGATAAAACTATTGCGACACCAATCCTCGTCACATGGGTCTAGTTCGTCGAGCGACTCTTCCGATGTGCCTACCTCGCCATCACAGCCACGAGGTGGCGGCGACAGTGGCATCAAGAAACCTCTCGCTCGTGCCCAACCGGTACGTCCCCGAGGATGGAAAGAGCCCGAGCATTGGGAAGTCGTCCAAGCTATTGAAAAGCGAGATGTCATGAAGCTCTCACAAGTCCGGGACCATTCCTTCCATGTGAGTATGGCTCTGGCGCTCCCCCCTGTAAACTGAGCCCCTCCTCCAGGTCCTGTTGCGAAGAGTTAACAATACATCACCATTGGAGCATGCCATGAGAATTGGCCATACGGATATGGCGATTCTCATCCTAGGTATGTTCAGTCGTTGGATTAATTACCTTGACGAGGAGGACTTTGCCCGAAAAAAGGTGATGATCAACCTTAATGCTATCCGTGAGTGAGTTCGTGCTTCGCACCCCAGTGTGTTCTTACACGGCGTAAAGGCATCAACCTAAGGTTTGCCATCAGCCGGGGTCTACAGCACAATCAGTCAGACCTGATATCGTCGTACCTTCAAACCATCGTGATGAGCCATGGCGAGACCTGGCTCCAGACGGCCGTAGCGGACGTTTCGAGAGCCCTTGGGCTCGGAAATGAGGGGAATCCAGCCGAGACTGCTATCATGTCAATCAAGTGAGTTGCGGCTAGGCCTTTGTTCGCGGTTACTCAGTGCGGGGTCGCCCCAGGAACTTCTTTACGAAGGAACTCACCAAAGCCGAGTCGATCCTCGCCGTGGATGAGTAGTAAGTGTATTGGCGTTTTATCGGAGGATACGCTGTACCAATAGAAATAGTGTGGCCAACGCAGGATGCGATTTGCTCGTGCTTGGCGCATGGACGCAGGTAATGCTCCGGATTCCGAACGCGCAGCCGATCCCAGTACGTGGTGTTATGGGGCTCGGACAATTTGGCTTATGAGCGCATGGAAACAGCTGCACTATTTCGCTCGGGATGACCGCGTTTATCGAGAGTTTACAGACAGGCGTCGTCGACTGAGGGATGCTTGCCGCACTCATTTGACCAAGAAATTGCAGTGGCAGATGAAGGTCATGAAAAAGGTGGGGTTATGCTTTACCTCGGAGAAACAAATTATTGAACACGCGTTTACCACGTTCCACAGACGATTGGTATAAGAGCATACGGCCTCCAGCAGAAGCTCGAAATTTTGAAGGAAGAGCTCGATAGAAAGTGATGGCTTTGTAATGGCTTATTTGTTATCGCATTTGTGGGCAGCTTGTCACCGCTACCCCACCCGCTGCCCCCGGTTAGGGGTTCGAGATGATCGCACTGGATCGTTTGTATGCAATATTCGGTGGTGCAAGCCCAATATAGCACTGGCTTTATCGTTAATGCGATGGCATTTGAAAGATCAGGCGGCCCCAACACCCAACGCGGTCTACCCCGACTCCCTCCCGGCACGCGTTCCGCGACTCGCTCCATCGCTTGCGGAATTCTCCTAAACTATAAAGCCCGCCGCTGATTCGCTCTTGCTCTTCACTCCTACCCCCTACCACTCACCACGTACCCTCTTGACGATGGCAGCAACCAAGAAACTGTCGTTCAACTCCGATGTCGTGATGCAGATCGACCCCTGGCTCGAGCCTTTCCTGCCAGCGCTGTCTGAGCGCTATTCCTACTTCGAGCGGGTCAGGGACCACATCGAGTCCAGCGAGGGTAGCTACGACGCGTTCTCGCAAGGCTTCAAGAACTTTGGGCTCAACGCCCAGCCCGATGGCTCCGTTGTCTACCGCGAGTGGGCTCCCAACGCTGTTGAAGCTTCTTTAATCGGAGACTTTAGTGGGTTTCACATCTGCCTATACTAGGATCGCAACTGATGGCGTTGGATTCGTTACAGACAACTGGGACCGGTCCTCTCACAGGATGTCCAAGGATCAATATGGCGTTTGGGCTATCACGATTCCCAGCGACAACGGGAGGTGTGTTATCCCCCATGATTCGAAAATCAAGGTATGTCACAGTGCGATGCGCGATCCACATCATACTGACGTGTCCGGGGTTAGCTTTCGATGGTGATCCCTGGTGGCGAGCGCATTGAGCGTCTGCCAGCTTGGATTAAACGCGTTACACAGGATCTCGCCGTCTCACCCGTATATGACGCCCGGTTCTGGAATCCCTCGCCAGAGCATACGTACCAGTTCAAACACCCCCGACCCCCCAAGCCCGCCTCTGCTCGTATCTACGAGGCTCATGTCGGGATCTCGACTCCCGAAGGCCGAGTAGGCACCTACAAGGAGTTCACCGCGAACATGCTCCCGCGCATCAAGAACCTAGGATATAATATTATCCAGCTTATGGCGGTCATGGAGCATGCCTACTACGCTTGTAAGTCAACTGCAACACTTCTATCTTCGGCATATTTTCGGTACATAGATTGACATCTTTCTCCCCGATAGCCTTTGGCTACCAGGTCACTAGCTTTTTCGCTGCTAGCTCCCGATATGGTACTCCCGACGAACTCAAAGAGTTAGTCGATACTGCGCACTCGATGGGCCTAACCGTGCTGCTCGATGTGGTACATTCCCACGCGTGCAAGAACGTGCTCGATGGGTTGAATCAGTTTGATGGAACCGATCACCAATACTTCCACGGCGGAGGCAAGGGCTACCATGACTTATGGGATAGGTATGTTCACTTGTGCTCCTCCATGATAAATCCTAAACCGCCCCCGTTTCAGCCGTCTCTTCAACTATTCCCATCACGAGGTGCTCCGTTTCCTCCTGTCGAATCTGCGCTTCTGGATGGATGAGTATCGATTCGATGGATTCCGGTGCGTTTTTACCCATCTGCTTCCTACATCGACTGATGGTTGTGCTTGAAGCTTCGACGGTGTGACCAGTATGATGTACCTGCATCATGGAATCGGCACAGGTTTCTCTGGTGGATATCACGAGTACTATGGCCATGGTGTCGACAACGAGGCCGTTGTTTACCTGATGATTGTGAGTAGAACAACACTCGAGCCATCTAGCTGGATTGCTAATGTCCGGTTTGTGTGAACTCAGGCGAACGACATGCTGCACCAACTGTATCCCGATGTCATCACGATTGCAGAAGATGTCTCCGGGATGCCTCTGCAGTGCGTTGTGGTCGACAAGGGTGGCGTTGGTTTCGATTATCGTCTCGCGATGGCCGTTCCCGATATGTGGATCAAGATGCTCAAGGAACAGAAGGACGATGACTGGAAGATGGGGGACGTCGCGCACACACTGACAAATCGCCGATACCGCGAGAAGACGATCGCGTACGCTGAAAGCCACGATCAAGCGCTGGTCGGAGACAAGACTCTTGCGTTCTGGCTGATGGACAAGGAAATGTGTAAGCACGTTTTCATCGCCATCACTGTCACCGTCTTTAACATCATATCTTATCGTAGACACTCACATGTCTGATCTGACGCCAATGACCCCTATCATCGAGCGTGGTTTGGCCCTGCACAAGATGATTCGGTGAGTAAACGTAAGCTTGTTTTCAAGAATACCTTCTCATTATGTTCGTTCAGACTCCTTTGTCATTCGTTGGGTGGTGAAGGGTACCTGAACTTTGAGGGCAACGAGTTTGGTCATCCTGAGGTAAGTCTCCCCGTTTGCAACTCTTTTTCAGAGCCTGATTTAATCTTTCGCTAGTGGCTTGATTTCCCTCGTGCGGGCAATGGCAACTCGTACCATTACGCGCGCCGTCAGTTCAACGTCGTAGACGACCCCATGTTGCGCTACAGGTACCTCAACGAGTTCGATTCGGCGATGAACTGGCTGGAAGACAAATACCACTGGTTGGCTTCAGAGCCCGTAAGACTTTCCCCCCTCCTAGTTTGCTCCCTGATGCCTAATACAACTTTAATACCCCGCAGGCTTACGTTTCGCTCAAACACGAAGGCGACAAGGTCATCGTCTTCGAACGTGCTGGCCTCGTGTTTGTGTTCAATTTCCACCCCACAAATTCGTTCGCCGATTACCGCGTCGGTGTCGAAGTGGAAGGGGAGTACCGCCCCGTGCTGAGCAGTGACGAGAAGCGGTTCGCAGGACAGGGCCGTATCGATATGAACGGCAAGCACTTCACAACGCCGCTGGGGTGGAACAACCGCAGGAACTGGATGCACGTGAGTAAATTTGAACAAGAGATAAGGCTAGAGCTAACTCGTACCGGGGGATTGCGGCTGCTTTCGGATGCAGGTGTACATCCCCTCACGTACCTGCCTTGTGCTCGCAAAACACTAAGGCGACCATGGGTACCTCATGCTATAGATTTTTGCACCTTCTCGCGATGATGGCCGATACTTTCTTTTGTCTTTAACATTAAATCTCAATGCAAATGAACCTGTTCATTTTTTCGATGGTCTTAATCGGCGAGGAAGCTGAAATTTGGGGGCACGTTGCCGGATGTGGCTCATCCTCGACCCCACATCCCAGTCTGAATACGGTTTAGTCGGCGGTAAAGAACCGGAGAGATAACAAGGGCCTAGATCCATGTTTAAGCTCTGCCTGAGGTACAACAATGACGTAGATGGGATGTCCAGATATGTGAACTACAATATGAAATAGGATGATCTAGCTCATAAGTTATGGGCTACATGTAGCAAAGGAAAATGCAAGAAGAGAAGGAGGCAGAGGCCTTTTGGCGCCGAAGCGGGGGCATGGGAAAGGGGATGGTGAAGGGGAGTACGTCAGACGTTTCTGGAGCAAACGAAAATCGACAAGAAATCGAGATGCCGAATGGGATTCAATTGTGTTCAGCACGACCGGAGCAGGGCTTCTGCCCGGGCTGCATCCTGTCGATCGACCTGCAGGAACAAGTTTGAAATCGCTCAATATCAAGTGCAGATCGTGCACTCACCAGCAGGTTCGCAGTTTTGTATGTCGATGAATAGAGGTGGTTGATGCCGTTGCGGTGCAGGGTACTCGAGAAATGGTTGACGAGGCCATGTGTGTCTGAGGGCCGAGCAAGATCGCGTCAGGTCACGCCTTTTTCGCGCACGAAATCGAGGCGCAAACTTACCAAGCCCATGAGGTAGATCGATCGTCAGACACCGCATTGCAGCTTTTACTTCCCCGGAGCTCACGGCAATCTCGTCAACACCCTCCAACTCGTGCGCACTGAGAACCATGTGTCGATCCGAAGGGGGGAATAGGGATGCGAGCAATCGGACGTCGGCAACGACACTTGCGCATTCACCCTTGGCGCGCGTAAAGCTGAAAAAGGGTTGGGGAGGGGGGCTAGAACGTCGGGGTCGCAGTGCTGTATTCGGTGTACGGGCAGTGCTCGTTGCCCCTTCAGGGTGCGATGAAGCATGCAAGGCGGGGGAGATAGGTGACGTTGGGGACGGCGATCTCAATCCGGCCACGTCCGATCCCTCGTCGCATGGCGAGCAGGTGTTATTCAATTCGGCTGGAGTTTCGGGCTCCCAGAGCTCTTCGTCCTGAGGCTCGCGGGTGGCCGGGGAAGCCCAGGGAGTGGGGATCATGTTTGGGTACAGCATAAGCAGGATCATGCGGCTGAGCCAACTGTCCGATGCATCCTCGCTGAGACCAATGACGGCCAGATCCGCGGCGACTGTTTCGACAGGAGGCGGAGTAGTGGCAACTTGGCTCCTGTGTTGTTTTGGTTCGTCTCCTTCTTGTTCCGAGTCCGAGGACTCTGTGGACAGAGAGGACAACGGGGAGACGGTCGACGCATATGCGACGGGCAGGGAGAACGATTGGAAGGAGGCACTTGATGTGCTTCGATGCCGTTTAGGGGACGGAATAGCAAAGCTGTCATCCATGTTGACCACCCCAAAGCCGTGCATGCTGACGTCGCCGTCGAGAACTAGGGACCCCCTGATGCTCAATTTTTGTTCTTCCGGCGTGGCAGCAGGGATCACAAGGGGTGGCGACATGCGCGAGGTAAGAGCGACGGCGTCGGTGGAATAGAGGCCAAAGCCGGCGTGTGCCAATAGTGCAATGACAGAAGGCAAGGAAGACGACTTAACCTGATAAGGGGTGAGCGATTGCGACAGGATGGGTATTCATGGCGTCACGACCTACCAAAATAAAGTCGCTCATGTAGCTCGACTGGTAGAGGATCGAGACGCCGGCCCTGGCCAGGGCTGCAGAGATCTCGCACACCCGGGTCCCTGCGTCGCCTGGAGATGAGAGTAAGAGTTTTGGTAAAGTTGCTGGATCGGCGGTGCATACCAAACTTGTCCTCATCAATCTGGAGCACGCTCCATGTGTCTTGGGATATCTCGACCGAGGCACCCGACCGGGCACCCACCCTGCCGCGCCGCGCCAAAGGGAGAAAGTCTTCGAGCGTAGAGTCTTCAGCGAATATCGAGAGCTCTTGGGTGTTCAGTGTGATGTTCATGAACGTCGGGCGTTGTCGGAGGAACTGTTTGACCACATAGTGGGTTGTTTCGGGCAACCGAGGGCGGGGAATTGTACAGAGACGGAGGGTGATGTCGAGCACGGTGATGGTGACATCTGGGAGAAAGCAGGGCTCGTCCTGGAATGCCATGGGGGAGCAAGACTGGCGGCGGGTAAGCGGGGTGGCGCATGAGCTCGGCTGAGGACTCACAGTGGTGCGAGCGACCAAGATGTCCTCGACGGGGTGGGGCCAGAGGACAGAGGAGTTGGGGAGAGCGAGGGCGATGGAGGTGAGTCAAGGGTATATGAGTGTTCAAATTGCTCGGGACAGCCCCGATTGCAGACCCGGGTCCTCGGGCGGGGTTTGCTAATCCAATAATCTACTCTCCACACACTCCACACGTGCACCAACGTGTGTTTTGTTCTCGAGTCCCACGACGGCGTAGCGCAAGCTCTCAATGCTGACTTTGCTCGCGCGTCTGTGGCGCCCATTCAGCGATCATGGGACCGCGAGTCTATTATTCAGGGTGCTCAAAGCCCCTTTAGTCTGAGGCCCAGCCTCATCTCTTCCTCGACACTCTGAACCGCGACACCCCAGTGCCCACAGTACTGCTAGACACTCCAAAAAAGCTCTTGTCTCTCTTTGGTGCGCAGGCTCGTGTCCGTTGCTGACTGGTACCTGAACCTCCAGCAGACCACGCCATCCTGGAAATAGCCGTGCTGTCGTGCAGCTTGTGGGCCAATCTCGACCTGCTGCCCAGTTTCCATCCTTGGACTTTTTCATCAGCTCATCACGGTTCGGTTGTTCTTTTACCGTCCGCGGCACATCATGTCCACCAGCTACCCTCGCTCCCCTGGCGCCGATCTGGAACATGGAACGAAACAACGAAAGGTTCAACATGCGCGTCTGTCCTCGGAGGCCTCAGCACCGGAGACAAGCGACCATGGGGCTCGAAAAACTTTTGACTCCCCCTGGCTGAAATTTGCATATCGCCGAGTGTCGCTCGTTTTGGTACTTGTGTGTTTCTGCTTGGCTGGAATGCTAAGATCTGCCTGGCTTCCACCTCTTGCGAGGGGGTCCGCAAGGCTACTGGTATTTTTACCGGGCGAAGCCAGATCTGCCGGAGGCGATAGGGGTGACGCCGCTGATGCAAACCGGAACGATTTGGATAGTGTTCCTGTGTTGTTGCCGCAGCAAAATTCTGTGACCCCTCGCCCCCTAGAACTCGTCGATGGACCCAACGCTACCCGCCGATTTCTTACCTTTCTGCCGCACTCTGGATTTAACAACCAGCGCATTGCCCTGGAAAACGCAATGCTTCTTGCTTACATCTTGAACTGCACTCTGGTAGCGCCACCCGTTCGACTTGGAGAGCCTCTCCCGTACCGTCCCTTTGACACGTTGAGGAAATGGAACAGCCTCGCCTCACGGCCCAAGCCGCGGCATTGCGTTCAGTTTCCGCGCCTTCCTGACTGTGCGAGCTATAACTCGTTTGTCCAGATGCCGTGGAGCCAACTCGTGGACTTTAGATCTGTCCTGGATGAGCTTGGGCTAGATATGATCTTCGTGGGTGGCTCTCAAACGCCATATCAGTTCCTACGACAAATGGGCACCCCAAATGAATCGATTGCTTTTCTAAAGGACAACGAGCCATATCAATACCGTATACACGACTCGTCCGATGAACACGGACACGGTGGATCTGGCCCAAGATACCAAGACGAATGGCACCTGGACTACTTGCGCAAAGTACTGGATTCGGCAACTGCGATTCACTTTGGGTCTCTGTTCGGAACTGGGCGACTCAAGATTCAAAGCCCAGCCTACGCTATTGCTCGTGCCAAGATTCATAACAAGATGGTCATCTCGCACCAAGGCGTCCTGGATGCTGCGAGTGCCATTCGCAAAAAGATTGCAGGTCCGGCATTTGGTAACTCCCTGTATCTCGCTGTTCATGTGCGAGTCAGAGGAGGAAAGTTTAGGGACTCCGCAAAAAGGAACGGACGCCTGATATGGTGGGAGCTCGTCACTTGGCTCGGGGTCCCTCAAAAGAGTGCTGTCGAAATCGAGCGCCAGTTCCTTCGTGCGCACAAGAAGTACACCGGACCGCCTGCCCCACCTGACCTGGCCTTCCTCAAGAACTCGACCCGATCGCCTTTATCCAACGGCACGAACCCACACATAACCCCATCTGGCAAGATATCCTGTCCATCACCATCACCGCACACGCGCTCTAGGCCCAAAGTTTCCGATCTCGGTGTCCCGTTGTTCATCGCGACCGACGCTCCAAATCCTCGGGCCCACTCGTCTTTGGCACTCTTTTATGCAACGTTCCCGTGTGTGCTTGTGTTGTCCGATTTTCGCCAGGAGCTGGATTCGTTGAATGCGTTTCAGGACGTTGATGGCTTGACTATGGGTAGTTTCTTGGTCCCGCTTGTTGATGCGGTTGTCGCGGGACAGGCGACGCATGTTATCGGAACTCAGAATAGGCGGGTTGTATTATTTGGTCGCTGGGGTGCTGTCTGACGACCATTTGTAGCACGTTTAGCGATTTTGTCACTAATATCTTGCATCCAGCTTATGCAAGAGGTGGATAGGTCTGCTGAACATTCAATGAGTTGTAGTCTAGTTAAGAATATAGTTATGTATCGATGCGACTGTCAGTCTTCAGCTTCAATTATGGAGTACGTAGGAGCGTCGAGCTTTTCGTGGCCCTTGAGGAAGGTAAGCCCGACGACAAACATGTACTCGACGGTCTTGCCGCCTTGTTTAGCAACGAGTTCCCCAGCAGCTTTCGCCGATCCTCCTGCGATATCGAGTGTTAGTGAAAGGACTGGAACTGCAGGAAAGTGGCCTGCCTGTTGCGATCAGGTCGTCGATGATGAGAACGTTGCTGCCTGGAGTAATAGCGCCTTCTTGCATGTCAAATGAATCCTGGCAAAGCATGGGTTTACTGGCCGATCGTGCAATCAAACACTCACAGAGCCATACTCCTTTTCATACACCGCAGTCGTGCACTTTCCCGGCAGCTTGCCCTTTTTCCTAACTGGGACAAACGCCGCTCCCAGCCGGAGGGCGATAACCGGCCCAAGAAGGAACCCTCGAGCATCCAACCCGACAATGGTATCGATCTTTTTCGTCTCGAGCCTGGGGACCGTTTGGGACGTGATATGGTGCACCATGTGCGTGATGAGCGTCTCGAACGCGATGGGGTCCCTCAGTATCGGAAAGAGATCGAGAAAGGTGATGCCCTGGATGTAGAGGTGAGCGGGTGTGACCAAGAGCGGAGTGCTGAAAAGACCTTTTTGGGGAAGTCGGGGTGGACGCCGAGCAAGCTGCGCAGGTACTGGACGTCGGCCATGGTATCTCAGCTCGCAGAGTTGGAGTAAAGTTTAATAATGGTTCCTAGTGATCGGCTGGATCCACCTGGACCCTGACTCGGCTCAGGGCCGGCTGCTAAGCGCCTCGACGTGGCGGTTTCTCCCCTACTTGTAGTTCGCGTGCTCCTTGGAACTATGCACTGGAGGCAAATGTGGCCTCACACTCTGTTTGCGGTCGTTGCGCTCTATCTAGAGATATCGTATTGGACAAGTCAGTCCAGGTTCGGGGCCACTGCGCAGCCGTCATTCGATAACCGAAATTGGACGAAGGAAAGGAAGGTATTATTTAGGTGAGTTTTGTTCGTGGTTGTGGTTGGTGGATTTATTCTGATACACGTTATGTAGGGATGAGACGCGTCGTCTGTGGCACCATGGGTTTGACTCTTACATCGACCATGCATTCCCCATGGATGAAGTGGGTAGTCACGCATCCTTGTTTGTTGATGTGCGACTGACTAGTTGTTTCAAAGTTGATGCCAAAGTCGTGTCGTGGAAGAGGGCCAGATTGGGATAATCCGTATGTCTGGGCTCTGTCGTTGGGTGAACGACAACTCATGTTATTCACAGCTCCAACATCGGACACAACGATGTAATGGCCAACTTTAGCTTAACTCTCGTCGACAACCTAGATAGTTTTGTCGCTTTCAACAACTACTCCGGTTTCGAGTGGGCTGTTCGCCAAGCCATTGACGTAGTTTCCTTCGACCAGGATGCGAAACCTCAGGTACGTCCAGGGGCTACAACTCACCGTCGTCTTTCTCAAGCCGTGATATTAGGTCTTTGAAATCACAATCCGTGGCATGGGAGGGCTGCTATCTGCGCACATGTTCGCGTCGGATCTGGTCGGGCAATGGGGGTTCGGTCTGCCTTGGTATCGAGACGAAATGTTACACTTGGCACACGACCTAGGAAAACGACTCCTTCCAGCGTTTAATACATCCACTGGCATACCTTTTGCTCGAGTATGTCAAGCCCCGCCTATGTGCGCCTTGCGCTATGTACTTACTGGTACCTGCCTAATAAGATCAACTTGCGCCATGGGGTCCCACCAAAGGAAACATTCGAGACTTGTCAGTGATAAATGCTCCCTCCGTCCCTTGTATCCTGATTGATTTGAGTTTGTAGGCTCTGCTGGCGCAGGATCCCTGCTGTTAGAGTTTACGACGCTGTCTCGTCTCACTGGAGATCCTAGATTCGAACAAGTCGCTCGGAAGGCATTCTTTGCCATCTGGAACCGTAGGTCCGACCTCGGACTCGTCCCCAATACTATCAACCTTGCCACCGGTGTGAGTGGGTTTACGACTCTCAAGGGAACTATTCTGAGCCCCGAACACACCTACAGAAATGGCTCCAACCCGAAATTGCTGGAATTGGTGCAGGTATTGACAGCTTTTACGAGTATGCGCTAAAAATGTATGTGATGACGGGTAGGTTTGCTCGCTCGCTTGCACCGGACGAACCCTCATTCATTTTGTTCAAGGCGAGTCCGAGTACTACGACGTGTGGCGGGAAGGATACGCACAAATCATGAGGTACTCGCGCGGTCCTGAAGGCTTTTGGGTGGGTAGACGTGTCAGATTATCGCGTGTTCGCTGCTGAACTAGTTTGTGACAGTACAGAAACGTCGGAGCAACAACGGGCCAGCTTGCCACCGTATATATTGACTCTCTTTCTGCGTTCTGGCCTGGTCTCCAGGTGAGTAGGTGCATTTGCAGATGCTGGTCAAAGTCTTGATTACCGCCTTTGCGTGACAGGTTCTTGC
This sequence comes from Ceratobasidium sp. 414, assembly GCA_019616945.1. Taxonomy (NCBI): domain Eukaryota; kingdom Fungi; phylum Basidiomycota; class Agaricomycetes; order Cantharellales; family Ceratobasidiaceae; genus Ceratobasidium; species Ceratobasidium sp. 414. The sequence goes on along the minus strand of WSTK01000002.1, from coordinate 135,610 downwards.
TGGCGATGTTCAGAATGCGATCAAGTCTCATCTCGTTTGTGAGTCATACGCTACGAACTTGTATCCAGCAACTCGAGCCTTGTTTTGCCAGACTGGAACCTCTGGCGCAGATATTCTGGAATACCTGAAACATTTAGCATTGCTAGTCGCTCCGGTGTTACATTAGGATATCCTTTGCGTCCAGGTGAGTTCCCAGCTCGTTCAACGTAACAATTTGTTGATCGGCTGTTCGCAGAGTTCATCGAGTCTACATACTTCCTTTACCAGGTAGGCTAGGTTGACTGGAATACCCGATGTACTTAATCACCCTTTTTCAAGTCTACGAAGGACACCTTCTATCTGGATGTTGGAGAACGTGTCCTTCTGGATTTAATACGAAGAGCAAAGGTTGAATGTGGCCTCTCAACCCTTTCCAACGTGCAAACTGGGGAACATGAGGATCGAATGGAGTCGTTCGCGCTATCAGAAACCCTCAAGGTGGGTTGCATTTGGGATCATTGATAGTGGTTCTTCACTCATCCAGCTTTTAGTATTTATACTTATTATTCGATGAGGACAATAAAATCAATTCGGACCACTCGAATCTAGTGTTTACAACCGAGGGTAATCAGGATTTTGGCGCATACACTCGTCCTGTGCTCATTTTTATCAACCAGGACATCCCATATCGCTTCCTCGAAAGCATTTAAAACCTGCAACTGCGATATCGCGCTATTTCAGACAAAAAGAACAAAACTTTTGCCCCGTGTACCGACCTACTCGGAATCCTCCAGACCTATTCCTTGGAGAGTCATATGGCCTAACCCAATCAATACGAAGTCGCCCCGACGCAGAATATGGAAGGTTCATCACTGGACTAGACCTATCTGTCGTAGCACCTTTCGATGAACAATGGTGGGATGCGTCTGGTCGGTGCGAGGTCCCACAGGCCGAGGAGTATGTGAGCACAACCATCTCTCACACTCAATCACAATCCCCTTTTGATTTCGATTTCGATGATCTTGCTGCTCGCCTTTCTGAACTGCTGGGCGTTTCTTCCAAATCTGAACAGTCTTTCGACTATGTCTTGAGTATCGATGGCTCGGTTACCGAAGCGGATAAGAATCTAGGGCCTTCCAAGGTACATCGGGTCGAGGGCGGATTTATGGTTCGGAATATTACTGGCGTCAAAGCGTAAGTGAGCTCGAACACAGAACCAGTTCTTAGTAATGTTTTATTCCTAGACGCATGACCGCCAGAATGGATGGACAGGGCTACGACGTGACTATGCGTATGTACTCTTCAGTTCCACAGCGTAACCTCGCGGTTCACAAACTTGTTTTAGTTGGACACCATAGGGTTTTAAGTGGACAACGAGTGTTTATTAGCGACCCTGCCCTTTTGGGGATCCCTGGTTTCGCTAAATCAGACAAGCCATCGCGAAAATTAGCCGTGCGACTCTACTTGAAAAACCCAGCTACTTCCGAAGAGGCAGACTTGTTTGCTACGACCTCGCTCTTTGGTGCGGACCCCGAATCCGACAGCGGGCCAGCGGCGTTCAGGGTTGGATTTACTTCGCTGCGCGTCGTGGCGACCAATACCGACAACTTAGACGGTTGTAGCTCTTATGCTGGAGGACGGGAGGTCTTAGGGACTGTACTCGTGGTCAACCGAGGTGAGTATGCGCTTGTACTCATGTTGCAACGTGCTCAGTGTTCCCTAGGGACATGCACCTTTATGGAGAAGCTACAAAGAGCAAAAGAAGCGGGCGCGGCCGGAGTTATCGTCGTATCCGACAACGACAGTTTTATCAATCCCAGCGTCGATGAGACCGAACAGGAATCTGCTGATGCTGAACTGGCTGACGTGGCGCTGGTGGTCGTGACGAGTACAGAAGGGCACAAATTGTCTAAAATGCTAGAATCCGTAAAGGGTAAGGCGACTGACTTGACGGTGGAGGTCATGCGACAACCCTCGTTGGAGGACGAAATAGAAAAAGAAGAAAAACCACGGCTTTTGTACATCAACGGAAAAGCTTTGCTTAATACTGGTAAGTGTAAACCGTTCTTGCGTGTGTACTGTCATACTAACGTTGCTCAGTTATCATGCTGTGACGTCTATATGGTTGTAGAACCTGGTTTATTTATACATCACTGTGCTTGCTATCGTCGCCCGGATAGGAATTGCATGTCCTCTGCTAGGTTAATTTCCATTTTTGGAGCCAGTCAACCCGTAATGAAAGACCATATTAATTGACCCGCTGGTGGAAGAAAATATTTCATTTCAAATTCGCCACACCCAACCTCGACCAGCTTAGGCACAGGCTGCTGTCACGTTTAATCTTGACACTCTAGGAACCCTTCCCCAGCCATGCTAAGAACGCTGCGCGAATCTGGCTCCGGTAGAATTACACCTGGAGGGCAAATGTGGGGATTATTTTTTGCTTGCTGGCCTCTTTTGTTTATCCCCCGAACTCTTTTAGTGGCGACGCGGAACGTAACGACTTGCTGAGCGTGCTTGATTCTCATGGTCAATCATTTTTGAGCTCTTTTGATTTGCCTGTGCCGGGCTCGGCTCAGCCAAAGTTGCCCAAGAAAAAAAGAAAGGTCCAAGGTGAGCGTTCCCCTATCTTGCGGGGTTGGCGTAACAAACTTCAACAGCACCGAATAAGTCCGAGACTGCGGAAGAGGCGACACTCAGAGAGGCAAGAGACAACGTGCACGCTGTAGAGGATCCAGGTATGTGATCCATGCGATGTTGTCCTGATAGCTATTTAGCCTCAATCATAGGTCCTTCGACTAGGCGGGTTCCAGATGTTGTGGTATTCGACGAACGTGTTGGAGCATCAACCCAACCCACGGGCCGAGCCAAGAAGAGATTCATGGTACGCTTGGGTGGCTAAAAAGTCTCTTGGCAAAACTAACTCGCCAATCAAGTCTTCTAAAATAAATCACGTTATGGAGGCTCCTAACCCCACACAGAGCGGTTCAGCTCCCGATGAAGACATCGACAGGGAAGAAGAACAATCCAACACCAGAAACGACAAACTTCTTCACGAGCTCGTACATTCCCAGTTGCTGAACAATACGCAAGCATATGGTCCTAACCAAGGCTCGGCGGGCCGCAGTCGCATCGTTGTCGGACGGCTTGTTGAACTGGCGGAAGACGCAAAAGTCGGGCAGGGGGCTGTTTCCCTCGTCGCAAAAGAGCGAGCCCAACATGCGCAACGGGTGAGGATAGGGCTAAGAGAGAAGGCCAAACAGCGCGAGGCCAGGGCCTTGGAGGAGGTACGTTAAAGACCAATCTTGCTATTGGGACTAACTTGCTCTTGGCTAGGCAAAAGCTCTCGGCAACTATCATCCTTCGATAAAGCGGAATTTCGCGACTCTCGGTTCAAAGGCTGCCAAACAACGAAGAGAGAGGGGCTTGGCACTAGGCATTGGGAAATTCCGGAATGGTGCGCTCAGTATCAGCAAAGACGATTTGAGGTCCGTGCAAGGCCCATCAGATAGGAGTGCAAAGGGGGGCAAAGGAAAGCGCCGCTAAATGTGATCATCGACGACCTTTTACCCAAATGCGAAAGATAATCAATCTCCTCAACGTTGTTGAACGCGAGTGTATTGCCCAGGCGCTGTTGTTTGTTTTGACTTGCTTACTATTGTATTATCTAATTGAGATTTGGGCATGTTCCCCCTCGTAGGCCGGACCACGTTGTCGCCCTTCCGCTCCCCACTTGTACCTCGAGGTGCTCACCAGACTTGATGGCGATCTGAACCACACTGTCGCTTGTATAACTAGTGCCCAGCCCTTGATCACAACGACCTTACGCCTTCCACCCCACCCCGCTCCCCGATCCCGCTATATTACGCCATGAGAAAGTTTGGCATCCGTCGTGCGCTCAGTACCAAGAGCGTTCCTCGCCCCCAGGATCCAGAGTTCGTTCAAGAAGAAGTTGATGAACATGGGCATGTTCACGCCGCAAGACAGAAGCCACAGCGAAGCAACTCGCTGCTGAAGCGCGTGTTCCGTAAAAAAGTACGAGACTCCTATTCCGTTCTCAGACTTGATGTTGACAGTAGCGCTTGGCACGTAGAGCAGACACTCTGAAGACCTCGACACTATTCATTCTGGTGAAGTTCATGTGAGTATTATTCAGAGTTATTCGCCCTCCTTTTCTAACACATGTTTGCAGGCAGCACCAGTGATACCTGTTACCGCCACTTCAGCGCACGGCAGTGATCATGGGGGGTACAGTTTTGCTGGCGCCGGAACCCACTTGATGAGCGAGCCTCACCACGATCTCGGGCATCGCGACCCCTCAATTCGTGATCGCCATTCCGTGCGCGACCATTCCGTGCGCGATCATTCCGTTCGCGACCATTCCGTTCGCGGACACACCCTGCGGGACGATCGTTCGCGGGGTTATCCTGAAGACTACGCCTCAACTACTGGCCACACCCATCATACCCACCACACTCAACACACTCGACCTGAGATGTACGACCAAGGCTATGCTCGTGATGAACATTACCCCCATGAGCATGTCACTGTTATCAACGATTCTCCACGCCAAAGCCATCACACACCTCATGACTATCACGCGGCACCATATAGCACAACAGGAGGGACCGTGGTTCATGATATTATTCGCGACGACCATTCTGCCAGTGGTCGTAGCGGGCGAAGCTATAGGTCTGGCTCTCGTGGTAAGAACGAGGTGGAAGTTAACTTGAAGCCAGGGGAAAAACAGGTGCGAGGTTCCCCAGTTTACAATATTGCGTATGGTTGACAAGCGAGCATTCAGGAGTTCGAGATCGGCCCCAATACTCAACTCATAGTGCCAGAGGACGTGGAGCTTGAGGTGAGCCCTTGAATCTCTCACCGACCAAAACGATATTGACAACCCTATTAGATAAGTGATGGCAAAGGCGGCTGGCTTCCATATCACGAATCTTTGCTGCGCCGACCTCCTCGTGAGGAGGTTTATGTTATTTCCGGGGGTTCCAATTTCATAGTTGAGGACGAGGTGAGTACGCCTCTGACAGGGAGAAATAATGAGCTCACGACCTCCCAACGCAGATGGGAAATATATTGCATAGGTACGTGGGCTTTGATTCCTATCGTGTTCGCTCCTAACATCCCGATATAGGTCTCAACCAAGAACCTATTCGACCGCACCGGTTTCTGTTGTCGGCTCCGTGACTGGCCGTTCTACTCGCAGCAGAAGGGACGAAGGTCAGATTGTGTATGTTGATGGCTAGGTTTGACGCATCTTTTTGACATCTGGGCTTGGTGTATACGGTTTAACGTCATCGTTGAATAAGTTGCAGCTTTCTAGTTTTCGTGTTTATAACGCCATCCTATAACAATATTAGACATCTGACTCTATTCATTTTATTGGCAAAATCAATGTATCTAGGTGGCCCGGTTTCCTACTTGCCAGTTGAGTTAGCAACGCGTGGGACTATAATTGTACTTTCAATATGTAGACGTCACCTGGGTGTGGTCCTACCGTTTGAGGCAATTGACCCCTTATGCAAGTTTCGATCTGTGGAGAAGGGACGCGACCACTATGTATGCCTTTATATGTGGTATGACAGATCGTCATTATCTCATTGTGGCGGCTCCACAATCACGATTGGCGCCGGTTTGGATTGTTCTTCGCTTCCATCCAATATAAGTACCTCGGCCATATCTCTCGTAGATGTGTGCCTCTCTTTCAGCGCCGGAACTTGTTCTCCCCTTCTCTAGCAAGGTAACTGCAACCACCGAACCTCGAGGTCTTGATGTTGTGACTAACCAGACCACAGTTTGCTAAAAGGAGATCCACCCATAATCACTATGCAAAGCGATCCCGTTCAGAGGCGGCCTAGCTCTTCTCGTAGGCCCCCCGGATTCCTGCCCCTACCACGTCTTGAATCAAACGGCTGGAGCACGCCAACGACGCCCTCACGAGCCATTTCCCCCTGGGAGTATGGCACACCAGGCCCTTCCACGGATCCCTGGCGTGGCCATCCAGTGCCGCCCCCTCTCCAACCCCTCCGCTTGTCGTTGCTTCAGCACCAGGCAGACAGCCCGGCTTACACGGCAGCCAATACACCCGATAGCCCACATCCACTATCTCCGTTGTCTCCGGCACGTTTCAGCAGGCCAGATGGCTCCGCCTTGGGCATCATCGTCCCTCCTGGGACGCCACCAGCAGATGCCCTCCCGAGATGGCTATCAGACAGAAGATTTCCCAAATCGAAACCTGCATCTCCCGAGGCTCGGCGCTCTTCGTCGAAAGGGCCCGCACCACGTTCAGCGTTCGACTATCCAGCATACACATTGGCTTCACCTGCGGTGTACGACTGGCGAAACGAACCGCGGCCGTTTGTGCGAACGCCCGATCCTATGGACGAGGGAAGCAGTGTCCTCCCACATGTCGTGTCCGTAGACAGCTTTCCGTTCGATCTTGAGGCTGTTGCTGGTGAGCGCGTCCACACACCGACCAAGCCCCGGATTCGGCCTCGCCCTTTGCCACGGTGTTCATCAGACGATATGGCCGATGGGCGACTTTTTCGCGTAAACGCATGGGGCGAGCATGAATCACCCACCGACGCCGCCAGCGGGCTATTCTCGCTGATGCAAAGTCGAAGCGGGACCAGGCAACTTCCACAATCCCCCCTCGCTTCGAGGGTCCCATCTCGGGGTCCCTCTTCAGAGTAGATGTGCATATAATGTCCGCCTTCTCGTACACCATTGTGTTCCCGTTTGGTTTCGCACGGTACCCATAAATTGTACATTATATTGGTGTTCACGCCTTAGTTGATCGACATCCTAAATACTCCCCGAGAGTTGTTGTGCTGTATTTAGCGACCTCATTACCGCCTCCATCGCCTCCGCCGTATCTTTTACTTGTTTTACATCCATATTCGAGGCCACGGTTATCTGAGTTAAATGCTGGGATAGCGAATCCAGGGCCCCCTGAAGAGCTTCCGTGGCCGATAAAAAAGCAGTTGCCCCGGTAGGCGCAGTGTTGAAAGCTGAAGTAGAATTTGAGAGTAATGCGTCAACTAGAATCTGAGCCTGGGGGGCTACGCTCGCGGATTGTTCTCTTGGCACATCTTGAACGGTCGTTTCTGCTATTTTAGTTGATGGCTCGGCGGGCGTTCCTTTAGGCCTTTGTGGACCAGAGGAAGAGGCTGCATTTCCTCGAGCCGTTGGAGTTGGCTGGGCCACGAGTTCGCCATTTTCGTCAGTGGTATAGACTGTCCCACAAACGACACATTCCTGATGCCAATGACGATTGAGTTGGGGGTCGCTATTCGGGGACTTTTACGACACGCACCTTTCGAGGATCAGGTTGAGCACCAGGTCGCGCGCGCGGTGGCCTCACTAGCGGGATCGCCCAACAGTCTTCGTTGATGCACTCGTCTGATAGCATTGCCCATCCCTTGAGCATCCTGGCCCCTATTTCGCTGGATGCGCGATCAGACTGTGCTCGGCGACGCAGTGTTTCGGCAGAAGGCGGTGGGAGTACAAAGTCTGGAGTATGAGGAAGGCTGATGTCTGTAGCTGGAGTAGAGGTTCTAGAATGTGCTTGCCCACCAGCGGTGCTCGAAGAAGACGACATTTTAGCTCGATTGTTGGGCTCAGTACGGTGGCTGGCAGAGGATGAAGTCTAAAGCGTATTAGAAATCATGCCTAGCCATTTGTTAGCTAAGCATATAGCGCGGGCAAAGTCGGGTTGAAGGGGCCCGCGTTCGTTCCAGCAACATTTATGCTAGGGCAGCTGAGTGGATTGTAAGGAGACGGGCAAGGCAGGCACGCAGTACATTGCAATGGATTACAGATTTGTTATGCCCCCATCAAGCAGCGCTGGCCTTAGTTTTGGCCCTGGTTGAATGCTACTTGTGAGTAGTTGTAATGTGATAAAGTGGGCCAAGACCTACACCTGGTACCCAACGGCCACGAAGGGGATCGCGAAGCCAGTTCCCAGAAACAGGAATGTCTTCACGGCAAAAGCAGCCTTATTTTGGTAGGAGAACGGAGTATTCTACAGAAGGGTAACGGACTTCAGCCATGGCGTATCCAGTATATACAAGTGCTCACGTTGCCTATCACGTTGTCTGATAGTAATGGCACCCGGATTAACCCTATGATTTGGTTACTCAGGACTCCTGTAGGACTTACCAACGTGCATGGAGCGGCGACCAATAGTCTGGCGCATGGCGATTGCATTACGAGTGGCAGCGCGAGCAGCGATCAAAGACATATTGGCCAACAAGGACGATTCAAGGTATTAAGGATGGGGGATCGTCGCGGTGAGAAACGCTGTCTTCGTCACGTGGTCTGACGGCCCGTTCTCCGCCTCGACCACAAATCTCTGTAGTGGAGATATCATAGCTGCTTTTCTGTGCCCATTTGCTGCGCGGAGGGAGTCCTCTATCCTCTGGTTTGACCCTTGGCGTTTTTGGCTGTGGGACGCTGCACAGCGTTGACATGGTCAATTGACCGATGCGTGGTGAGCACCCTATGAACCCCACAGAAAGCAGTAATATATCACACAAATCATCGCTCTCACATGTAAGATTCGTTTGCCACTATGCACCACGCAGAAGACGCGCAACCAAGCGAATCCGTGTACGGTCGTCCCAAACGTGTTCTACCGTTCGTAAAGAATACGTCTCGCGGCCGGGGACAAGGAAGAGGGCGAGGGAACGGCATAAATCCAGGAGGGGGACGGGGCCAAGCTGCAGGCCGTGGGCTTAGTCGAGGCACTACACTCGCCCCTGGTATATCTCGTGCTGGTCTTGCTCAACCCTCAGCGACACCTAGTTCTAGCGACTGTCCTCTTTCTTCGGAGCCCCAACCTGCGTGGGTATCCAAGTCTGAAAGCACAGGAACAACCAGTGCTATTGCAACAGCAGCGCCCAGCGGTGCTCCAGCTACTGACCGTCTTGCGACTCAACCCCGACGCAGGAAGTTTCGCCCAAAGATGCGAGACCGCCCTCAAGCAGACAAATCTTCTGCCTCGGGTACTGGTGCTCTGAAACATCCTCTCAACGAGCAGCTAGATTCCAACGCGAATACTTTATTATATGCCGCAGACCCTCCTGCCAAGCGGCGGCGCGTTGATGAAGCTCTTGTTACGGCGTCTAACTCGACCCCTGCACCTGGGATCAATACCGTCAAATTGGAGGAACCAGGAGAATCATTACCCAACCCGTCTCTGGACCAAGTTACCACTGGCACCAAGTTTATCGGTTATGACAAGTACCCCAAATGCCACTTCGGTTGTGGAAGGTCAGCGAAAGAAGTCCTCAACAACCGGCGGTCTGTCAAGGGGCAGGGGGTTCGGGATTTGCAAAAACAAGGCTTAGTAGTAGGTGCTGTGTTCATTCGGGACGATGGTATTGCGATCGATTGGTCACTTCCCCCTGGCAGCAGAGTAAACGAGCCAATCCCTTCAGCCGAGACACCAGTCCCGCAACCCGGCATCTCACACGTTGGCCCATCTTTAGCATTGTCATCCCAACATCACGGTACCCCACCACCGTCGAGCGAATCGCCACCACCGCACCCTGATCCTCCTGCAACTTCCGCACACGCCCCACCTGCCCACCGCCCGACCACACCCACACCCACTGAGATCGCTTGCCGAGAAGTTCTAATACCTCCCCGGTGTCTTCCCCTGCGTGGTGATACGCAAAAGCTGGAAATCTGGGTGGTTGAACAGATGCAGCTGCTTGAAGCTGAGATTGGGCCAGCTCTTGTTCTGCAGCCAGAACTACTTGGTATTGGCGAGTACCTCACTGGCCAGTGTGTTCCTAGTAACGTAACACCTCGCGTACGACTACGGTATGAACGACCTACACGGATTGTCTCGGAAGGTCAGCCTGACACGGTTCAAAGTGAGTTAAACACCAGCTAGCATTTACTTTGACCCTTCTAACACACATCTCCTGACAAAGCTACGAGCCGGGATGTTGCCTCCATATCACGCAACCCCGATCAGCCGCAAGCTTCTACTACCAACCCTACTTCGCCTAATCATCCAATGCACGCTGGCCCTCCAATAGCGCATTTACCCCAGTCACCATCACCGGGTCCTCGCGATCACAATACTCCTACTATTAAAGCCGAGCACGACGAGCTAGCATTCGACCCTCCTTCACCGTGCCCAATACCTCATCCCGTGCTTCCAGATGCCTCGTCCGCCGAAGTGGCACGTTCACCACCTAGCCTGAGCCTCGATCACTCAGCGCGAGCGTGCCTGAGCGGGAGTCCTCTTGATGGACGGGGTACTTTGCTTGGCAGTGAATCGCCGTGTCCTGAACCGATCCCCGCTTCAGCTGCTGAGATGGAAGAAATCCAACAGCTTCGTCGAGATTTGGAAGCCTCACGGCTAGAAGCGGAGCGAAAACATAGAAGTCTTGAGCAACGCATATTGGAGCTCTCGCGGAAACACCTCGAGGCAGGAGTGCTCCAAGCCGAAACACCGGCTATCGTTCCAAAGGCAAACATGGATAGTCCGGTTCGAATCGTGGACGAATCTAAATCCAAGCTACTTGTCCTACGTCGAGGAAAACACGACAAGACGCGTCGTTTATTCGCGCCATCCCAGTTCATGATGCTTCACGTCTCCTGGTTAGGGGTGTTGCAACTAATGGACCAGAATACAAGGTGTGACCGTATCTGCTCTCCCATTACCGCTGGCTGGACTCTCTGCTAGACAAATTGTTGCAACTGGCTTTGAAGAGGGTGCGCCTGATGCTGAATCTGTGGAAGACGCATGCTTGCTGTCAGAGTCTTCTGTTGCTCTGGCTTTTGCAGGAAATGGCTGCCAGCTCGGGGTCGCAACTCTAGGTGGAGTAAGCATACATCTATTTTCAGATTACAGCAATACCTCACCTTAACCATAATAGAAGAACTTCAAGTACCTCCCGCTCTCCGGTCAGCCCCACGAGGCGAAGGGAATATGTGCTGTCGTACCTGTCAATTCTAGCGAGGTGGTTACACTCGGATATAACCACGGCTACGCTCACTGGCGCTTTGATCGGGGCACCTGCTCTACAGCTCCACTTCCCATACCCAAATTGCATCAATGTACAGCGTTGGCATACGAGCCCGTCGCGAACAATATCATCACCTCAGGCTCAGACTCTGGCAAGCGGAGCAAACTGGGCGTGTACAGCCTGCTCGATTCTCAAAGTATACCCACCATTGTTGATCTCAGCAACCATGTGCACCGCATTCATACCGACGCGGAGAGTCCTTCACTGTTAATTCTCGAGGTAACGTAGTTCAATCATGAAATCGGGCCTGTTATCTCACCTATACTGTCCTAGCTGGCTCGACTCGATGACCAATTCCAGGTCCACGATATGCGTCTGCCGTTGTACCAGAGTGTACAGAAATTTGGCTATCAAACCGTCGTCCATGAGAAAGGGGCGTTCCGGACTCGAGGTGAGATACCTAAAAGCATTACTCGAACTCTGTTAAGGCCCCAGTGTAGGAAGCATGAGGGGCCACTTTTTCGCCCGAGGAGATGTTGGAATTGTAAGAGCATGGGATCGCCGTAATCTTTCGACTTGCCAAACTGTAAGCACCAGTTTTAGAAACGTGCATTCTTGATAGCTAATTGCAAGCTCAGATCTCTGTAATTCCGCACCAAAAGGTCGTGGACGTTATCTTAAATGGCAGCTCACTCACTTGTGCCACCGAGTCTCATCACGTTGTATCTTATCCTACGTTTTGACTAGTTGTATGCTTTGGTTTTGTAGTTATTCGTATTATTTTATGTCATTCGCGGCTGGTGCTTTCCTACCACCCTTGCTCGGAATACTTGAAACCGATTCATACAAAAGATAAGCCAAAACGGTGCTCGAACATCGGGTGTCGCAAATAGTGGGACTAGTACAGTCGACGAGCAGTACCCCAGTGGCTACTGATTGATTTCATCAAATCGTTCTCCAAGGATGCTTCTGTTATAATCCGCACAAGACTCGGGGCCGGTTCTTCTGCGCAATCCTCGAGTGCTGCATCGTCTTCATCGATCAAGGCAGGATCCTCGAACTCAAGTTCGTCGGGCAAAGGATCAAGTTCGTCGTCCTCTTCGGTCACCGTCCAGCGGGGGTCCTGTTCGTCAATTCTAGTACCATCCAGCACCTCGCCGGGGCCATACTCCACTCCTTCCTCGTGCTCGGCATAGGCACCTTCGTAGAAATCCTCACCGAAATCTTCACCGACTGGCAGATAAAAAGGCCCGTCTTCATAGCCATAGGCCTCATATTCTGCGTCTTGTTCATCGCAGGGACCATAAGGTTCGTCAAGCAAAGGATATTCAGAGCCGATTTCGTCGCAGTATAGAGGTCCTTGTGCCGACTCCAATGAGAGTATATACCCAGCGTCGTGTTCGTGATAGTTAAATGAAGGAGGCCCATAATGGTCTGGTACCTCTAGCCGCCACTCTTCATATCCACCATCAGCGTCCATGAGATCGGCATCGAGCTGTCCATCATGAAGCGGGAGTTCCATCGAGCTCGCGGGAGAGTGAAAAGCAGATATGGGAACGTGGGAGATGTGTATATAGTCGTGGGGCATATCAGATGGGCTCGGAGCATCCGTGTGGAGGTTTCCGGATGAATCGAGGTGGTCGCTATGGGAGCGCAGAGGAGGCTGGACTATCTCGCTAAGAGTTATACTAGTTCTAAGGTCGATTTCTCCATATAACGGTGGCGATGGGGCAACAGGGGGTTCCACGGACACTCGAGTTGCGTGAAAATAAGAGGATGTAGTCTGGCGCTTCTCATCGGATGGCTTCGGCGGTAATGGCGCTGAAAGGATGCCTTGGGACGTGACGGTATGCGTTTCTGGCTTGCGCAGTCTCGAACTCCAGGAGCACTGGCCCACCCCGATGACAGCAGTTTTCGGCTTCGAAGGGGGAGGGGGGGAAGGTAAGTTGGGACGGGTAGAAGCGACTTCCCGATCATGAGACAGAGCCGTTTGCTCCTCGACGTCCCAAGGTGGCGAGGCTTCACGCACGGATCCAGTTATAGGAAGAGCATTGCCTCCAGCACCGTTGTGGTCCACAAGTACCCGTTCACTCGAAGGCCCATTGTCGGGCGGCCGTGAGATACTTTCCCCATTTCGACGGTCCGTACGTTCCATGATGGAATGATCGCTATGAGGTGCAGAGTCGTCTGAATCGTCCACCGAAATACCGTCTTCCGAACGAGCGAGGCGGGCCTTATTGAGAAATGCAGATTCGGAGAAGACGATGCCTAGCAGAGCCTCGGAAATTAAAACATGGGACTGGGCACGCCGTAAGAGGTGCTTTACCTGGCCTCCCAGCGAGCTGGGGTTTAGTCTGTACTTTTGTAGACGCCTTGCCCTTGTTAAACACCCCCACCGACGCACTTGGTTTAATCTAAAAATACTGTATAAGGGCTTGCATCGAAACTATCACTTACTGGCCTACCGTCAGGCGCGATTTGCCCATATTCTGCCCCGAGAACGTTTGCATCAAGAGAAGAGCGGGCGCAACCTTGGCTTTTTTCAAGTTCGACTTGGGTACAACCTTTTGGCGCTTTTTCTTCGGTTGCCCGTTATCTCCCTGTGAGGATGCTGTTTCCGAGACTGCGTCCCCGTCAGCTGCGTTCATCGCAGCTCGCCGCGCCCGTCTGCGATTACGGCGTTGTGCTAGCCCTGCAGAAACATATGAAGATCGGCAGGGGATGAATTATGCGGAAAGCCTACTCTTAGAGCGCTCAGATTCATCGTCGGGCGTCAGATCTTGATCCACCGGGCTGAGCCCCGAGTTTCTCGACTCGATCTGCCTAGGGGACACGATTTTCGAGTGGGAAATCTGTTTTGGGTTTAACAATGGCTCGGCAGTAGGGTGCGAAGACCGCTGGGGAGGTGCCTCAGGTTTCTCCGAGGGAGCACTATGTGTCGTGGCGCTGCGCCCGTCTTTGGCAGCCGCAACTCTTGGAACCAACATCGGACTCTGGGGACGGGAATCTCCCAGCCCCAAATCCGTCCACGCGGCAGCAATTTGCTTGCCTTCAGTGGCATAGAACGAGGCCAGCCCACGTTGACCGTTCAAGAACGTCTGAACCCGGCCAGTCGCCGGGGGGTGCCGGTGGTCGGTCGGCATTGGGGGTTGAGCCACGGCGGGCGGTGTATGAAAGCCGAAGAGATACGAGGTGAGCAAGGGTCGCGAATCGTGAGTAAGGCCGTAGGAAGGTGGGAGATGACGGAGGTTTGCTTGCCAAGGTCCGGTGCCAAATCATGAGTAAGGGGTCAATTCGCAACGATCTTATCAGATACTAGTAAGCACTAGCAAACACCGGACAGAATGTCGGGTATGGCCTCATACTCCCCCACTCGCACGCTATAAAGCCTCCCCCTCCAGCTTCCTGACATGGGCTCTCCCGCATACCCCTCGCGACCCGACCCTCCTTGGCGCATACTTGTGTGCTTGCCTCATTCCCGCTAAACACGCCATCAACCGACTGAGCCGCGCGGGGACCAACCTAAAACGCTGTCTTTTTTCTCGGGCTTGTCGGTTTGGTCGCGGAGTTCTCTGTTCAGCCCTCGAAATCATTCCTCTGCGCGTCGAACAGCGGCCGCTCCTATTTCAGCATGAATCTTGCCACCGAGTCAACGCCACTCCTCCCTTCATTCCACCCGACTCACCAAAAAAACAAGGCTGCTCACCCAGCACTCGCCGTGTTCAGAGCCTTGGTTGCGCTCCTTGTTTGGCCCGTTGCATCGTTGGCATGCTTATTCTGCCGCAATTCACCTCAGCCCATCCTCCCTACTTCCGCTGTCAGCCCACCGCCAGCACCGAACCTCACCAGTCATGGGACACCCTTGGACAAGGCGGAGAAGGCGACTACACAGATCATTCTTCCCCAAGAATCCACGTTGGTTGTTGTCGTGCGCTCCGAGCTTCCTACTGCCACCTATCCAGCATCCTCACTAAAAAAGACACCGAGCTACGACTCGATACCACCAATGAAAGAAAATAGATCCGTTCGTTTCTCAGCCATAATTGATATACACGAGTTCTCGAGATTGGCAGGGGAACCTTTTGGTATGGTACAGGTGAGCTCGTCATTATGGTGTGAGAAGTTCAGTGGATGCTGACTTCAAACGATCGAGTAGCCAACAAAAGCGCCCAGCGTTAAAAATCTCCAAATTCGAATGCAAGGCGACCTTCGATCTTCAGAGCGAGCGCGTCTCACACTCGAGCTCGAACCACCGCCTCCAAAGTCATCCTACAACCCCAGACTCATAGATGACGACTATTATTATTCTCGATCACGATACGACTGACCTGGTTTTGAGTCTTTCACTTACGCATACACTGTAACGTTATTAGATGATAATAGCGAAATAATCCATTGTTTCGACAAGTTTGGATTCATATCATAGGCACGGGTGATGTATAAATCTTTTAGGCATATGCGACATGAAGTACACGACAAAGCGGAAAGCAATCAAACCGACTCCAAGACCTCTGGCTCCTTGAAGTCCTTCACTACTCGCGTGCCGGTCTCCTGAGATCGTCAGCCAAGTGGTCAGTATATGCAAATGCGAGGAACGTGAACAGTACATACATCAGTTCCTCCACCGTGGAGCTCAAGAAGCTTGGACATGTCGAACTTGGGCGCCTTCAGGATCTTTGCCTTTCGGACGTACACGTTCTGAAGAGGGTAGATACCACGGCACGCCTTCTCGATCTCTCGTCCAATCGCCTCAGGCACAAACTTCTGTACCAGCTCCTTCAGGTCGCAGCTCGTTGCCTCCTTCGTCATGATCTCAAACATCTTCCGGCGGATTTCCCGGACCTGCGCAGACTGCGCATAGGTAGTCTTGCGGGTCTGGTTCTGCCTCCGCTTGGTGAAGCCGATGGCAAAGAGGCGGAGGAGGTACCCGTCGGTCGTCTTGACATCGACGTGTGCCTCGATGAGGGTCTGCCACTTGCGGACGAGCGAGCGGAGCTTGTCCGAGGTAAAGTCCATGCCGTGGAAGTTGGTAAGGCAGTCCTTGCCCTGGACTTCGTCAACGCGTAGCTTGATCTTGCGGAACGCCTGCTCCTCGTCCTTGTTGAGGTCACCGAGCGAAAGTTCGATAATACGGCCCTTGAGCGAGTCGTTGGCGTTCTCTACACAAGGCCGGTGTTAGAGCTGCTCAAACTCAAAGCCAAGGACGAGTTCGTACTGAGACCCTGCGACCTGTTCACCAAGGTCTTGCCGACGTTTCGTGTATCAAACATGGACGGCGCCTTGATATCATACCAGTCTGAGCAGGTCGAACCATCAGCGACGGCGTACCCCAGTGAGACACAATCCTCCAACCTTTTCGGGAGAAGGGGTCAACGACCTTTTTCTTGATACCCTTCTTGCCCTTCGACAAACGCTTGTTCTATAGTCAAAGGTTGGTAAGCCACGCAGACAGGGCAATACAAGCACACGTACTTTTCCGACGGCCATGTTAACTTATAGCCTGTTTGAAAGAGGGAAGAGGCTATGCAAAGACGTTATAATCGTACAGTGACGTGCGAAACGCCCAAACGTACGAGGCCGGCGGAGGGGAGTCTTGAGGTACAATCGACAAATCCGAGATGCGCACCTCGGATGCAAATGTGTGGCTTTGGTCCTAGGCAGTATCACCTGATCGCGCGCATGCCTTCACTTGCCGCCCTACCCCGAGCTGAATTCAACCAGGCTTGTCAGGAACTAGCACAGAAATATTCAGATATTACCCAATGTGACAATGCCTATTTACGAGCTCTTTACGGCTGGGCGTGGGTTGAGGATATGGTGTGTTGCACAAGTCATGCAAACACCACCATATTCACCAATTACACAGCGAATCCCAGGTTGGGGGCATTTAACTCGAGTTTCTATTTCGAAAGTTGCTAGTGAAGCTGCATGTGATGTAGGCGCCGAAGATCTCGACGATGAGGAGCTATTTGAACCCCAAGATGAATCCAACGCGTCTGGGACTGTACCCAACACAAGCCGGTTATATCTTCATGAAAGCATTGTTTGGCATCCTACGTACACGGCACCCGCATATTATTTTCAGGCCTACGACTCGGGTATGTGCTTGACATTCGCGTTTCTCGCTACTGAAGGTGTGCACTTTGCAGGCGGTGGCCCTGCCAACCTGACTCAGATACTAGCCACTGACCGCTTTCAACATCGTGCATTCCGAAACGCAGGTACAGAGGTCTCGGGGGCGACGGTTCAACCGAGAGGGAACGACAATGCGCAGTTCCCTCTTCTTTCGCAAGGCGACCATCCAACTCTCGGGACGCCTCATTGGTATTTTCATCCATGCGAAACGTCAACTGCTGTCACAGAGATCCTGGCACATAAGCCAGACGCCCAATCAAACCAGGATGATCCCGAGCACCCCCTTCGCTGGCTCGAGGCGTGGTTCACTGTACTTGGCACGGCGATCGACTTGAGTTGATAATAACACATGTATTGATGTTGTACTGAAAATGTGAAAACATGATTAATGCTAGCGATTTCCGAATCACAAAAGTCGATGGGATGTAGCGAGGCAGACATGGATTGGGGTGGTGGGTTGGAAACAAAAGTGATCATATCCACAAACGACTGTCCGAAGTGGACACGTCTCAGAATAAATAGGAGGCCCTTTTCAAACCGTAATCTACTGCCAACCATGATGTTCAGGCTGTGCCATTTGAGGAGGCTTTGGCGGCGGGCCGGGATAGATGGACATCGTTGATGGCCCAGGGAAGATTCCTCCCACGGGGACGGACTGGCGTTGTTGTTGGGGGTTTGGTAGAGGTTGCTAACACGGACGGTGGTCACTATTGCAACTTGACTAAAAACGCTTAGCCCACTTACCTGGTAAGCAGACGGGGGAGGAGGCAATTGATGTTCCGCGTTGTTCTGATACTGCGTCTGGAACGAAGTGGCAGGTGGTGGTGGGGGAGGTTGGAACGGCTGTCCGTTGAGCGGTGGAGACTGCGACGGCAGAGTCTGTCGGGGAGGACTATTCATTTGCGGTGGGGGCTGGTGGTGCGACGGGAGCGGAGGCGGTGGTCCAGGTAAAGGTGTAGGTGCTGGTGGGAGAGAAGTAGCCCGAGCCGGTGGATGCCACTGCTGCCCGTTCGGAGCAGGCTGGGGTGGATAAGTGCCAAGGTGCGTAGGCTCGAATCCTTGACTCTGTACAGGCGGGACCGACCCTAACTGTGGCATGGGCAAGGGCCGAGAGCCACCAGTCGCGTACTGCTGTAGAGGGGGAGGTGGTGGCGGGAAGTTCTGGGAAGGGGGAGGAGGATACTGCTGAGGTTGGTGATATTGTTGTTGCTGAGGAGCAGATGGCAAAGATGGCTGGTGCAGGGGGGGCACGTTTGGCGCGATCGTCGATTGGTGCTGCGGGGCAGGCGGCAGTGATCCTCTGGGCGGAGAGGTCGATTGTGGATATTGCTGGGGTGGAGCCGGAGGCGAGAAAGATGAATGTCCTGGGGAAGTAGTCTGGGGCAAAAAAGGTGTCGACGTCTGAGGGTACGAGCTAGATTGAGGAAAGTTCGGTGGACCGTTTTGGATCGGGGCGCTTTGTGGCGGCGGTATGGGCTGGTATTGCTGAGGTGCGTAGGGATGCTGCTGGGGGAACGGCGTGTGTGATGGGTTTGGAGGCTGCTGGAACGGCGTAGGCGGGGGCAGGGTATTGAATGGCATGGGCGTTGGGATGGGAGGCGGAGGCGCAAATCCAGAAGAGACGATTCTGATTGTCTGGTTACTTCCGTTCTGAGGCGGCAATGGTGTTTGTGGCGGAAGGAACCCAGGCTGGTACTGTCCATTTGGAGGGTAAGGTGCTTGATTGGGAGGACCATAAGAGGGCTGATATCCGGGACCTTGAGGGAACAGCGGTGGAACATTGCTAGCAGGACCCGGGTACCCAAACTGACTTGGGGGAGGGTTGAAACTAGGAGCTGGAGTAGCTGAAGGATAGATTGACGATGGGGGTGGCTGGCCAAGATGCATATTCGACATAGACTGGGCAAGCGACGAAGCCGGGAACGGATCAAACGACTGAGGTTGTTGATACGAGAGATGAGAAGAGATGGATGCGTCAGAGCGAGGTCCGAACAAACCCGCTGCTGGGTCTTGGCGCAAGGGCTGTGAAGCCAAGTTAGGTTAAACCATCAACTAAATTAGGCGTGCAACATTTACTTACAGGGAAACTGTCACGACGTCGATGATCATAAGCTAGACCCAACACCCCAAGTTCGTCATAGCTAGCACGACTAGGTTCTACAGCAGTTTGAAGCGAGTTGTGAGACGCCAAGGAGTTCTGAGAGTTGTAAGGCGGAATATACAAGTTCAAATCTCCTAACACGCTCGAAGATGGCCGAAGCGATTCTGGCACGGCACCACGTCGGTCGCCAGGCTGGCCTTGAGGTGGCGAAGCCTCACGATTGGGTCTCAAGGCAGCGGGAATCTCGTTGGTAACATTGGGCGGGTTGGCAGGGGCTGGCTGGCTGGCAGAAGCAGACGGGGTAAAGGAACCAGGGCCACCATACTGGGGATTGGAAGTACTCGGGCGCGGGGCCTTCTTTTTCGCAGGAGGTTTTTCTTTGGACCAGAATGTCATCTCCAAGTAAACCTCCCCCGCGTATTTATCCTTGGATTGCAACGTGAACCACTCTAGCAAAAACCGCGTTAGCAAGGGCAAGTTGCACAGAAACAATCGAGCAGGATACATACCATCGACTTCCCCCTTTGTCAACGCCTCGGTTAGGTCAACTTGTGCCTCTCCGATTAGGTCTGGATCGCGTGGATCGTCGGCGTAGCAAGAAACGCGCATCGTTTTGCCGCCCTTGATGTTGCGAAAGCGCTCCTTGGGCGGTGGTGTCTTGTCTCCCGCAGTTCTCGCCAGCTCATCCTCGGCATCCTCATAGATCTGGAACCGAACTTCCTCGTCCCACTCGGGGTGTTGGCCTCCCCGCTTAACCGCCTTGGTTCGCCGCGTCTCCGCATTGAACCTCATCGAGCAGTACGGATCCTGCTTGCCAATATGTCGCTTGTTCGGGAGGTTTTTCTACGAACATGCATGAGCAACCTCGAACGCGTTAAAACGTTTTCGGACTTACCGCCCGCAAAACCACCACAATCAGTGTTCCAATCTCTCTCGGTGACGATGACATTGTGTCTGCGGTCTGTCGATAATGAGCCCGTGCAAGAAAACGGTCGGTTCAGTGTCGAGGTCAGCTAGGTTGGTGGCTTGGCCAAAGAAAAGCAACAGCTGGGGCTTGGGTGGTTGTGAACAGCAAAAAGGCCTGAGCGCCTGAACCCGAGGTGATCTCACACTTTGCCTGCCTTATTTGACTCCTGCCCTTTTCGGGCTGTGTTAGGGTCCCCGGTCACAGTCTCAGCTCCTTTCATCACGACTCGAGATCATAAACCCAATGTATTATAGCGTAACAAGAGTACAAAATTTATGCAAGACTACAGCCTTCTCTTACAGCTTTTGGATGATCATGGCGGATGCAGCACCTCCCTGCCAAAAAGTCAGTATATGCTCGTGACAAGAAACAAATTGAACTTACCCCGTTACAGACACCGGCAGCGCCATACTCGCCAGGCTTCAACGAATGCGCCAGGGTCACGATGATACGACATCCACTGTTACCAATGGCATGACCAAGTGCGACAGCCCCTCTGAAAACACAGGATTGTCAGCGCCGTCAAAACTGCGCAGAGAGCGGTGCTCACCCAAGCGGATTGATCTTTGCGGGATCAACACCCATGATCTTCTCTGCTGCGCGAACAACGACACTGAATGCCTCGTTAAGCTCGAAGTGTGCAATGTCCTCCGTCTTAAGGTTCGCGCGCTTCAACGCGATTGGCAGAGCGATCGTGGGCGCGGTAGGGAAGTCGATGGGGGCGCCCGCAGCATCAGCAAACGCTATTAACCAAGTTAGATTGCGTGGAGCAGAAACCAGGCGCCTGGACACTTACACACGATGCGTGCCAAAGGTTTGAGCCCAAGTTCCTTGGCCTTGGTGGCAGACATCAGAACCACAGCACTCGCGCCATCGTTGAGATTGGACGCATTTGCAGCGGTGACAGTCCCGTTCTCCTTCTGGAATACAGGCTTGAGGGTGGGGATCTTGTCAAACTTGACGTTCTTATACTCTTCATCCTCTTTGACGACGACGGTACCCCTTCGGTCCGTGATCGTAACCGGAGCGATCTCCGCGTCGAAAGCGCCGGCTTTCCAGGCAGCAGCGGCGCGTTTGTACGACTCGATGGCATGCGCATCCTGGTCCTCGCGCGAAATGCCATGCTTCTTCGCGGTGTTTTCGGCGCAGTTACCCATGTGGACATCGTTGTATGCATCCCAGAGGCCATCGATCAAGAGGGAGTCTTTAGCTTGGACGTGTCCGAAAGGGGGGTTGACGCGCGGGAGGTAATAACTATAATCAAATTAATTTAAGTATGCGGCACAATAAGAAAAAACAGACTTACGGAGAGTTGCTCATAGACTCCATGCCTCCGGCGACAACCACGTCTGCGTGGCCGAGCTGGACGTTCTGCGCACCGATCATAATCGCCTTCATGCCCGAAGCACAGACTTTGTTGATTGTTGTCGCGTCGGTGCTCTCAGGGAGGCCGGCGCCAAGCGCGACCTGACGAGCCGGGCTCTGGCCCAGGCCCCCGCAGATCACGTTGCCGAAATAGACCTCGTTGACGAGCTCAGGCTTGACCTGGCCACGCTCGAGCGCAGCCTTGACTGCAACGACACCGAGCTGGGGAGCGGTCAGAGATTTTAGCGCGCCCTGGAAGGAGCCGACGGGAGTGCGGGCGGCCGAGACGATGACGACCTCGTTGGGGTTGGAAAAAGTCTACAGGGCGGATGAGCGACAGAAAAACGCGTCGTCGAGCGAGCTCACCATGATTGAGCGAAGAGAGACGCGTGTAGTCGAGGGAAGACGAGTGCGGAGTGCAAGATGCCTGGCCTGGAGCATGCTGGTTTTATAGTGCACGTGCTGGGATTTTGGGGCGGGCTATCGTGTCCGATATCGTGCGATGGCTTCAGTGAAACATCAGACGATAAATTCCTCGTACGGACTGACCAAGACCGAT
This sequence comes from Ceratobasidium sp. 414, assembly GCA_019616945.1. Taxonomy (NCBI): domain Eukaryota; kingdom Fungi; phylum Basidiomycota; class Agaricomycetes; order Cantharellales; family Ceratobasidiaceae; genus Ceratobasidium; species Ceratobasidium sp. 414. The sequence continues at coordinate 113,504 of WSTK01000002.1, read as the reverse complement.
GGGCGATTGGGGCCAGGAGCGGGTCGAAATCTTAAGTATGCGCAAGATATACCACGGCCGCTCGGAGCTTGGGCTCGTCATGTGATTGCATACACCCGGAAACCCGGAGGAAGTAATCCCTCGGGTTTCCTCGACTCCGCCAAAACCGAAAGTCCGCTGCTCCTGCAAATGTATTTCTTGGGTCGTGGTGTTTCGCGCATTGTCCGTCCAAGCGTTCGCAACTTGGCCACGTCAAATGCACCGACCAATCTCCTGACAATACACCCCGAAGTCGCAGACGCCCTGGCCCGCGGCGCCGCTGTGGTCGCCCTAGAAAGCACCGTGATCACCCATGGTGCGTATTGTTCCCTCATCGGTATTCAAGCTTGACGGATCTCTTAGGCCTGGTGTACCCCGACAATTTGAAAACCGCGATCTCATGCGAGGAGAACATTCGGGCAAATGGAGCTATCCCAGCTACGATTGGCCTGCTCGAGGGTCGAATGCACGTCGGGCTTGAGCGCAAGCAACTCGAAGTTTTGGCAGACGTTGAAAGCCTCAAGAAGGCTGGCAAGGCTCCCGTTAAGCTATCGAGAAGAGACATTGCACCAGCGATGAGCCTCGGACGTTATGGAGGAACGACTATTGCGGGGACAACGGTCATCGCCCATCTCGCTGGTATCAAGGTAGTTACCACAAGTGCACCCGTGTTGGGTGCTAAAAACTCTGCCAGGTTTTTGCAACTGGAGGCCTTGGGGGTGTGCACCGAGGTGGTGAAATCTGTAAGTGTAATGATCTCGGGGCAACTTCAGATATTTACGGCAACAATAGCTTTGGACATTTCGGCTGGTATGTTCGCCAAGGAACTGGCCCGAATGCTCCCTCACGTCCAAGTATAGACCTAACCGAGTTGGGCCGTACACCCATCGCGGTCGTGGCATCAGGCGCCAAGTCTATTTTGGATATCGGGAGGACACTCGAGTATTTGGTATGCGAAAGCTCACCGGTTTTTGTCCGCTTAAACGCTTCTCGTAGGAAACGCAAGGCGTGACCGTCGCTGCATATGACAATGACGGAAATTGGCCCGCGTTTTTTAGTGCCCGAAGCGGCTACAAGGTCGGAATTGCACATACTCAATAACCCGTGTACTGAGTTTATTGCAGGCACCATGGGCATTTAACAACCCCCAAGACGCGGCTAAAGCAATCTGTGAGCTCTGCAACTAGACACCGCGAATAATATTAGTGACACAGTGTGCACAGATTACGCTGATACACTCGGCATACAGTCGGGTGCCATCTTTGGCGTGCCAATTCCCAAGGAATTTGAAGAGGCTGGACTCGAAATCCAAGCCGCTGTTGACCAAGCTGTCCGGGAATCCGAAGAGAACGGTATCGCCAAATCAGGACGAGATGCGACCCCGTGGCTCTTGTCGCGGGTCAAAGACATCACCAAGGGCTTGTCTCTCCCAAGTAGTGAGTGCCCGCCGTCATTACCTATTGCCCTGACATTTTTACGCATTTAACGTTCAGATATTGCGCTCCTGGAAAACAATGCCCGAGTTGGTGAGTGATACGCCCATTGTTGCTAGTAGATCGTCTAACTTCTAGCATATAGGCGCCCGAATTGCTGTGGAGTACGCGAAGCTCAGGGCAGGTGGCGCGAAGCAGGCCGTTCCTGTACGTTCATGATGTATTTAGGACAAACTTAGCTGAAATACCAATATATGCCATAGTACCAACCGGCTGTTGTATCATCCAAGCTCGGTGAGGCTGCTGAGCCACCGCCGACTTCGGGTTCAAGCTCGCCGCTCGTGATAGTTGGCGCAGCAGCTATGGATATTATCGCTCAACCCTACTCCGACTCCCCGTCAGCAATCCACTCCACTGCTCCCGGATCTATACGCATGTCACCAGGGGGAGTCGCGAGGAACGTTGCTGAAGCAGCACATCGAGTACTAGAATCATTGTCAACCCCAGATATTTTCGAGTCGCGCCGACCGTTGCTTATTTCGCCTATTGGAAACGACACTTTCGCATCCGTTCTAGTGTTGGAGTCACGGTCAAGAGGTATGCGGATTGATGGATTTATGCATCTGGCGACAGCCGATGAGAGGACTGCTACGTGCAACATGTTTCTGGACGCTCGAGGAGACTTGCAAATGGGCGTTGCTGATATGAGTATTATTGGTGATGCCAAGTTGGATATTGACAAGGTAACCCCTTTATTTTCTCGGTGCCACTGGAGCAATGCTCGAGCCTTGGTCTGCAGCTCTTGGGCAAATTGGAAACCGCGGCGCCGAGAATCGTGGCCTTTGATGGGAACCCGTCGCCCGGAACGATTACTAGCATTATTCAGAAAGCGAAACAGTTGGGGGCTATGAGTAAGACCAAATATTCACTCCTCAGTCGATGCTAATCAGGCACCGACCCCACAGCGTTTTTTGAGGTATATGCGCTGTCCTTCCTACAAGACGCGACGCCAAGCTCATCCAACCCAGCCCACCTCAACAGCTAAATGCACTCGCATTGTTCCGGCCCTCACGCAGATGGTTGAGAATGCCGAAATGGACCCACACATAACAGGTGCATTCCCGAATATCATTGAGCTTCGAACGATGTGGGAGACCGCAAGGTCTGAAGACAAATTGCTCAGCTCTTCGTACTGGTGGAGCGTCGTTGACACATTTGGGTCTGACCTCCATCGCGTTCTGTCTGGGCAAGTTCGCGGGGGTATGTTGTTTCTTTTGAATGACGGAGTAATCCAGATGGCAACACAGTTGTTGCCGTTTATCAAGCATTTTGTTATTAAATGCGGCAGCAAAGGTTCGTTCCCCTTTTGTTTTGGTAATAAGACACAAGGGTTTGACCACAAATGCCAGGTGTAGTGCTAGTTTCTCATATTACAGACAAGGAGGGCGCCACCAACTGGATTTCCGAGGGATCTCAGCCCAATCGCCATCAAATCGTGTCAAGGGCATCCGACGGCTCTGCACTGGTAGTCAGGCACTTCCCAGCATATACACTTCCTGAAAGTCTATCTACTATAGACGTAACAGGGGCAGGTAAGCTGCTTGCCGTGAGTGCGGTGTCGCCTGTTGATTCGTTCTTAACCTATCCAGGCGACACATTGGTTGGTGCTCTACTAACCACGTTGACGCACAAGGGCAACATATTCTCGAACCCAACCGAGCTCAGCAAAGCGATCGACCTCGGGCAGAGGTGTGCAGTGGAGACAATCAAGAGCCCCTTCGCAGTAGCTCCGTCCATATCATTAATCAAGTAGATCGCAGAATCTGTAACTTCGATCAATGTTATGTTTGATCGGGTTTGACCGCTGGCCGACTAACGTCACGTGGCCTTAACTTTTTTTTTTTTTTTTTTTGGTATGCATATTTATAGTGCTACATGATCGACGCGTCAAAACGCACTGTGGAACCGGAACCGAGACGAAGAACGAGACGTGAACAGGTGGTCAAGAGGGGCCATAGGGCGAAGAGAAACGGGGGTACAGGATGAATCGGGTAAATACTAATAAAGCGTTATGGACGGGGCCGTGAGGCAGTGAAAGAGGGGTGGCGTTAAGCACGCGAACAGCCCAACAACCGGGAAAAAAGAAATAAAAATAACTACATCAGACAACCTACGAACTAGAGGGGTCAACGAAAGAGCAAATGCCTCGGTGACATGTTCACGAACGGGGCCGAAAAGCATTCGACGAGTCCAAGAAATAGACCATGGCCCGGAGGCCGGCGAACGAACCATAAAGGTCCGATTGTAGTAAGTACGGCGTCACGTGGCCTTAACCACATCTTTGTTCTTCCGATACCACTCGCTTCCCAACTTGTTGCATATCCTCAGTCACTTTCTTGAAGCTGTAAGGATATGGGAGTCCCTACATGTCCTGTCTGTACTTCGAGGAAATGGAGAAAGGCAGCTGGGACAGGCGAGTTGATCTGCAGCGAAGGTCACGTATTACAAGTGAGGATTTAGTGTGTTGTCATTGTAGCCTTGTACTAATGATTAACTAGGGATACAGGAATGAGACTATAGAAATCACTGAAATAGGGGCTCATACGGTTCATCACCGGCAGCTTCGAACTGGTCGCCGCCAAGGTCAAAGAGAGGAGGAAAATCCAGATGGTATGATATTCTAATTAAAGTGTCTGGCCCACTGACTTTGGTAGTCTACTATGGGCCAAGGGCGCGTTATTTCTATTATCAATGTCGCCAGCTCGCGCTTCGACACCAAATAGACAAGTTAATTTCCGAGTGGGGGCTCCCGGAAGAAGCAAAGGCAAGTGAAGCATCGTTGTTCCATTCTCATTTGTTGTTTATAGTCTTTCTCTAGGAAATATGTCGTACTATCTGGCTACTTTCCTTGGAAATCCTGCCGAACAAACCCCCGGCGCAGCCGTGGATTCACGCTCAAACCGAAGCCGAGCCCGAACCTACTGGCCTCAGCGGACGACGAGGTCTGCCAAATCATCGGTGTAATTAATTTGGTGACCAAATTTTCAATACCAGGAGAACGAGCCGACGAACTAATGGAAGTCAAAAAAGATGATCCGGATCGGTCAACCAATTCGGAAAGTTCTGATGACGACGAAGGCGCTGCGGATGCGCAAATGGATCGCGAGATTGAAAAGCTAATGTACGAGGCTTCAGATACGGACTCTGATCCTGGGTCGAAGGGGAAAGGGTCCATGGGGGGCGAAAAGGTCAATAGTCGTGATACTCGCCACAGCCTCTATGATTCAGCCGCTATGAACATATCCATGCTGGTGTTGACGTGCTGGTGGCTCCGAGTCCCCGCTACGTATCTTGATTTTATTGGGTGAGTACGGTCGTTGGGTTAATGTGAGAAAGACGTGATCTCGTTATATTCTAGTCTCATCAATTCCTACCGTATACCGTACTTGGATGTAATCCTTTTACTGCCTACGAATATGAAGAAGCATCTATCAGCCTCTCTTCGCCAGGAACTCAATCCTACAGTGGGTCGCAAAATCCCGCGTCTTTCGTGGTCAAGCTGACTGTATTCCTGATTTAGCACGCGCCAACCGTGACCGCGCTGCATGTAATCACTCGGCGTATTGCTCGAAGATTACACGGGATTCATGGCATAAACATTCCCGAATTCAACGCTGCACCTGTTCTTTGGCGTGCAGTCAGAGTGTTCCAAGGGCCGCGTAAGTACATATATGTTGTATATAGTGTATGCGGCTGAAACGGGCTCCTTGGAAGCCGTATTATACACGATGACGAAACAGATGATGGAGCGACTGGAGGTTCCATTGACTATTTATCCCTCTTTGGCCCCCAAACCATCCACAGGCAAATCTGGTTTTGGTGGTGACTGGGCCCCTGTCGAAGTTACAATGGCCGCCGTTTTAGTGCTCGTCCTCAAGCTGGTGTATGGTTTTCAGGAGGGAGTAGGGTGGGTTGGTTCTGCATGGTGGCACGTTCAAATAATAACCGTTTACAGGATCGCCCCGGATGAAGGTGATCCCGCTTCGCGTTTTCCTGACTTCTCCAGTTACATGACTGCGCTGCGGCGCAGAAAAGCACACAAGCAAACGGATTTTGATACTTTACTCTCTCGGGATAATGGTCGGTACGTGTTTTGGTTAGTCTACCACCATGCCTGGGTCGCTTGACACATTGCCAGAACGGCGGATACCTTGTGTGACGAGGAAATAGATAAGTATTTAGGCGTGGCTGAAAAGGGGCTAGGAGCATGGTCAATGGGTGATATCAAGCCAATGCGTAAGTTCTAATCATACTTGTGGGGAAACATGCTAATCGATAACAGCCTTTAAACAGCTTATGGCGATTTATGGGGAAATCCAGAATCGCGACCGCCATACTACTAGCACCACGAACACACACGACACAATACCGCCTGAAGCCTTGGAACGGCCCAGTTTGGCCCAGGACACGGAGCGCCAATCGGTGAAGTTGGTTGGTTGGATTCCTTTGCATTTCCGAATGGGTACATTCTGACAGGTTGCTACCAGCCAGGGGAGAGCGTCATCAATTGGTCGCCGAATGACCCCCTTGGTATACTTCCTCCAGACTACGGGCTCTTAATCGAGACTGCCAGCGTTTGGTCAGGTGTTGAGCAGTCAACTATCAATCGCCTTGTTGGGCTCTTTGAAAAACGGCTTCAGCGATATTTTCCGAAACGGAGGCGACTGGATATCCCCGACTTGGAGGTGGACAACGAATACTTCGATCTTGACCAGCAGAGTCAAGGTTCCGGCTCTCAGGGAAGACTTTCCGAGATCATCAAGTACGAAGACGAAGACAAGGAGGTCGAGATTAAACCTTCGGCCCATGGGTACAAGTTGGGATCCCGAAATTGGCAAGGACGTGTGCGCAACAAGCTATCCGCAGGCGATTGCTCAAAAGGCGCATATAAACAAAGTTCGCCAGGCTCGGAGGGAGACGGGCCGGAGTCGTAAGATAGCGATCCAAAGCCTGATTCAAAGGCATAACCTCGAATCGTGGTGGTATTTATTTTATATTTTAGCTGTATGAAATCGTGCCAGTTAATTACTTGACTATACCTCAATAGTAAATAATCAATCTTACACAACCGTTTCCAGCTAGCACTGGCTGTAGATGTAGTTAGTCGACTTTCCTGCGACCAGGCGAGGGTCACGAATCCACTGAATATCCAGTTTCCCATAGAGTGGTTTCAGCCATGTAAATAATGTTTATTTCTTTAAACATTCACATGCAGTGGTAGACCATCTGGTCACGTATCGTCAAACATAAATCCCCATCTAATACCCATCCCCCTCTCCACCCTCCTTGCAGAACCCTTTCTCCTCGAAGAGTATCTGAGACTTTAGCTGTTCGTTGCGCTTGCGGTCGTCTGCTTCTTGTTGGTGTGCTGCGGCAATTTCCTCGGGTGGGACTGACCGCAAGGGAACTTCGTCTTCGCGATCCAGGTCCTAGACGAGTGTGAATAACAGGGCAAGAGCACGACTTGTAGGCGCGACTTACGACTTCCCCCAGCAAAACGACATTCTCCCCGCGAATCAAGTATACACCTCGCCTGATATCCGCATAGGTATCTTCGTGATAGATACGTTCAAGTGTACCCTCCATCACAAGATTTGCTGTAACCCACTATTAGTAAACTATCAGAGGACGGAATAAAACACGAACCGAACTGATCGTATGACCTCAGTACACCTATGAGCTTTCGGCCGTCGCGCAGGACGACAACCATCTTTTCTGTGAACAATCAAGACGGCTCAAGCTGAATTGTGAAATGAAGCTCCCAGTAACGAATGCACAAACGTACTATCGACGCTTTCAACCAACGAGCCAGACGTTGTGAACGGTATTAACGAATCCATGGTGGGTATGGACTGGCGGATGATCGAGCTACTGTGTTCGGAAGGCGGCAACTGTCACAATAAGCGCCTGAACCACGGAAACGGAGTTCTCTCCTTTGCCCCTTCATGCTGAACACTAGTGTCTTTCGTGGCGCAAGTAATGTTGACTACTCGTTTGCACAACCACCTGCATGAATGGAGAACTGGCCTACCGACTCTCGTGCCCCAGAGGCAATTCTCCCTGCGCCGAAACGCCAAGGTCCTCACAAAGTTCGGCCTGAACCCCACTGGAATACCCCTCTTCTTGACGGTGGAACTCTCGATTCATCTCGACTCGTGACGGGGAAACGCGGTGATGCCAATAATCTGAGATGGGATGGTATTAGCACCGCTGGTTGGTTGGTTGACTTAGTATCGTGGGGTTTCTACTAAACAACACCTAGTCGAACGTCTTACGACGGGTAACACTAGATGTATCTTCCCCCCTACAAGGGTGGATTTTAAACAAGATCATGGGCTTCCATTCGAGCAAAAGGTTTTACGCACGGTGAGCTCCAAATATCCTCTAGCTGCTAACCACTGCAACTGAATCGGTCATCTAGAATACATGGCTCCGAAACTACAAAAATATGATAGATATGGAAGCCACCTTCCTTCACGAAATGCTAAAGGACGACGAGAAGTACCGCCAAAACGTTCTAGGATACGATCCATATGTATCGGACCTCTTGTCTATGAGCTTCATTTCCAAAGGCCACAAGAAGCGTGCAGGTATATTAGCCTATCCTATGGGCGAACATTTTAGATCTTTGGGTAAGCCTTCCTTTAATAAGCTCAATCGGCTGCCTGGTTGACCAAGGGCCAGGTGCCTCGGTGCTTTTTGACGAAAAGTGGGGAACGGTCGTTGTCCCAACTGAGAAGCCAGTCTGGATAGCCAACAGTCCAATTTTTCAGATCACATCCTCCAACTCTATCTATAAACCATCAGCAGTGGATTATACAAGTGAGCTTTCCGGGATTTCTTTCCTTCCCTCTGATATATATTATATGCGTAGATGCTGGTTGTCTCTTTGTGGTCCGGACACTCTTTGACGTCAACTTCCTATCCATCAGGCCTAAACCAGGCGCAGTTGACCCTACTAAAGCCCAGCTTCTAGCTTCTTTCAACTCTACCGACATTGGTGGCCATAGACCACTCGATGTAGCATTAAGCCCCGATCAAACCTCAGAAATCTTGGTTGTTTCTGATGTGGGCGCCATCTGGAGTGCCGGTTTGGAATCCCCCCCTCGGATGTTATTGTAAGCAAGGCTGCTGTGCTTGGAAGTAGACTCGAACTGATGATGCATTACAGCTCTTCAACTGAGGATTCCTCATTCCGTGTTGGCGCATACGATTCCCCGTATTGGGGAGTGGCCTGGGGCTCTCATCCGCAGACTTTACTATTGGGATCTCAATCGTATCTTAATCTGTATGATAGCCGGGTAAGTTTCAATTCACCCCCCATCGAAGGTTACGCATTGCCAATGAGAATGTTAGAGTCCTAGCGTCGCCTCTGCCTTTGCAGTCCATTCTGGCACCTTGACAAGTTTCGATGTGCTCCGGAACGAAGATCGCTCACAGATATTTCTTAGCGATACTGAACGCGTAACGTTGCTCGACGAGCGGATGCTTACGCGACCGTTGGTATCCTGGAGACATCACAGAGAAAATGACAGGACGCTCAGTGTCAAAGCGCTCACGATTGAGGATAGTATGTAGTATTGTTTCTGGGAGTTTGACCCTTACGCTTACTGGCATTGGCAGAACAAGTCGGGTTACTCAGCTCCAGACGTTCCCATTTTGTTTCCGTTTATGACCCTGTCCTCAATGAGAACGGGAGCCTCTCCAAATGCGACTCGTACGGTCTCGATTTCAGACTGGTGAGCAGGTCCCCACCCGCAAGCATTGCAACCTACGTTCCATCGTCTCGATCGAAATCGGCTGCGCTGGGGACACTCTTTCGCCTGACTGATACAGGTGCTATATACCGGCAAGATCTGGCAATTGGACCTTGCGGACCTAGTGGGGAGGACGAAATATGGGCACACGAGCTGCAACGTTTGGCCTCTCGCATCTCGATGGAAGATGGAGAATATGAAAATGTGGATTTGATGGAAAATACAGAGATTTCGTTGCGGAAGGAATATGCCTGTGAGTTCGTTTGCGTCCTGATTCGGGCTATTGTGCTGACGCTCAGCAGCAATTTATGCAAACGAATCACTTGATCGCTACTTGGCGGGGCCGTCAGTGGTAGACATTGTTGATTTGGCACCGTCTGCATTCCAACGCGCCAACGAACCAATTGACAGAATCATGACACAGTGCGTACGGTTCCTATATCACGAAAGTCTATCACCTGAATACACCCCCTCGCACTAGACATGATATGATCCGTATTGTCAGTCAGGAAGCAAGCGGAGCCAACCCTCGCACCTTATTTGCTTCAAGCCGCTCGCTACCACTGCCGAGTGCGGCAACTCTGCTCAAGTTCGTCACACAACTCCGAGCTCGAACCTATGAAGCCGCACCCTGGAGCTTTGACCTCTCCGAGGTACAACGCCGGCTGTCTCCATCGTCCACACCAACCCCAAGTCCAAAAGAACTTTCTGCCTTCAACACTAACCAAGCCTCCGTGGGCGACGAGGAAAATACGTTGAACAGAGCCGGAGCTAAGGACGAACGTGCTCGGGAGGAAATAGCGTTGGACTTGGCTCTGGCTACGACTATCTATTCTTCCCTTCCCTTCCAACCCTCCCGACCTCGCCTACCGCCTGCTCCTATCGCGCGTGGCGACGATGAGATGCTTTCGGTTGCTGCTTCTGCTTTAACACTGGAAGAAGCAGAGCCTCCACACCTCAACCATGTCCAGCCCTGCCCAACCGAAGGCTTGATTGACGGCAAGATGGGCGCTGAACAACGGCAGAGTCTAATCGTACGTCTACTAGCATCCGAGTGGGACCCAGATTCATCGGTCGACGACTACGAGTTCTTTGACCCATATGGCCAAGACTACGACGTTTCCATGCCGGCGTGGAAACTCTCAGCTCGAACCAAGGCAGACCGAGAGGCACTCCAACAAGCCAAGTCTATGCTCTCTACTACTCGAGTCGGACTAGGTGTTCGGTCGGTCAACAAACCGCTGCTCCCGTCTATGCAGATTCCCCGGCCTAAACCCGCAGCTCTTAAACAAGACGCCAGGCGAGCGAGGCAAGGACCTTCCAGGCTTGGAGAGAGTCAACCCGAGCCCTCGGTGATCCAGACGATGTCAAGCCAACCTCGGGAACCAGAGTACTCCCAGACGTCCCAGATGGTTGGGAGCTCGCAGATCCCGAGCACCCAAGTACTTGCTGGCCCATTTGGTGGAAGGCCAGGGGCAGCCACTACTCGAAGGAAGAAACCCAGGCTCGCGGGGTTTTGAACGGACTTTTTTTTTGCTTTATATATGAGTATCGTTTTACGTTTCGCTCGCGTGTACAGCGCAAGAGCATGTTTAATGCAACTAAATGGATCTACAATACACTCGTTTTCAAAAAATTAAAAGATGAGAAATTGATAGTAATGTACAACGGGACATTGCGACACAACCCACGCAGCAGACCACGAAGAGTCCACTGCAGACGAGCGCGCCGCACCCAAGTCCCATCGACGTGTCTGGTCTCCGGCCAGTATACGATACCGATATCCTCGACCTACACCGTCCAAATAGGCGTGCTAGCCAGTCAGTCGATATGCTTTTAGAAAGGCCGTGGGTTTTGCGTTGAAGAAAAGTTTTGGCCGAAATCCAATTCTTATATGTTACTTGGTCCTATACAGTTCCTGGCAAGCCACACAGCACGAGACCCCGAAGACCAGACATCATCGCTGGCCATCACCGACCGTAGCCGTCGCCTAAACACCTGTACGCCCCGCGCGACCACCTAGTGCGCAAAAGGCACCGCCGCCATGTCGGTCGCCTCCAGAAACCCGTTTGACTTGCTCAATGGTACATGCGTTCGACCGCTGTGTCGCACCGAGTTAACCCTTGTCCGTTGATGCCTAGATGACGAGCCAGACCCTACTCCTGCGCCCGTCGTAGCCGCCCCAGATCCTGCTCCAGTGAAAAAGGAGCAGCCTGCAAAGGGACCTTCAACCCGTGGTGGTCGTTACTACCAGCGTGGAGGGGGGACCAAGCCTGCTCCCCGTGATGACACTGCCAACCAAGAGGCAACTACTGGCGAAGGAGTTCGCTTCGCAGAGGGGCGCCGTAAGTACAGAGGGCTCGAGAGAGGGAATCAAGACTTACAACTCAAGCATATAGCCGAGCGTGGACGCGGGCGCGGACGTGGGCGCGGCGAGTTCCGCGGCGAAGGGGGACGTGGGCGCGGTCGTGGAGGACCTCGTGGGGATCGCCCAGATCGTCATTCCCAGACTGGCAAGACGTGAGTGAATTCTACTCCTCCTAATGCGTCTATTGATGAGTGGCTACTAGTGACACCGAAAAGCGCGTCAACTCAGGCTGGGGGGCCGAGGAAGGTCGTACTGAGCTTGCTGCTGAGGAATCCGGCGCTGCGGATGCCACGGCTGACGCCAAGGATACTACTGGTGCCGAAGAGTGGGGTGCCCCTTCCGCCGAAGAGTGGGGTGCTCCTGCCGCCAATGAATGGGCTGCTCCCGCCGAAGGTGGAGAGGCTGCCAAGGAGAGCGAGGAGAGGCCCGAACGCCGCCAAAGGGAGGAAGAAGAAGAGGATAATACCATGACCCTCACCGAGTATCTCGCAAAGAAAAAGGCATTGGAAGGAGTTCCAAGCAAGCCAGAGGGACGTGCCGCCAACGAGGGTACCGATTCCACTCTCTGGAAAGACGCTATCCAGCTCCAGCGTGATGAAGACGAGGACAACTACTTTGTTGGAAAGGTACGCGTCCCGCATACACCCGGGCGACCAATTTCTGACCTCTCAAACAATACAGACCAAGACTGCTCATAAAGCCCGCGCCAGGAAAGAGGACAAAGTTGTCATCGAGATCGATGCAAGGTTCCCGCCACCGGAGCGTGGTCGTGGCCGAGGTGGCGACCGTGGGCGTGGAGACCGTGGAGACCGTGGACGTGAACGGGGTGGTCGCGGCCGTGGTGGCGTTGACCAGCCCCGTAGCGGCACCCGTAACAATGAACCTGTCGACGTCTCCGACGAGTCGGCCTTCCCCTCGCTCAGCTGAGGGTAAACTTGCAGAAATTCGATGTAAAAATTCTCAGTGGCCATATGTACTACCACGTTCGTATCCGGAGGGGCTTTTGGCATCATCTTTATCTCTCCCTTTCGGCGCTTTGGTTTGTATGATGTTGATCTGTTTGATCTCTGTTCTGCAATGAATTTCGTTTTGATTTGAGTATCCCGAGTCGAAGACGAGAGTAGCGCATACCTCCACTGGGATAGATATCACCGAGCAATCAATCGCATCCGTAATATTTGTAGATGACGTCCTCAGGTCGCTGGTTGATTTCAAGTACCGTACCGACTACGAACACAACCCCGTGCATACAAGCACCGCTGAAACTCAGCAACACAGGGGAACTGTTGAGCAGCCTGATTGTTTCACGAGGGACTATTTTATAACGCCATAGTGTTTATCTAGTCGCGAATATAATCCCACTGCCCAGGCGCGGGCTTAACTTCCAGCGGTTCCCACCTACCCAGACCAACCAATCAACCCGCGACGCGGCAAAACGGATGCAACAACACTTACGCTTTCCACTCGAGCATTTTGCCCGCCAATGTGAGCTCGTCGCTCGCGCTCATAAGCACCTCTTCTATCTGTCCCTCGCCCAACGCACGCTCGACTTCGGCCGGGTCACCCTTGGATTTCTCGATGAGAGCTAGTCGGTGCTTTACGAGCGCCTCCGTGCCCTGTCGATATACTGCGTTGGGGGGCATTTGGCCCAGGACCGAGAGCGTCGATTCATATGTTTTACGGAGGGCGGGGAGGGGATCGGGGTGCACGGGGCTATTGGGGCACTTTAGTAAAATGTATATGTCGATTTTAATAATGTGCCTACACTCCGTAGATGCCCGTAGTAGTTTTGAGGACCTGCCTAAGTGGTCGGGTAAATCGCAACATGGTAGACAAGTGTAATGAGAGATTAGGCAATTTCCAAAGACGAACTCTTGGCGCTTAGTGGTGACCACGGCTCGTCCTGCGTTAAACCAAGGTGTGGGTGTTGACGGATGGCGACCCTCGGACTTTCGCTTGCCCGCAATACCTTTCGCACATGGACGGCCAATCTTGGTCTGAGAATACTACCAACACCCGCCCCTCAAACGGCCAGGAGACTCGCATTTCCTAGTCTACGTACGCTGCTGGAACTCTTCCCGCCTATCGTCCTTGCTGTACCCAAGAAAAAGACTTCACACTCCAAGAAGAGGATGCGCAGCGCCAATAAGGGGTTAAAAGACAAAACGAGTATGTCCTCTCTCGACGCTCCCGGCATCCTGATTGACCAAGTCTGCTGCAATAGATATCGTCAACTGCCCTGGATGTGGTTCGCCCAAGAGAGCACATCATATATGCCCAGAATGCTACTCTCAGATTAACCGAGCGTGGAAGGCACAAAGCAGACAAACGCCAACCGAGGTTTCAGTATAACTTCGTACGTAACCCAACTAGCCTGAGACTACGGTACTGACACTCATGTCATTTAGATATTGATCGATTTATACCCTTCCTACTCCCAACCACTTTGTGAAATTTCAATCACCATACTGCAGCGTAAAAAATTGTATGCATTTGTCTTTGTTCGTCGTGAAGGTCATGGAGACGGTGTGTGATACATAGCAGCAGAGTGCAGACATGACAATAAATAACCTTGAGGTGAAAGAAAGGGGCTTTGACGTTCATGAAAAAAGAGAGCAAAACAGGTACATCGAAAAAGGGCAAGCATCGAGCAACAGCCAAAAAAAGAAAAGACACTAAGAAACCGACATCTAATCGTGTATCTCAAACCCTTAGTTGGCTGACGGGACCGAGGGGGCCGACGAGACCGACGAACGCGGGACAAACAGACGATACATCCAGCGCGCAGGGGCGGTGACAACCTTGGCCGTCGTGCGCGCGACAGCTGGGAGTGTCCAGCTCCGGGACACGATAGGGACCTCCTCGTTGACTCCACGGATCGCGTTGTACCGCAGCTCGGTGCGCGGGCCCGATCGCCTGAGTGGCCACCAGCCACGGCGACGGTTGGACGGGTTGGCAGCGTCGCGTCGGCGGCGGGGGAGGACGAGCGAGAGCGTGACGGCAAGTTGGATCGCAGGACTGATGGCCCAATCTGCGCGGGAACAAATCAGCTTGAGAACTTGCGAGAGAACAAAGGCTCGACTCACCAGGCAGATACCTAACTCGGCTCCTGGCGACCTCGGGCTCGTCAGGCTGCTTCCTCTTGACTCCGATGATGCTCTGCGCCGGGCTAGGCGCGCGCGAGCGGTTGGACGGCCCGCCGACGCTCGTCCTGTGCGGCGACCGAGCAGGCACAATCTCGCGCTGTGAGACTGGGTCCCATGGCGTCGAGGATGGGCTGTTGGGGCTCATCGGGCTGAGTGCGTCCTCAGGCGGGGCGGCGGTTCCGTTGGCCTCGGCCTGAGCAGGAGTAGCCGTGCCGGACGCGTCCTTGGGCTGAGCTTCTTCGGCGACCTCTGGTTGGACCTCTGGTTGGACCTCCTCGGTTGCAGGTGCTGGCTCAACTGGGGCGACGGTAGTCTCCATCGGGTTCGCATCGTCGGGGAGAGGCTCGGGCGATGCAAGGGCGACCACAGTAGGCTCGGGAACGGGCTCGGCGGGAGCTTCGACTGGTGCCTCGACAATCTCTGGCTCAGAGTGTGAGTCCTCTGGCTTGACGTCCACAGGAGAGTCGGACGTAGCTGTGATCGCGTTGGCCAAAGGAGACGGCCCGGCAATGACGAGCGCAGCAGACTGAAGGACACCCGGGGAGATCGGAGACTCGACGATGGCCGAGAGCGGGCGTTGGTCCATGGCCATGTTGCCAGGGATGGTGAGAGATGGGCGCGACTCGGGGATGGAAAGAGGCTCCGGAGTGGCATCGGTACCAGTAACGTCAGTGGTCGACGAGGCAGCATCGCCCTTGTCCTTTTTGCTCTTGGAGCCGACGCGGAGGACCTTGGCAGCCCAGTTGGGTTTCTTGTCAGACTCGCTGGCCGAATCGCTCGGAGTCTTTGCGTGGCCCGTAGAAGAACGACGGCCGAGACTAAAGCGACGCTTCAAGTTGTCGTCAGACTTTTTGGGCTCGGGAACAGAAGGGACAGTGCGGCCAGTGTTCCAGCCACGTTCACGCTCCTTGAGTGAGTCGGTGTCACTGTCATCTCCACTGAGCGCGCCACGAGACGGAGGGCGAGCAAGGGTGGGATCGTTGCCACTAGGCTTGCGATCAAGGCTGCGGCGAGCCCAGTTGGTAAGGGTGTCGCGACGCCTGGGCTTTGGCTTTTCGGCTGGGTCTGGGGATTTGGTAAGAGATGCCGTGCTAAAGAAACATGAGATGACGTCATAAGACAACGAGGCAGAATACTTACCTCGCGTTGTGGGACATGGAAGGTTTCAGTTTGGACGGAGTCTGCGGCTCTGCTGGCTTGGGAGTCTCGGCGGGTGCAGGGGCAATTACTTCGACAGGCGCAGGGGCAGCTACTTCGGCAGGTGCGGGGGCAGGTGCGGCGGGGACAAGTGTCTCAACAGGTGCTGCGGCAGGTGCCTCAACCGGTGCCTCGACTGGTGCCTCGGCGGCCGTAACTTGGGGAGCCTCAACTGGAACTTCAACTGGTGCCTCGACCGGCGCCTCGACTAGTGCTTCAACTGGAGCAACTGGTTGGGGGGCAGGCTCTGCAGGCTCAGAAGCAACCGGTTCCTTGGAGATAAGGTCAGGGTCAGAGGTGACTGGCTCTGCCGACGTGACGGGGACGGGCTCGGGGCTCGCAGCAAGACGATGCATGTCAGAGATCGAGGGCGAGCGGCTGCGGGTCTCCACCTCGCCGACGGCGGGGGTGGTCTCAACCGCAGGCGGGCTAGCCGTGCCCGGACCGAGGAGCGAGAGACGGCGAATGCTGCCGCTGCGACGACTCAAATTGGAGATCTGGCGACGCAGACGGCTGGGCGAGCGCGAACTGGCGACAGACGCGCCATCGTGGGGCGAGTCGGACACGGGGTCGGCGTTGGCCTTGGGGATCGCCACCGGTTCGGCGACTTGAGTCGGAGGCGGCGGCGTGAGCGGGCCAGCCTGGGACGAGCGTGTCGAGACGGTCGAGCCAGAGCGGGCGCGGACATGGCCCGGGGTGTGTTCGACGGGTGCGGCCTCCTTGGGCTCGTCCTTGGCGGGCTCGGTGGTTTCGACAGCGACAGGCTCTTCGGTCTTGGGGACACCAACCTCGTGCACGGCGTCCGAGCTGGGCGCGGCAGACGACCCGAGACCAGACTTGCGTGGTGCAAAGGCGGACGTGAGGATGCTGCGGGTCTTGCCCGTGGTCGAGACAGAGTCCCTGGTGTTGGACCGAGATGGCACCGGGCGGCCGTTTGGACCGGTCGTAGTGGGCGACGCCGGACGAGCAGGTGAAGTCAGAGTAAAGGCACGAGTCGGTGACCGAAAGCTGAACCGCTTTGCGGGAGGTGTACTCGGGGCAGACATGGCCTAGGGAGAGCCGGTTGGTCTGTGTGGTGTCCAGAGGGAAAAACGACTCACGATGTTGGATGTGACAGTTGGAGTCTCGCAGGCCTCCGTGGTGATGTGCAGAGATCAGTTGACGAGAGAGAGCATCCGCCGTGCGCCTATATACCCCGGGCCACGCGCTGGCTGCGAGTGCTGGCAACAGGCCGCGAGTTAAACACGTGTTGTCCCCACACCACCACACAAACACCCTCTTCGGCCCTTTTATCACATCCTTTTTCCCGAAAAGGACTCCATTCTTCACATGTGATATCAGCCCCCGCCGCTTCCCCGCCTTTGTTTACCCTCCGGTTGCACTCGCGTTAGTACCCGCGCATATACCCCCAGCTCTAGTGCGATGGTGACGGCGGCGGCGATTGCTCCACTGCCGCGCGCGCTGCGCCGACAACGTGGTCCACAAGACACTCCCAACTCATGTCCGCCTCGAGGTCGAAGCGAACCTCCCGCGATGCCACGTGACCCCCTATCGATCCCGACCAACCCCCATTCGAGTCATTGTACGTACGAGAGCCGCCAAATCTGTGCGTCGGCTCGTGTCCCGGATCCGATACAGGCCTCACAGCCTGCGCAACGAGGCCTCCGTTCATGATTCGTGCGTTCCCCGTCGCCGACGCCGGCCACCCATCGCTTCAAAACAGGCAAGCCTCAAACTCGATCAACCGTCCCGGAGATCTCTTGCACGTCTAATGAATGTAAATCAATGATGCAAACGCTATTCAACTGCACGTTGCAAGCGCATTTCAGGGGGCCTTTATGAAGTCGGAGCATACAGTCCGGCCACGTGACTGCACAGGATCGGAACGGATCCTTTTCCCACCCCGTTTGTCGCACCTCACGCTCTCGGCACCATCAAGGTCAGTGATTGCGCTATGAATCTATGCCAGAACGTCGCCAGAGACGTTTGGGGGATACAGAGAGCCAAGTGCTTGAAAATTCGAGCAGTTTGACCCCCACGATTGGTGGATCACAGACACTCGGCCAGATGGACTGACTTGCGCTTGTAGACTCGAAAATGGGTTTTGCCCACAACAACGTCCTCCACGCCAACCACTTCCGAAAGGACTGGCAGCGCCGCGTCCGCACATGGTTCGACCAGCCCGGGCGCAAACTCCGCCGCCGTCAGGCTCGCAAGGCCAAGGCCGCCGCGCTCGGCGTGCGTCCGCTGCACCTCCTCCGTCCGGCCGTCCGCGCGCCTACCGTCCGGTATAACCTCAAGATCCGTGAGGGCCGTGGATTCACCTTGGGCGAGCTCAAAGCGGCGGGTGTGGGCCGTAAGGAGGCACGCACGTTTGGCATCACGGTCGACCATAGGCGGAGGAACTTGAGCGAGGAGGGCAAGAAGCTGAATGTCGAGCGGTTGAAGGCATATAGGGAGCGTTTGATTGTGTTCCCGCGCAACCCCAAGAAGCCCAAAAAGGGCGACTCGACAGTGAGTCTTGTGTCGCTTCAGTTGTAGCTCTCGTTGATGGGCGTAATTAGGGCGACGACCTCAAGGCCGAGACTACCCGCGCACCAGTCCCTCTCCCTCCCCCTGCCGCCCACGAGCCTCCTCGCAAGATCACCGCCGAGGAGCGCGACTTCCAGGCGTTCCGTGCTCTTCGCAACGCTCGTGCCGACCATCGCCATGCCGGTGCGCGCAAGGTGCGCGAGAAAAAGGTGCGCCTCTTGTCACGCATACAGACACAAACTCCTGATTGCTGGCGAGCAGAAGGAAGAGGAAGAGGCTGCGAAGAAGAAGTAAATCCTGCACAGATTGTACCCACCCTTCCAATCTATGCTGTCCCACCCCTGTCTCTCCTGGCCGGCCCACGTTGTACTGCCGACTACGCTTGTGTTGCTATGTGCGATTTTTCCTTTGACATCAATTTTACAATATGCAAAACTCGGGGAAATTAAATAAGTAGATATATGCAAGTCTGAAAGGTTATGTTGCGAATTACTTGCTTTGACTTCGCGCCTTTTTGATAGGGCGGGTGCGGTCTTCGTCGGAAGACACTGGAGATGCGAGCAATATCACGTCGTCGTCGTCTACCTCCATGGCTGCTGCAGGCTCGTGTTGAGTTTCTTGGACGTCGGCTCCGAGCTAAACAAGTGGATTAGCGGTGGGGCGGAAAAACACACATAGCCTTACTCTGGATAAAAACCCTCGGGCGAATGCATTGTCCGGGTCGAGCGCGAGCGCTCTCCTAAAGTGTCGTTTGGCAGAAGCTACACGTGCGGTATCCCAGCCTCGAGTACTGATTGCTCCCCCATCTGCTTATCATAGGAGCCAAATCAAGCGATATTGGGTAGACTTGGCCTACCATCTTCAAGAGGTTCACCCCCATCCTCGTTGTGCTCCTGGCGAGGCTGCGCAGTGTATAACCACAACATCCCCGCGTAAATGTGCAACACCGTATTCTGGTCGAACGGCATTGTTACAATATATCTAACACCCAAATGACCGTCAGTGACTCAGACTCGACTTGGGCGAAACGCTCACAGGTCAAGTTCATCCAACGCCTCTCGGTACTCACCCATATCAATCAATGCGAGCACCGTTTCCTTGAGCAAGGTTTCTTGCTTCACACGGGCCACACGAGTCTCAGTTATAATTCCCATGCGCTCAAACGTGCAAGGCTCACCATGTCTGGGATCTGCAGCCTCACCCTCTTCAAGTACCCCACATGTTCCCTCGTCGCCCTCCCCTTCTTCTCTCGTTCCTCCCCCTCGCGTGGAATCAACGCCAGGCCAACCTGCCAGATTGTCCTTAGATCAATTTCGGGGCACTTTACGAGGATGGACCAGGCACGGCGTGCACGCGCGAGGTCGCCGCGTTGCAGACAGACGTGGAGGATGTCATACGTGAAGCGGATGTGTTGTTTGCGAGAGCTGGTGCTGGGCGAGAGTTCGCGGTGCGGGCGGGGTTCGAGGTGGAAGATGGGGCGGAAGGACATGGTAGTGGTTCTTGGTGAGAGTGGTGTTGTTTGACCGTGGTTGGGTTAATGGTAAAGTGCACAAAGAGTGATACGTCGAGATTAAATCACATTACGATGAATAAGAGAGGCAATTTGCGCTTTAATTCAAGTATGGGAGACCATATATGGCATTCTTGTAATCAACCGAACTCACGCCTGCTATTCGCGGGTTTGACCAGGTTGCCGGTAAACGTGGCGCATACGTTGCTAGTTGCGTAACAACCTTGGACGTTTGGAATGGCATGCCATTCGCACCCCTCAAGACTCGTTTCAAGTGAGCAAACGATATATTACGAAGGAATCGAAAAACTGCCACTGAGGACAGCCGACTGAGCATATTCTCCGCTAACTCGTCTTTGGTGCACTGTTGGAATGCATTCGAGCTACCAAAACATCCATAACAACACAGTCGGACACAGTCAAGTCCACGCTCTGACCCATAAGTAGCTGATTCGCATGGCTTGGCCCGACTCGCGGGACCTCGTTTGGACCGCGTCGGGGATTGGCCGGAAGGTCACGTGATTTAAACCATCCCAACCACCTTTCTTGCCCTCTCCAAGCTTAACAACCGCTGCGCCAACGAAACATAATAGTATACCGGTTTCTGGTCGCTTGAACCTACGGAATACGTCGCTTTCTATCGACATTTTATCTAGTATCTTGGTCCCTCTCCTTGCCGCTTGTCTCACAGGAGATGACAGCGATCTGCAACATATGTCAGGAGAAACTTACAAGTGGGAATGCGTTTGGACTCTCAGGATGTGGTATGTCCTCCTTTTTTCATGTTGCTAACATTTTGACCCCAAGTCTCTAGGTCACGTTTGTTGCAACGACTGCCTGATACAATGGGTCAGCCGAGGCAACCCACCGAACCGATTCGAGTGTCCGATGTGTAGAAAAAAGCACACGTATCCCAAAGGAACTATCAAGCTATTCTTCGAGGAGGAAAAGTCGGAGAGCGAGGCGCTTCGTGCTGAAATACGCTCCGTCATGAAGGTCATCGAAGGATGCGCAGAAGAACCCACTGAGGCAGCACTCAAGAAAGTATTGGACCAGCTCAAGGCGGTTTCGCAGAGTACGAAGAAGCTAAAGGAACCCCAGGCCACCGCAGTGAGTCTTTATAACGTTTATTGAACAAGCGCGCTTATGGGAGATGTGGCGGCAAGTCCATGATCAATGGTTTAGATGCGATGGTCAGCCACCTTTCAAAGAAGCTCGCGCCAGTACAGTCTGCGGAGCAGTTGAATGGAGAACTCGATGCTGCTCGAAGGGCTGTCGACCGTCTTACCCAAGAAAACGCCAGACTATCTTCCCAATGCGCCAATATTGAGACGCGCAATGCGGCCTACATCAATGACATCAACACGCTTGCAAGGGCTTCTACCGAACTGACCCGCGACCGTGATGCATTTGCGCGGGACAACTCCCACCTACAAGAACAAATGCAAAGGCAGCGGCAAAAGATCTCCTCGCTGCAAAAGGAGCTGAGCGAGTGTCAGGAGGGTAGGGAGTCGGCACGGGAGCGAATTTTGATACTCAAGAAGAAGGTACGCTTCTATGGCAATACCTTGCTTCGCGCCCGCTAATACATTAGTTTAGTTGAAGAGTGCGAACGATGCAAACGATTCGCTCAAGTTACAAATCAATCGACCTCTTTCAGAGAAAAACACAACCAGCCGCTCGACCATGCCCCCTCCCAAATCCCGTATCTCTCGCCGCGAATCCATCGTCTCCATTAAAAGCGACTCTGCTCCCGAATCTCCCATCACCCTTGTCGACAGCGATGAGGAAACAAGCCCCCTGGGTGGCTCAGAGAGCTCCGACGTGGAATTTATATCCGATTCGGAGAACGCGCTCAGAGATCCTAAGCCCAAGTTCCACGAACTGAAGCCTGTGAAGAAACCTGTGGCTTTCTTTTCATTGGCACCCCAGGCCTCTGCGAGCAAAGCTGCTCCGACCCCCAAGCCTACTGTTCAGAAACGCAGACTTGCGATCACCCCCTCGACATCCGGACTCGAGTTGAGGAACGGGAAGACCACGTCCCTAGTTGCGCTTGGCCCTAAACGCTCTCGGAGATCGACGTGAGGCGCTCCTTCTCTCTTCATACAACTTATTGCGCCATGATACTACTCTGTATACTTTCGGTTTGCTAGCTTTCGAGCCATTTATGGCCAAATGGTCTCCGTTGATACTGTTTAATGTGTATAATTGTAGACGGCAGTATGTATTGAAAACATCAATTATTCCCTATTTCTTGAGGCATGCAGCGCCCCTGAGGAGTCGGTCAGCCCCTTACGAATTAGGCGCGGAGCGCGTCGTCCAGGTTGAGACGTAAATTAGCTTAGAATTTCTTCTATTGTCTCCAAGCTGTCTCGACGTTATATCTTTTGGGTTCTCGCTGGGACTGTCGCCTTGCTGGCCACCTTGATGTTGAAAGCCCGACTGCCCATCCGAAACACCGTTGCTCTGCGGCGGATCTCATCGATTGCATTAGGATCAGCCACTCGCCCGCCGACGAAACAAGTACCTCGACCAGGCCACGAGTCTGCCGTCCACCCTTTGCGCGGCTATTTTCGCCCTGTAGCAACAGCTGTGCAATCAATTTTCAACGACAACACTCATACTCTCCCGCCCTCAATGACTATATCTGCAGAGACATTCAACACCAGTAACTTTGAGCTGCTCCAGCGTGTGAAGGTCGACTATGCGGATATTGAGGTGGGTCTCTTACGAATGGTTGGATGGCGAAGTTGCTCACGGCCGTCGTTCAGCTTACTAAATGGAGAAGCAAGGAGACTGGACTGACGGTGGTGCACGTCGACTATGATTGTTGGTCCCTGTTTACTTCGCCGGTCTCTCCTAATATTGTTTTTCGCAGCTCCGATCGTCAAGGGGTATTTTGTGCTAGCCACCGAAATTTTCAATGACTCGGGCTGCCCGCACACACTCGAGCACCTGGTATTTATGGGATCTGAGCAATATCCTTATAAAGGTGTTTTGGACAACCTCGCGAATCGAGCATTCTCCCAAGGCACAAATGCCTGGACAGACACGGATCATACTGCATACACTATTTCGACCGCCGGAGGACAAGGGTTCTTGCAGTTGTTGCCGGTGTATGTAGACCACATCTTGTACCCGAGGATCACGGACGCGGATTTTGTGACCGAGGTGGGCTTGGTTTAGTTTCTAACCAGCATGACGCTTAATAAGCGCACTTAGGTCCACCATATTAACCCCAAAGCGGAAAACGCAGGAGTTGTGTATAGCGAGATGCAGGGCCGGCAGAATACTGCTGGAGACTTGATGCAGCACAAGTAAGTGGATCTAATGGCGTCTGCGGCAGATCTAAAAACATGTCATAGGATGCAGACGCTATTTAATCCTGAAGGGAGCGCATATCGTAGCGAGACTGGTGGGCTGATGGAAGCCCTGAGGGTACTTAAAGTCGAGCAGAGTGAGCCTGGTCCTACAAGCAAACTGGATGGAAGCTCATCATATGCTGCTAGTCCGCAAGTATCACAAGTCCTACTATGTCCCTCACAACCTTTGCCTTATTGTCTCAGGCAAACTGAAAACGCAAGAGCTACTCCATGTTCTGCAGACCAAGGTGGAGCCTACCATCCTAGCACACGGACCAACGCAAGGACCAAAGCCCCCAGGCTGGAAACGTCCATTTGTAGAGACGGCAAGCTCGAAGCAACCGAACTTGAAGGGCGTGACTAGGGCGGTGGTAGATTTCCCAGAACAGGACGAGAGTGCTGGAGAAGTTGGTGTTTCTTTCCAAGGGCCACCTCCCACCGAGTTCACTGAGTTGAAGGCGAGCATTACAGTAAATTACCATTCACTGGGGTGTGGACTAACTTGTTCCATAGGCGATGGAGTTACTCGGACTCTACCTCACCGACTCGCCCGTTTCACCTCTTACGAAGGAATTTGTGGAAACAGCGAATCCGTCGTGGTAATTTTGGCCACTCCTATTGTCCTACTTTGTTCGCTTACTCGTTTCCCCCATAGCACATATATCTACTGTGACAGCGAGGAGCGTGCGACCTTCACCACGCAAAATATCTATTTTGGTTCTGTTCCAACCGACCAACTGAATGAATTGCACGGCAAAATAATCAAAAGCCTCAAGAAGATCGTAGCCGACGGTGTTGACATGGAGCGGATACGCCTAGTTATTAAGAGGGACAAGCTCAAGGTCTGAAGATCCTTTCTTCCATCAAACCCCCAATCTAACGTCAACGATATCCAGTTGAAAAGCTCACTGGAATCGAGCGGAGGCGACGTGTTTTCAAACGGGCTTATAAGCGGTGAGCCAAATGAGCTACCTCACAGGTGGGATGTTCTCACAAAACGTCACCAGAGTTCCTTTATGGGAAACCGGACGGTAGCGAGCTCTCGGAGACTGTTGCCGAAATGCAACGATATGCGACGTTGGAGAAATGGACCGCTCAGCAATGGGCAGAAGTATTAACCAAGTAGGTATCACATACGCGCCTCTGCCCAGATACCCAAATGAATACCGACGACAACTTATAGATACTGGATCAACGGAGCATCCGTGGTCGTTGGTGCTAAGCCGTCCGCCGAACTTCAGGACCGGCTCGAAACCGAGGAAAAGGCTAGGATTGAAACCCAGAGGAAAGCACTCGGGCCTGAAGGTCTTGCGAAACTTAAAAAGGAGCTTGAAGAGGCTAAAGCAGAACACGACCGACCGATTCCAGAGGAAATGCTTACTAGCTTCCCAGTACCGGACGTATCCAGTATCTCCCAGATACCCGTTCAAAGCGCGAGAAACGATCCATTCGTGAAGGGCGGCTCTACCAATAGCAACTCCGTCGATGCACCTACGCTGCAGAAGCACCTCGATGCTGATCCAGTTTTATTACCGTATTTCATTCAGTATGACCATGTTCAGGTGAGTTGCACTACACTGTGTTCACGCTGGACACTCAGAGAAGACACCTGTTTCAGTCGGACTTTGTCACTATCAGTGCATGGGTATCAACTACTGCCTTGCCCGCTCATTTGCGTCCGTGAGTATGCCCCGCATCGATATTAGTTCTATTACTTATAACTGTCGTAGATACATAGGCTTGTACCTAGGCTCCTTCTTTGCACTTCCAGTTACTCGAGCTGACGGGACCAAACTCTCTCACGAAGACTTGGTTAAACAATTGGACGAGGTATCTGTTGCATACGAGGCTGATTTCGGGATCAATGGTTACTTCGCCGATACTATTCGAGTTGCCATTAAAGCCGAAGTGTCTCAGTACGAAACCGTCATTGGCTTGCTCCGGGATCTATTGTACTCTCCCGAGTATGCGAAGGATCGGTAGGCTCTCGCTTTTACGCTATTTAGGCCGTTGGCTCACTCTATACCAGCCTCGAAGTCAACGTTGCTAAAATACTGCAGTCCCTGCCTGAGCAAAAGCGGGATGGTAGTACCGTGATGCAGTCTGTCTCCAACTCGCTGCTTTTCGAAACATCCAAGTCGGTCTCGAACGCCGGCGGCATTACTGCACAGATAGAGTTCATTCCTGGGCTTGCCAGGCGGCTGCAAGAGAAGCCCGAAGAGGTGATCAATGACATGAAGGAATTCAGGCAACACGGTATGGAGTTTTATTCCGTTTGGTATCAATCTTGCGGTGCTAGTCAGACTCGTTGTAGTTACTGGCGGCAGCGGCCTGCGGTTCTCCGTCACCGGGAATGTCATGGCGCTGAAACGACCTCGTTCCGCATGGAAAGATAACTTCGAGAGTATCACGGTATGGGTTTGTCTAAACAGAGCTTACCCATGTATATTGATGAACACTGCGTAGGTTGACCACCTTGAGCCGCTCTCGTGGTCAAAAGACGTGCTTTCGGCATTAGGCAAGAGTCCAGCCAAGAAGGTGCGCATTATTAGTTCTGCGTGGAATAAGCTGACTTACGTATATGTGGTTAGGCTGTTGTAGTTTCATTGCCCACTATCGAGAGCTCTTATGCGATCCATACGTCGAAAAGCATCATCGGTTTCGACCATCCCGAATATCCCGCCCTCCGTCTGGCTTGTGAAGTGCTAGATGGCACGGAGAGCTTCCTGTGGAAGCTTATCCGAGGCAGCGGCTTGGCGTACGGGGCAAATATGTCACTGGATGTTGAAGCAGGACACTTGAGTTTCATCCTGTATCGGGTCAGTTACAAAAAGCAAGGTGCACTTGGGGGATTGCTCACTCTATTTATTACAGGCTCCCGACAGCTACAAGGGCTTCCAAGCTGGTGCAAAAGCCGTTCAAGGACTTGTTGATGGTTCAGTGAGCAGTGTTGACCACGGCTATATGCGGCGCTTGACTTGTAACACGTTTATAGATTGAGCTCAACGAAACTGCGCTCGACGCCGCCAAGAGCAGCCTTGTTTATTCCTTGATCAGGAGGGTGTCTTCGCCAGGAAAAGCAGTAAGCTAGATTTCGGGATCTGGACACCCCGGGCTGGGCTGATGACTGACCGCTTGTAGGGACTAGACTCGTTTGTCAACCAAGCCTTGAAGAATGTGCCACAAGATCATGGGCGCCAATTGTTGACCAGCATCCAGGCTGTTGATTTGCAAGGCGTTCGAACAGCCCTGAAGACACACATTCTGCCGCTGTTTGACTCAGCAACCTCCATTGCCGTTGTCGCTAGCTCTCCCTCCAAGGCAACAGATATCTCAGACGGGTTGAAAAGCTCCGGTTTCGACGTAGAGCTTCGGACTCTTGACTTCTCTGAGGATGAAGACATAGATGATTCAGGTAGTGAGAGCGGAAGTTTCGTAAGTTCTCAGGGGAGCCCGTAGAGTTGTGGGGTTACATCTGTCAAATTACAAGTGGTGGTAGACGTTTCACACTAAATTCGTTGAATATCCATGACCCAAAACAAGCCATCTGTCAAGTTATTCACGTGGGGGGCGTAAGTTGGATAGGTGGAACGCGGACTTTGTTGGAACCCTTAATCGAGCAAAACCTGTGCAAATATAAATACCGCGTATCCTGTCACTTGATGCTCGCACTCCTCCCCGCTCAACCACCCACCATGCCTGCCTACGTTCAACGCCCTGCCCCCGCGTTCACTACGACTGCCGTTGAGGACGGCCAGTTCAAGCAAATATCCTTGTCGGACTATCTGGGGAAATGGTAAATGAGATTATACAAAACTGTTTACACTTCGAGTAACAAGTTTGGCAGGGTTGTCCTCTTCTTCTGGCCTATGGACTTCACGTATGTCTAATTCTCGTCACGCGAACTCCTCAATGCTAACCTATCCTCCAGTTTCGTTTGTCCCACGGAGATCCTCGCCTTTAACCGTGCGCTCCCAAAGTTCCATGAACTCGGTGCTCAGCTCATCGGTATCCCTGGGTTTCTCGTCCATCTTTGGGCAGTAGGTTAACAATCTTTCTATCCTTCAACAGGGGTTTCGACCGACTCTGAGTATGCTCACTTGGCGTGGGTCAACACTCCCGCTAAGGCTGGTGGTATTGGTCCCGACATGAAAATTACGCTTGCATCAGACAAGAACCACAAAATGTCTCGCGACTATGGCGTGCTAATCGAGGAAGAGGGGATCGCTCTCCGCGGTTTGTTCATTGTCGACCCGAAAGGCATCCTACGGTTTGTACATCCTTATCTCCTCGGCTTTGAGTTAGCTCATAGGTGTGTAGCCAAATAACCATTAACGACCTTCCCGTTGGACGTTCGGTGGACGAAACCATTCGCTTGCTGGAGGCATTCCAGTTTACGGTGCGTATTTTCAAGGCAGTGTGATCGGGTGCGAGACTAGACTGTTGACGCCACGTCTGTTTCCACTTGTGATCTGTTGCGTTTGCAAATATTTAGGATGGTTAGTGGCACTTTTGTTTTGCTGCTTCTGGCTTCTAGCTGACTTGAATCACATCGTTTTCCTAGAACACGGTGAAGTTTGCCCGGCCAACTGGAACAAGGGGGACCATACCATCAAGCCCGACCCAACCAAGTCGCTGGAGTACTTCACGGCTGTGAATGCGCAGGATGTTCCGATGACCAATGGTTCAGCTAAAAAGCGCGCGGCAGAGGATGAGGATACCTCGTCCAAGAAGGCCAAGGCTCACTAAAGACTATTCACTTCGGTAGACGGGTCTGCTAGATATATTAGAATGTCCTAATGCATCACAATGTTCTCTAAGTCCCTTTAACCGCTGCTACTGGAATTGCAAGTCCACTATGGATGGAACCTCGAATTCGTCATAAGGTCCGCTCATGCGGCGCGTTATTCAGTAGGGCGAGCAACCACGGGTTGCACGAGAACGTT
This sequence comes from Ceratobasidium sp. 414, assembly GCA_019616945.1. Classification (NCBI taxonomy): domain Eukaryota; kingdom Fungi; phylum Basidiomycota; class Agaricomycetes; order Cantharellales; family Ceratobasidiaceae; genus Ceratobasidium; species Ceratobasidium sp. 414. The sequence continues at coordinate 85,175 of WSTK01000002.1, read as the reverse complement.
CTCAGCATCTCCAGGCTTGAGCTCCACATTCTCAAGGAAGTCGTTCGCGACTAAGAACCGTATTGCTTGTGACAGGTGGGAAACCGTCGCTTGAATGTCGGGCATCAATAACTGATGGGAGGTCAACAAGGGAATAGCGGATATGAAGAAGCGCACGTTTTGCAAGAGGTTAGGTCTCTGGTTGAATGGATTGTATGCGGGCCGTGGTGGATTGACAGTATGCCTTTTGAACGGCTGTTTCTTTATTTGAGCGTCTGACTGATTAGAAGCGGGCTTCTTGAGAGTAATTGGATAACCATTGATGCCAAAAATAAAGTTTTCATACCTGGTTGATGTCACCTGCGGGTTCTCTCTCGCTACCTCCAGCCGGATCGACATCCATATGCATCTTTTCAACCGGTGCTACTTTGGATGATACTGCATCCCGTACCGGGTCCATATCGGATTCAGACCCATCGCCCGAATCCGAACTAGTGCTCGAGTCCGAATCAGAGGCCGAGCTTGAGTCTGTCGAGGTTGAAGAGCCCGAGGTTGAAACATGGGTCGCATCCTGTTTCGAGCTATTAGGAGCCCGGGCGGGTGGCACCGGATTGGCCGCACCACGCCCCCTGCCTCTTCCTCGACCACGCTCTCCACCCGTGACGTTGCCTGGTCCAGTACCTGCCCCCCTTCCGCGTGCTCTGCTACCCCAGCCCTTATCAGCGCCCCTATTGCCTCCTTCCCCTGGGCCGGGCGTGTGCCGTACGGTCTCTCGCCCTCGCCCACGCCCGCGTCCTCGCCCACGTTGGGAGCCAGCCCCGCCCCTATTGCCGCCCCCGGTGTTCAAACGACGTGGTTCTGTGATGATCTGCCCGCGCTCAAGTGCTTCTTGTCGGTTTTGCGCCTGGTAGATATGTGAGATGAGTGGTAGGATGGCCGAAGACAGGGCGTACCTTTTCCGTTACTCGCTTAGCCGACGGCCAGCGTTTCTTTCTCTCCTCCAACCAGGCTGCAATCGCCTCTGGAGAATCAAGTTTTGTGTCTGTGCCCAAGATTGCAGCGGCACTGTAGCCTTTTAGTGCACGAGCCTACTTGACAACGATAATACTTACCCAGTTGCCCGAAACTGTGCTTCTTCATCGACATATTTCTCATCCTCGCCTTCCCCCCTTTCCTTGCCCCTCTTGCGCTTCTTTCGCGCTTGATCCTCCTCCCACCCAGGCGGAAATATTAGATGCCTGTCCATCTTATGCACTTCCACCTCCTTGTGTGATCCCGCAAACAGGCACCCCTCATGGCCACACCGGACAGGACCAACGCGATTCCGCATATGGATTGGGACGAGAGACGCCATTGGCTGGTTGCGGGCAAATCCGGGCGACGGAACGGTAATCTGCATGGGATGGGGTACAACAGGGTGTGCATAATATCCTCCCTGTGCACAAAATGCGTTGGCGTAGTGAGGTTGCATACCATCAGGATAAAAACTAGACTGGCCATTAGAGCCCGTCTGCCAACCAGAAGAACCGTTCCACGCCATATATAAATGCAATAAGGGTTGTGGTGAGGGGCCAATCCAGAGGGTTGGCAAGACACAACGTGAGGACGGTTAAAGTTAGCCGCAAGCACAGTCGTCAAGATTTTTTAGTCTTTTTGTTCCGTGTGGCTGTGTTGACCGCAATTGACGCGCTCCCTTCAGGATCCACAAGCCCGGAAGGCTCTTCCTCTGCTGCAATGGGATCACTGTATCTTCGACTGTATATGATAAAGTAGGCGTCATCGAGTTCCCACCACCTGGCCCTTGATCACGCTTTTTGTGGGCGCTTAGAGGTTTTTCGACGGTTTACGTGCCATCTCTCAGCAACCAGAGGGGAATCGAGGGATCGGCCAAAGCCAAAGTCTTTAGATTTCAGCCGCATACATGTATATGCACTTGTTTTTAGCAAATGTCGATCTGGCGGCGCGCTGAACTCGGTTTTCTGTTCGGCAAAAGAGTCCGAGGTCTGCGTGCTCGCCCCCATCCCGTATTCACGAGAATTTCAGAGTAAAGTTAGTGAAATTTCTATATATGCATTGTAATATAGTTAAATAGTATGCTAGTGTGTCATGAAAGACAAAAGACTTGCTCTGTGTTTGTACAGCGACGAAAACCAAGCGTCTGGACCCCGGACTCTTTCGCTGCTTCACTGTCACGTGTCAGATTCTAGCTGAAGAGAAAATCGAGTTCAGCGCGCCGCCAGATCGACATTTGTCAAAAACAAATGCATATACATGTATGCGGCTGAAATCTAAAGGCTTTGGCTTTGGTCGATCCCTCGATTCCCCTCTGGTTGCTGAGAAATGGCACGTAAACCGTCGAAAAACCTCTAAGCGCCCACAAAAAGCGTGATCAAGGGCCAGGTGGTGGTCGATGACGCCCACTTTACTTGGCAACTATGCGGCCCGGCATACCAGCTCGACACGTCTCACTTTCCTTGGCTGAGTGTTTGGCCGTTGGCCAATCGGGCACACGGTCTTGTTCAGTTGGTAGACTTACACACCCAACCGGAACTTTGCGTTGTACGTTTCGGAGGAGCGGTGCCTTTTCTTTTGTATATAAAATGTCCGGCGTCTGTGGGGCCAACGACTATACCACCTCTTCTTTCGTTCTCGTACCGGCTACGCAATGGACGCCGATGACGAGGGCAGCACTATATACCTTGTCGACGACTTTCAAGACGACGACTCCGACATGGACAGCGTTCATACTACTACCTCTGGTTTTACAGAGCACACCATGGCACGCTCACGTCCGCTACGGCATCAGGTACGTCTGCATGTTGTCTTTGGATTCTCAAGCTGTATTAATGTGAACCCAACCTCAGAATATTTTCAAGAGGTGAACGGGCGAATGTTCCCCCTCGACGAAAACCTCCCGTTTCTCTTTCCTGCAGACCAGGCCGAAGCCCGTCGCCTCGAGGTCCAACACGAAGCCATCAAACTTCTCCTCAAAGGGAACTACTATGGGCCTGTGCGAGGGGCCCTGGGCGACCCCCAGCCTGATGGGGGTCGCAAACGGGTTCTGGACTTGATCACAGGCGAGGGGACCTGGTATGTGTCCTAGTAGCGTTTCGGACCCCCGAAGTCTAGCCTTGACTAACACGGCGCTTGCTCCTGCTTTCCTCCCCGCTTTAATCAATCACATATCGGTTCGATTCGCTCCCCTGTTCTTAAAAACACATCTGGTCGGGCGTACACGCCCCCGTGCAGGGTTCGGGAGATAGCCATCGAGTTCCCTCACGTCGATTTTACCAGCGTTGACAACACGCCTCTCGTCCCACATGCTCAGTACACCAATATCCTGGGCTATGAGGTGTACGATCTATACAACGGGATTGCCGAGTCGGACAATACATTTGATGCTGTGCATCTATGTAAGGCACGCCATGACCAAGGTTGGTGCATTTAGCCCCTGAGCACTATGAGCCACAACTAACCACCTGCACAGATCCGAGACCTTCCTGCTCTTGTTATCGAGATCCATCGGGCCCTCAAGCCAGGCGGTCTCTTTCTCTATGGCGAATTCCATAATAACGGTTGGGACGCCTCGACTGCGGACCACGCTGCCGCGGAGACTGCGCCATACATAATTCGAGGACTTCGGATGGCGCGAGAAATATTCAGCAAGCAGGGTGCATACGCATACGCATGGCGAGACGTCCCTCCACTGCTAGAGCCGAGTTGCGTGATCTGGAACAGTTGCAGGATTTAGACGAACATCAGCGTGGGTTCACGTCTGTCCGCGTAGAAACAAAACTGGCCCCCGCTGGGCCGTGGCACCCTTCTCCGCGACTACGTGAATCCGGGCGGCTAATGCAGCAACTGTGGGCTCGGACGTGGGCAGACCTACGCCCGATGTACATTAGCAATGGGTTGAGCGAGAGCGAGGCGGATGAACTGGCAAATGGCGCACGGCGTGAGCTACTGGAGCCGGGCTCTCAGAAGCTTTATGGGAAGTACAGTGTATTATATGCGTTCAGACCAGCGTAAAAGCGCAAAGCCAAGATTGCGTTAGGTGTTCCTAGCTAGCATACAGCCAGTCTGAACTACATGGTACAAGAGCGGGCAATCTATGGTGTACATGTGATAGCAGTGATAGTATAGCACAAGGGGGATGGATGAAGCAGGCGAGAACAAGCTCAAGTTGACGAACTTTGTTGGGGTTCGTCATTACCAAGTTGTTGAGCTGGTGCGGACTGCGGGCTAACGGACTCCAGATCCTCGCCAACAACATACTTGAGCACATCACTAAGAGTAATGATACCCGCTAGCCGGCCTTTTTTACCATCCTCGCCTTCCACGACGACAAGACGGTGTACGCGACGCTGCCGGACGAGTGCAAGGAGAGATGCCAGACTATCGGAGGGCGTGCACGTAATCACACCAGGGAAATCGGGAGCGCGATGAGCGAGTGCGGCAGCAATGGTCAAATCCAGTGATTTATACTCGCCCAGCCGAACCAGGGTCTGTGGTGCGCATTTAGTCAAGTCGTAGAAATGAGATATTGGAGTACTCACGATGACGTCCACAGTTTCGTAGAGGTTCACCACGATGCCATTCTCATCAAGAATAGGAACAGCGCTGATCCCGCGTTCACTGAACATGTGGACGACGTCAAAGACCCGGGTGGTGAGTGTCGCAGTAGCGATTGGATGGAAAGGGTTATCGCTCTGCGCGTCAACATAGGTACCAATACCGAGAGAGCGCAATGACATGTGGAGATGGATAATATCTCGGCACTACACGATAACGGGACAAGGTGAGAGAAGATCAAGCAGATGTGATATATCAGGCGTACATTGATTGCGATGAATTTGAGCACACGATATTGGGTCAAGACGGAAAGCACCACTTGGTCCCCAGTTTGCTCATCATGGTCGAGCAAGGGTAGCCTACGAGCGTGAGTTTGAATGAGCAGCCTGCAGGCATCGTAGAGTGGCTTGAGGGGATGAACGGAGAGCAGGGGTGGCGGAGGAACCTTGAGCTCTCGCTCAATCTTGCGAAGAGATTCGAGTCGGAAATGTTCAACATCGGCTGCTGCATTGTCGTACGAGGAGGTGTGATAGTAGTATTGGATTAGGTGGATAATGTCTGCCACCGTAAACATCCCGGCGAAGCGTGAGGTGTCACTATCCCAAAGTGGTGCCGATACAACACCTATTCGCTGGTTAGTGTAGTCAGGGTTGGCATGGGGGACTATCTACCATTTAGAAGCAATGCGCCTAGAGCCTTCTTGACTTCGAGTTTTGTATCCAAGACGATGAGACGAAAACTAACAGGAAAGACATCGTAGGATGATCGACCATTGAGAAATGTACGTATGGAGTTGAGCGCCGCATCATGTGTCTCTGGAGTCGGGTGGTGAGGAAGCGCAGATAGTGCTCTCGGCCTTCGCGGTACTGAGCGTCGGTTTTTGGCGGTGTTGGGTGAGGTGGACATCGTGTCAGGGGAGGGGGTTGGGGGATAATTGGATAGGGGTGTCACGTTGACATTTCGCACGCACGGACGATCCCTCACGGCGCTTACTGCCTCATCAGCAGACCATTCTCCCCATACATGATACCGGACGCGGTTCAGTGCAACCAGACAAATATTCAACAGGCTTCAAGATATATATTTGCTACGAAAAACAAGAACGAGAGCGGCAACAAGAAGACTCCAAAACCCGCAAGTCAAAGCATGGATGTACACAGAACAAAAAAAATAGAAGAGGTGCATAAGAGTTACCGTTCTCTAAGAGGCGACGGTATCGGCAATGGCGGTGGGGGAGCAGGTGCGGGCCATGACACCCGGTGGAAGCTCTTCTTTTTGCGTACACTTGCTCGGTACGCCACGCGCACAGCGTTTGACTCCACGACTGGCCCCGGTCCAGTGGCGCCATTCACACTGACGGAAGACACGCTCCCTGTGGGCGAGAACAGACTTGGCGCACCGACAGTGCTAGTTGACCCCGAACTCGATGGACGGGTGGCCGTTGTCGGCCGAGTTTGTTGGCTGCCGAGTGTTTGGGCTTGGTTGGCGTTCTGGCCCATATTCTGGGTGAGTGCGGGTGGGAGTGAGAGGGGAAAGACGCTGCGGTAGTGGGCTTCCTGTGTCTGCGATGTCGCACGAGGCCTGGATGGGGAAGCAGGGGTGGGGGTAGCTTCAGAAAGTTCTTCCATTCGCTCATGCCAAAGCTTGCGATTCAGTGCACATTGTTCTGTGACAGGGTGCAGCTCTGCATGGCGGCAGCAACGTGAACAAACGCGCAACGATCACAGGAGCACAACGCACCAGGTATCACCGACGCTGTCGCATTAAACAACGGCTGCGTAAAAAGATCGATAAAGTTTACCTGACCCTGCGCCTGTTGTTTGGCTCCGTTCGACACGTCGACGTTCACGACTGTCACAGGCAAATCGAGCTCCTGCTCAAAAGTCGCCTGACACGCCCATTCTTCGAGCAAGACTTTAGACCAATGCTCCGAAACTGCATGCGGACGAGTCTGTCCAACTGAATTAGCCACAAGGAGGAGACCTCAAAGAAAGGCACATACGGGGTTGCTGATGTCGCCACACTTGATCAAAGCCTGGCAAATCATCAACCGTTCCTCATCCTCCGTCAACCCGACTACTCCTTGCCTAAACTCCGACCCTTTGCTAGACCCGCTCGCATCCCACGTCTTGAACCCATCTAGCCACTTGAAATGCACGCTCATATCCGTCGCAAGCACTGTTTGCACGAGCAACCACCGGAACCCACGCGGTTGCCGGGCGAAGTGGTGTGTTTGGTATGTCGCCGCAAGGCCAGGTGAGGATGCGTACGAGACGAGGCCAATCCTGCCAGTTCCAAGGCCGAGGGCATTGGTACTGGTACCGTCCAAGCCCCCACCTAGATCGAGGCCGGAGCCGTTGGACTTGGGGATGCCAGGCCTATGATCAGCAGGACCAGGTCGGGAGGATAGGAGATGACCCATCCCGTGCTTGTGCATGAGGCGCAGAAGGAGGGCACAATGGAGTTGTTCAAGTGATGATTTGTGATCAAAGACCCTAGAAAGTGGAGTGTCTGCGTTTGTCTGTAGTCCGAGTAAATCAGTACCTTGGTTTTTGAGTAACCGGTGGATCTTACCATGAATGCATTGCTGAGCCCGGGATGACCGACATCGTGCCCAACGGCGGCCAACAACAATGCAAACACATCTATGTTTCGCATCACTGCAATCCGACCCTGCACTCTGGTACGGCGCCATTTCGCACCTGCCTCGTTCACCTCTGGTCCCGGGCTGTTGACGAACTTGCCGTATTCACTGCCCTCTTGTTCCTTTGTGCCCGCCGTGGGCACCCTGCCCTGACCATTAGCCCGAGCGAGGATCCGTACTGGCGGAACAACCCCAGCTCGGCACAAAAACCAGTATACTGCTTGGAAGACGTCGAGCGCATGCTGGAAATTGTGGTACTGGTTTTGTGTGCGATAAATCTTGCGCACTGCACGCAAGAATGGTGGGAGTTGGTCTGCCGCGGAATAGGGCCTCGGTCAGTCACATGAAAGGGGAAAAGGTGGCGGAAAATAACGTGGGCCTGGTAAATTAACAAAAGCTCACCGAACCGAACACCAACATCCTCCTCCATTCCTTTGATCTCGAATGCAGCCTCGAATAGCAGCCCCGCACATGCTAACACGTCGGTGTCAGAAAGCTTGTGCGGTTCAAATTCCCAACGATCAAGTAAAACGATAAGCTCTTCGCGCCGGACCGAATCGACATCGTCAGGATGGGAAGGCTTTGGCTTGATAACGTCCGGTAGAGTATGGGTCGGGGGTGGAGCTTGGACGGAAGGTTCGCCCGTGGTATATGCGAACGGGATGTGGGGATCAGAGACGGAATGCGGCCTTCCAGTGGGGTAGGGGGAGGCAGGGGGAGGAGATGGAGAGGCATCCGAAGTAGCACCGTCGACAGCCGCGCCAGTCTGGGTATACATCTGGGACAAAAGCTCGGCATACCTGTAACCTAATCAGGGCCGATTATGGAAAGCAACCGTGAAAAGACATACATCGCTTCACCTTCACCCCCAACATCGTATCGGCGTTTGGAGGTAGGAGTGCTAGCCTTGCTTCTGTTTTTACCATCAGCAGAGGGTACACCAAGTGTGAGTTCTTCTTCAGCACCGGCCCAGCCACCCCAACCCCCGCCGTGGCCCGCAACGCCACTAAGTGCAAGAGCAAGCCCACCAACATCAACGCTTCGACGGCGGGAGCAAGGAGGAAGGGCTGGTGCATATATGCGGGGACATGAATAAGAAGCGCGAGCAGCCAGGTGAGGAGGCGGGGGGACGAGCGGGGCGAGAGACGGCAGGGTGGACATGTGGGAAGACGCCGACGTGGGTTGAGTTTGGTAGGAAGTGGACGCAGGGGGAAGAGAGGCAAGCGTCAACGACGGCTTGGATGGGGGGGTGGGAGGTACGATCTTTGGTATAGATATGGGTTCGAAGGGCTTGGCCAAAGCCTGGGGCGCAGACGACACGGACCATGGGCCAACCTTTGTGAGGACCTCGCGAACAGAGTCAGTGGTGAAAGGTGCGCTGATGATCTCGGCACAGCCAGCGGCTTTGACTGCGTCTACGATCTGAGGCGGGAGCTTCGCCTGTGATGGTGTGTATGCTGCTGGCACATGAGCAAAACACCGAACACACAATAGGGCACGCACCTATGACTGGGATCCCGGTGCCAGCTAGCTCGTTCATAGCCCGCTTCACGTGCGCAACAACCCGCTCGACGGCGGATGTGCTAGCCGTACCCGATAGCTCGATGCTCGATACCGGCCGCGCACGCCGCGGGGCGCTGGGGGGTGAGGCGGGGCTGGGAGACGACCATGTGGAGCCCATGGGCGAAACGAAACAGATGGCCGAGGGCGTGTAGAGAGTGTCGTGTGCCTCGAGCGGAACGAAGACAACGGTCGGTGGTCGCGCAGGAGGCTCGACGATAGACGAGGAGACAACATTCCGCACGGACACCCCCACATCAGGCACTCCTTTGTCCCCGATTCCGCTTAGCGCGACAAGCAACCCTTCCGCCCCTCCCAGGTTGCCCCCTATCCCGCCTGGCCCCCGCCCACGCTGGCCTGGCAGCGAGCCCCGACTCCGCGTCGTCGGCTCCACGCCCACGGACGGCGACCCCGGTAGCGACACGCTTGCCGACACGCTCGACCGCCGAGAGTGCGCTGGAGAAAGGTTGTTGACTGTTAGCAGTAACACAGACCTGCTCGCCATTTTTCGGTTCGTCTTCGCCCTCGTCTGCGTGCTCGGCGACTCTTGGCTGGATCAACCGATCCCAGATGAAGAGGGTTTGCCACGTGCACGCCACATGCCCTCGTCCCCACTTGCTTAGTCACGTGTGGCGCCCACCCGCCCAACTCGAGAAAGATCTATTTCAGCGCATACAAGCTCATTGCCTATTTTACAGCCTGGCCTTGCTTTCAACCGTCTTCATAAACGCATCCCGAACGTGCCGCCTCTGAACTTTGCCAGTCGCCGTCTTGGGGATCGCATCGGTTATCAAAATCCTATCTGGAATCTTAAACTATATATGCCCCTGTTACCTAATTTTGTTCACTACATAATAACGCTTAATCTCACCTTGGAAATCTTCCCCTCCAAAGCGTGCCTGATTCGCTCTTCCTCTTCCCTCCCTGCGCCCTTGCGTGCAGAGCTCAAAACGACGCCCGCCCACACTACTTCACCATATTTTTGGTCGGGTACACCAAATGTGACAGCCTCGCGCACGCCCGGAACAGAGAGCAGTACAGCATCTACCTCAGGCGGAGCAATCTTTTCGCCTCCACGGTTAATCAGCTCTTTAATGCGTCCCGTGAGCCTGAGATGGGGTGCTGATGGCTCTGGAAGAATCATCCCCTGGTCCCCAGTGCTGTTAGAAAACGCCGGCTTAGTGATTGGGCGAATAATACGTGCAAAGCTGCGCACCGGAACCATCGACCTTCCCAGAAACTCTCCTTGTTTGCCGTTTCATTATTCCAATATCCTGATAGTTCGGGTCAACACGGTGCAGAGCTAACTAACGATTCCTAGCCTACCTTTAGTCACGTTGGATCCCCGCACGCATACCTCTCCGACCTCACCGCGCTTCACTTCCCTTCCTAACAGGACCAAATTGTTCAGCCCCCAGGCAATACGAATCCCCGATATTCCACTTACCTATATCATCCCGCACACTAACTTCAACCCCAATCCCAACGCCCACCGTCCCAGGGATTCGGTTCTCAAACGTATTCGAGCACATCTGATGACTTGCCTCGGTCATGGCATACGCCTCCAATACAGGTGCTCCAAACGCCTTTTCAAGACGCTCCAGTGTTGCAGGTGCCAACGCAGAGGAGCAAGAGCGTATAAAGCGGATTTTAGGTATGGGAGATGGAAGAGCAGTTGAGAGCAGAATCTGGTGGATAGTTGGTACTAGGGGGTATGGTAACGTTGGAGCTATGTGGGTACTAATGCGCTCCAAACTCACCTGCCGTATACCAATTGCATTGGGTCGTAGCAAAGTCTCCCCAGAACCTGGAGGCCGCAAACTTGGGTGGGATCACCGCACTCCCTCGACTCGCCAACGTCGAGAGCAAGCCGCAAATCAACCCATGGACATGGAAGAGCGGCATCACAAGATATGTTCTATCCAGAGCATTAGTCTCGCATGACTCTTGAAATCAGCAACTAACCTATCCTTCGGCGTCAGCTGATAAGTCTGAATGATGTTGACCGTCGTCCGTAGCAAGTTGGCATGGGTCAGCGGCACGGACTTTGGCCGGCCCGTTGTGCCCGATGTATGCAACACGAGCGCCACGTCGTCTCCCTGCGGCGGGTCATTGCTTGCACCCGAGCCCGACCTCTTCCCGTCTGTCACCGGAGAAAATACAGTTGTAAGGTGGGGTTTGCCGTTTTGGACCCAAAATTCGACTGCTCGAACATTGCACTTCCTGGCGGACTCGAGGGCCAGTGGTGCGGTTTTGGGCGAATTTTGGGGGAGGAGGATCACACGAGGTTTTGTGTCCTCGAGATAGAAGTTGAATTCAGATACCGAGTATGCTGAGTTTAGCGGAGCAGAGATGGCGCTACAGTGCCAATCTGAATAGGACAGCGAACATGTAGGAATAATAACAGCGTACTTACCGTGCTGCCCCTGTCGCAAGAAAACCAGCCACGAACTCCAGGCCGTTGACAAGGCTCATGGCAACTACATCGCCAGGAACAACACCTTCAGCGCGAAGGACATCCCGAAGATCGAGCACAAGCTCCCGAAGGTCAGCATACGACAGGTCGAGCTGCTGCGTCTCTGGCCCAGCAGCAGGAATGACGATCGCGGTCTCTCGCGCCGGTGGAACGAGCGAAAGCAAGGTGTGGGATTCAGACGACATGGTTGCCGAGATGAGACACCAAGTGCCCATGGGTACGGCATGCTGGGATTTGATTGGTTCGCCGCGCAATGGGTGACGACATCCGACGGCACAAACCCGACGACGACCGCGACACAACGACGTGGCGGGACTCGGATACGCGTCTGAACGCGAAACCTTGGCACTACTTTCGTTGGCTTGGGCAGACGTCCGGAAGCACCGCCAAGACCATGCATGCGAATTCACATTCCTAGGTAGCGCTAGCTGTGGCGATGACTGAATGTGCGCCCGTACCGCCCGCAGCACGGAGTTGCTTGCGTTGGCGCAGTGTCAATGGCTAGTGCGACGTCGGACATGTGGTACGAATATATTTTAAGGTGAGCGTTGGGCGATTGTCGTCGCTTGAAATGGCGCTAGCCCTTGGCGGTCCCCTTCTGCTGTATTCTCTCCAAGGTATTTACGTCCTACAAAGCACAAATAGACAATAAACCCAACTCTTGAGTGTAGCACTGAAGGACGACAAGCATGACACGTCTTCAGATGCTGAAAACCAGGGCGTTTCACTTTCAGCCCCTGTACAAACGCTGCCCTCGGAGGCTACATCCATTCCCTCGTTCGTACAAAGCGTGCAAGACCCCCCTCGCCATTCAAGCCCATTGTTTGTCACCAGTGTAGAATGGCGGGCTGAGCCTTGGAAGCAGCTATACTACGAGTATGCTGTCATATACGCTTCAGCATCTGCGCAAGCTGCTCCTACAATTGCAATCCGGGTAGACAGGTGAGCCTCCTAGCCATCTACGGTATTTATGTATTTGATGATTGAACTACGGCCATAGGCACGGGAAACTAGGCCTCAAAGTGCCTTGGTGGCACATTCGCCCAATTTATTTCTTTTCCAACACCAACAAACGGGCCTCGACTTCAGTCCTGGCCCGACCCATCGGGGACCCCATAACCGATCCGGTCACTGGCACATCCGTCATCAAATACACTCACTGGACGCACGCTCTCCCACCCTCCGCACCTGTCTCAGATCTAAAACGCGCGCTTGAGCGCGCACGCAACAACGCCTGCACCGCGCTCAACCATGCTGTACGACCGTACGTCCCAAATAGCCTGCACATGTCCGACACACAGACCCGGCACGCACGACGCTGGGCGGACTCACGAGGATTGCAGTTCGTGCATGTGGACATTGCGGGTGCGTTGGCTGACGCGATGGATACCGGTATGGTTCGGTGTGCATTGCAGACACTTTGGGCAACGGTGCTACCGAACCGTGTGTTGTGGCGGAGCGTGCACAAGAATACGGGCGTGAGGAGAGAATACCTGCGCGTCGTGAACAACTATCAACAAGAGCTTCTGCACCTCGTCGACTCTCTTGATTCTGAGGCTCGCTCAAAGATTGCACTTTCGTGGGGCATTGGCAGAAGTGAAACCTCATCCTCTCTTTTCGTCCAACTCCTCACTGGGTCGCTCTCCAATCATGCCTTTGCTTCTCCCCACGCTCCCATCGCAAGACTAACCGACGTTGCCTCTCGTCTTGGTACACTCGCTCCAATTATTCCCACCCCTGGGCCAGCACAAGAACTATGCAGGCTGCATGCAGACATGCTCCTAGCCCGCCTACCCGATAAGCTCTGGCACGCATATACGGTATCCATGCATTCTGTGCCCCCGAGCAAGACGTGTCAAACCTGGCGTCAAATCAGGAACAGCTCTCTGTTTTCCCTGTTGTTGGATATAACCATCCAGTGGTTTATTGCGCTGCTGTTGCTTCCACAAGATGGGCCAGAGGGTCTTTGGGTCGTTTGCACAGCTATGTATCACGTTATATACGCGCTGCGCTGGGCGTTCCGAGAACGCAATGCCTGGGGGAAAATATGGAAGGTGTATGAAGGGGGAGTAATCCAGGGCGGGGACGAGGTATGGGACGAGTCGGGCACATTGTCGTCCTTGTGGTCACAGAGCAAGGCATCTTTGCGAGGCACTGGGCGGGACAGCACATATGATATTTCCTTGGACATACTGGGCTAGCGTCCTGTGTAGGTCCTACCGACCATTTCCTAGTCCTTTTGTTTCTCTGGGCTGTATGCTGATGTAATCACTGGGTTGTGCTATATTACGTCATGGACACGGTTTGATTGACCTCAATCAATGTTTATGGCCGACCGCAGTTCGGGCTCCATGCAGATCACCAGCACAGCTCAGCCCTGCTGCTGAAAATAGCATTGCAGGAGGCTAGTTGCTGTGGTCCACCATGGCGACCGTTCTCGACAACCCTCTTCTGTTCTACAGTCTTCAAAGTAGGTCGCTCGGATTCCGTTGTTCAACTTGTCTCTAATCGAGCGGCTATAGCGCTGAAGGAGAACGACCAAGACGCGCCGCCTAGCGAGGAGGAGGCAGGGGCTCCAATTTCGCATGTCCTTCAAGCACTACCCTCGGAGCCTGTGTCTATTCCTACGTTTGTAAACAGCATACAGCGTTCTGCACCTCGCGCACCACCGTTGTATGTCGCTGGTATCGAATGGCGAGCCGCACCAGGCAACGAAATGTACCATGAATATGCAGTGATACACGCTTCGATAGCTCCACAGACCCCGCCGGTCATCGCGATTCGAGTGGATAGGTGAGTTTTTTATACCCGTCGAGCTCCCACATTCTAATCTGTACAACCATCGTCGTAGATTCGGCAAGTTGGGCACCAAACCGCCTTGGTGGAGACGACGGCCAGCGACTCTTGAACCCAACACGATTCGAGACTCTACAACTGTCATCGCCGGTCCTATCGACGACCACATAGCCAATCCAAGCACTGGCTCATCTATCACCAAATATACCCACTGGGCACACGAACTTCCCTCTTCCGTGTCGATCCCCGAGTTACGGCGCCTGCTTGAACGTGCACGAAATGACGCTTGTACTGCCCTCAACCACGCCGTACGACCGCATGTCTCGAACAGTTTACACATGTCCAGCCAGCAGACCCGACACGGGCGACGCTGGGCAGACTCGCGAGGGCTACAGTTTGTGCACGTCGACATTGCGGGAACGGTGGCGGATGCCATGGACATCGGTATTGTCCGATGCGCGATACAATATTTCTGGGCGAGTATTCTGCCAGGTCGAATGCTGTGGCGAACCGTCCGACAGAGTGTGCGTGTCAGGGAAGAGTACTCACATGTCGTGCGAGACTACCGCCAGAACCTCCGACGTATCGTCCAATCGCTTCCTAGCCTCGACTCTGATGTCCGTACAAAAATCTCAAATTCGTGGGGCATCGAAGAAAGTGAAATCCACTCTCCCCTTCTAATCCAGCTCCTCAACGAGTCGCTCTCTCGACACGCCTTCATATCCCCCCACGCACCCATGGCAACCATGCTTGACGTTGCTTCTCGCCTCGACACGATCGTCCCACTGCTGCCACCCTCAGGACCATCGATCAATATGTGTTTGCTACATGCTCGAAGCCTCCTAGCCCGCTTTCCCGACGAACTCTGGCATGCCTACACAACACCCGCCCCTCCCATACCTGTCAGCACCACGCGCGCAATGTGGCGCCGAGCGAGAGACAGCCGGATGTTTTGGCTTGGCTTCGAGATCGTTGTCCAATGGATTATCGTCTCCGCCTTGGCCCCAGTTAACTCTGAATATGATTTTTGGGTATTTGCCCTACCCTTCATGCATGCAGCCTTTATAATGCCTTGGGTGCTGAAGGAGCGCAAGACGTGGCGAAGGATATGGAAAGTATACGAGGGGGCGATAATCCAGGGCGATGGCGTTGAGTGGGAGAACGACTTGAACACCTTGTCGTCGCAAAGTAGGGTCTCTTTGTTGAGCACCAAGGACGGTGGTGCAAGCGGTGAAATTTCATTGCAGACCCTACGCAAGCCGTGCGTTTATTAAAATTTTGTACATGCCTTGACCTGTAGCTCCCGTCCTCCTAGTTTTACATGCTGAACTCTCTTCACTGTATAATAGCTGTATATTCTTGTACAGACTACCACTCCTGCTAATGAAATTAAAATGGCAACGATGGTCGAGCTTTCGCGCGCTCTTGTATCCTTGTCTACATAATCGATTAGTCCCTTGTGCATTAAATCACATAGCCAAGCATACCGCTTTCGACTCAGCAATCCTCTTAGCCATAGTCTCCATCCTTTTAGCAATAAACTCGGCTCGCTCCTTCTGTTCCCGTTCCCACTTGTGTCCCTTGAACCTCCTCTGAGTTGAACGGATCCCAGCTGTTGACCTCGGTGCAGGCTCTCCTTCCCACTTTGGTACCACGCCGGCAGCTGTCTCGACGCCTAGGACGGCTCCTGCGCCTTGTTCACGGCCCGCTTTGAGCCCGGGCGGTAACAAACCTAGGACGCCATCGGCACGCGCTTGTTTTACGAGCTCTTTTTGGCGGCGAAGTGAGTATTGGGGTGGGTGCCAGCGGCCAGTCGTGGGATTTTTCTGGGGTAGGAAAGGATTTGGTGCAGACGACCCAGCTGTACCTGTACCAGATGATGATGAGGCGTGTTCGATGAACCGAGCGATTAGAGTACTAGCTGAACGAATTTTGGTGGGCATAATGGCAAGGAATGGCTGAGAAATCACGTGACATCCCGCCACTTGTGGGTGCCCACCAGCCCGATTGCACCTCTAAACCAGAGTTCATCCGATGCTTCATAACGCGTGGGGTTGAAGGCGTTTGATTGCAACCGCACAGTTCGGCCACACTTCCGAAACTCCGCCAGCGACTTATATGCGGACTTCCCTGGCCGATTTCCCCTCTCAATGAAGGTTATGAGAAGGTGGAAATCTGTTGCACAAGCTCGGACATCCACGACAGCTTGATACAACCGATAGAAGCAACCACATCGGTTGGACCAAGACGGGGTCTCTGCATATGTGACCTCAACCCTCAAACCACTAATAGAGGTTCGTGTAGCTGCATACAGTCGGACAACCGACCGCGTCACCCTCATCCAGCTGAACAACGCCTGTCAGCCCAAATAACCCCTAGGGTTTCCCTGAGGCGCCGGTATAGCGCAAGCAACATAGGTTTGGCGCCCCCCTGCTGTGACAATGCAACTCATCACAGGAGTCGTGGGCACCTGCTGGGCGTACTACGGGTATAAAACGTTAAGGTTACGAAGGACATCGCCCTGAGGCCCGGTCCTTGCGGTTTAACGGCTACGTGCTGAGTCTCCACATTTTGATAATCGTACGACGATCCCAAAGCACCTTGCTAGCACGTGCCAGAGTCAAACGGGTGTTGCTCACACATGGCACCGATATACGGGGCAGTGCCCCTTGACATGATGTTCTAGCAACGGTTAACCTTCTTGTGCTGATACGTCCTAGGGGATCGGTACATGATAGATTAGACTTACACTGTTGCGACCCACGAGCTTTTGAATTAATGCGAGATTGACTAGGCGGTCTCCCTGGAAATAGGCGTTGCTGACCTAGATGTATGCGCCGATCGATGTTTGCATGATCATCGATGATATAAATAGAGGGAGTTATTGCATAGCCGACTTTCGGCTATTCAGTAACTGACGCCCCAAACATGCACCAGCAGAGGTGGCGCACCATAACAGAGGCTCCCCCGCAACTCTGGTTTCCCCTGTCTTAGCATTCCACCACTTCCCCGAGCACGCTTGGCAATCACCACGTTCTACGTCTACCCCATGCCCCCGACACTCAAGGTATCCGTAGGTCCAAATGTGGACGAACTGAAGGAGATAACATACAACGACAACTCCTCGCATGCGGTCCGCAGCCCGGGCTTCGACGGTCTCATCTCCATTCACATCAAAGGCGGGGAGGGCGTTGCCAAGAGCAGAGGTGACACGTATTTTACGCACGAGTCGCGCTCAACGCGCACCTGGTCCATAAGGGTCCACGGTGCGTAGTCCAGCTGCGAGCGCAAAGAGGCGTGCCCCTAAGATCTCCTGTTTTCGCCGCAGGTCGGTTTCTCAAGGAGATCAATGGGAACGACGTTCTGTTCGGGAATATATTCGATCGCCCGCTCCCATTACCCTGGGGATCCAGTGCCATATTGAACTTCGTGCAGTGAGTTGCCCTTCTTGACCGCATCCGGTTATGCTCACGCGGAAATTAAATCGTCTATATTTCTGCTCAGATATATTGATCCGACACTCCAACATGATATTTATGGAGAGAAGCCCTGGGCATTGTAAGCAATCAGGTTAAGAGATAGCCACCGAGCCACTGGACACTATAACTCCCAGGTCCCCTCTTTTGTCAGCGATGCCATATCTGCAACGCACGCAACTTACCGCCGATGCCCCCATCCCAAACATTCCTACTACCCTTCTAACAGAGGAAAAGTCCGAGCCGCCCCTTGCGCCTCCGCTCAAAGGCGACTCGGATCCTGAGACTCGGTGGAGATATTTTGCGGACGAGGCCTGTCGGAAGGGGTTCACGTTTACACCAAAGGTAAATTTTGACGTAATTGATGTGAATGCTGCCAACTCAGACGCTCCGACGACAAAGGATTTAATCAGCGCCGACTTTTGCCACGGGTATCTTCAGTTGCCGGGACTGACACTCACCTTGCCAGGCGGCTTCGAGTTCGATCTGATGTACTATTATGATGGGCGCCCCGTAAGAAGTCTAACCACAAGCTTGCGTTCTGCGTGGTTGACCTTGGAGTGGTAATAGGTGCACTTTGTATGTAAGGAGCGAGGCACCAACGGCAAGACGTTCTTTGTCGTGTCGTTTATTGTATTGAAGAGCGGCGGAGGGGAGACCAACGTCTCTCCCATAGGTTCTTCGGGTGTTCACTAGGCTCGACCCATGCGGCCTGGTTTCTGTGATAAAGTATGGGCCCATCCGATTTTGGGAAACGCGTGTACAAATTTGTATCTCTATAAACTCAAGTGGTTGACGCTCCTACAGCCTATCGTAGATGGTTAGATTAACCAGAGGACCGGAGGACTGACGGAGCTCACCAGTCGTTTTAGGTGTTCCATGAACACCTGCAAGCTCACATCATCCGTAAAAATGGCCGCACCAGCTCCGCCGCCAGCGTTCGAACCATACATCCCTTGTGACATGTGGGTCGTCGACGGGTTTAGTTTAGACAACAGGAAACGCGCCTGAGAGCCTCCTTGATCGCACACAATGTATCGTGGGATAGGGAATCGATCAATCAGAAGGTCCTGAATGCATTCCGTTAAACGCGTTCCCAAAAAGGTAGCAGTAGCACCTACCTGGGCGTCACCAATCGGGGCATCTAGGAGCTCTTGGAAATTTTCGTAGCCTTCTTGTTCCTGATACCCGGCCTTTCGCCACTGCGCGACGGTCTCGCCGTGGAAGATGAGAATATGGAAGAAAGTATCCAGGAGCAGGATTACGTCCGGTTTGATCGAGACGCTGTCGAGCAATACCGGCTGAGGCGGCTGATCGAACGTGTACGACATCAGGGTGGGTTGCATCATGATCAACGAGTTATTCACGTCCTCTTCGTTCAGGATGTGCCTAGAACCACAAGTGAGCACTCGCATGACAATCAAACCAATAAACGTACCTGTAGAACGCAGTCTCGTCTGGACTGTTGTTAAACACTTGCAAGAACTGGCTGCGACGCAAGTGGAACATAAACTGCGGATAAATGCTGAAATTGTCCGCTAGCCTGAAGCTCATCGTGTCCTCTTTCCGGTAGTCTGCAAACTTTTGGCACAACCGAATCAACATCCGGTCCAGCCAGCGCAGCACGTCTGGACTATCGTCGATCTCTGCCTTGAACACCGCGATACGCGCCATGAGCACCGCTGCGGCCTCTTGGTCAAAGCTCGCTGCGATGGTGGGCGAACCGGCCTCGGCAAAGTTGCGCGCAATGGTCGAGACGCGGAGGCGCATTTGCCCAGACGAGTGTTGAAAGTGTGTGACGAATTGGATGAGTCCACGCGAACCCGCTTGCAGCGGTTGGCCAGCGGGCGTGACGACTTCAAAGTATACGCCAGTAGAGGTCTTGGGTGTGAGCGTGCAGATCTTCCATGCCGAGGTCTGAGCGATTCCAATCTCTGTCTCGCCGACACAAGCCGACTTTTTGTTCGCAGAGATAGCATGACCAATAAGTCCAGAGACCTTGAGCTCCTTGGTTGTCTGGACGCCAAAGAAAATCAGAACCGGGCGCAAACTCCAGAAACGTCGATACGCACCTGCACGTCAAACGTCGCGTTGAATCCCATCTGCAAATGCCCCTGCGAGTCCTTGTTAAACACTCGAATAAAGCTCTGCTTGAAAATCGACGTCGCAAACGAGTCCGACAACACAATCACACCGTTGGTCATGTTTGCCAACAGCTTCATCTCCAACAAGCCGACTTGGTCCAAACACCCTGCAAACAGGTCGATCGCGTGGCCATTTTGGGCAGCACGTTTTGCCAGGCCTTCATAAAACTGCCGACCGGAAATGCATAGGAACAATCGGTCAGTACAGGCGTTGATCCTCGCTTCCAATGTGACACACCTTGGATGCACGCTTGAAATGCTTGACGCTGTCCCTATCAATATCATGGTGGGACCGAATAGGCTCCTTGAGCTCGTTGCTCACGACCATTCCGGGACCTTCGGTGGCTGGCCCGCCGGAAAAGACCATGATGCGCCCGCCGGTATTCGCAAACGTCGACTGATCCACCCAAAACGTCAGATGATTCGCGAATCACTGTCTGGGCCAGGAACGCACCTCCAAAAGCCCCACAGCCACGCTGATAGCCACGCCCGTGCACCTCAAGGGGCGTTTATCGTTTGCGACCGGCCACGGATCACGCGCCAACTGCTCTAGGATGCTCGTCAACTGGAACTCGACCTGCGAAATTGGCAGCAGGAACCGGGCTGCGCCAAACGACTGCGGCGGGATCGGTTGGCCCGGGCGAGGCGCGGCACGATTAGCAGACGAGAGGTTGAGCATATCTTGGATCTGCTTGGGCGTATACTCTTTTCCACCACGGAATACGTAGGATTTGGAGCATTCGGCATAGCCCAGCTCGTGCACTTGGGTCTTGAGAGGTTGTGAGGTCGAGACGAGTAGAATGGCTCAGTGGACGTACCATGGTTCCATACGTGATCAGGCCGACAAGCGCATGAGCCGGGAGCAAACTCAAGCTCAGCACCAACGCATCACGCAGCGCCTTTAAATCCTCCTCGTCCAAACACGTATCCACCACGAACAAAAATATGGGCGGAACAGCCGCAGGGCGCGAGAGCGTGTATTCGATCGTTGTGTATTTAGGCAAGAGTTCTGCTGGAAGATTCGTATTCGAGATATCTTTATAGTGGGGCGGAAAGGCGTTGCGTTGCAGGCAGAACGGGCAGATCCAGAGTTTGCCTCGGACGTCGATTTGGCTTGTGTCATAACGAGGTAAGCGGTCCAAGTTTTGAATACGGGTACAAGACACACCAGTAGGGATTGAGGATCGCGCGACAGGGTGGTTTGCACGTCACGGGCTCATATAAAACAGGAGGTAGGTCTTCGCGATGTTTGAGAGGAGTGTACAGCGCCGCAATGGGCACGACAGTGCGCGTCGCTTCGATACGGCTCGAGGGCCTGCAATACGTGAATCAATGCCCCAGTATAAAGAGTTTCAATCCTCACCAGACATTCCAGCTCAATCGCACGCCTGTATGAAACATAAGCACACACTCTGCATCATGTTAATCGACTCACCATC
Source organism: Ceratobasidium sp. 414 (assembly GCA_019616945.1). NCBI lineage: Eukaryota > Fungi > Basidiomycota > Agaricomycetes > Cantharellales > Ceratobasidiaceae > Ceratobasidium > Ceratobasidium sp. 414. Next base: position 64,089 of record WSTK01000002.1, on the reverse strand, counting down.
TCGCTCTTCGACGTCCTCGAAATTCATGGTGGTGGTTTGAAAGGTGGGAGAGCGGAGACAAATGCGACGTGGAGGCTCTTGGTGGCAGTGCCAATTAATAGCTGACGTAACGGTCTATGCGTGCACGCCTTGGGAGCTCTGTAAAAGTCCACGTGTAATTCCAGGTAAAAGTGTGGTCTGTCCAGGAACAGACTGAATATGTACATGTATACTCAAACAAAAGAAACTATTCGTGTACTAAACCGAATTATAATAGATAGGTCCAAATTCCGACAAGTAACGAAAACGTTCCCAGTGACCAAGGACCAGCGACTCTCCGTAATGCAGAGTTGGCGACAGCGATCGCATAGTCTGTGCCGCACGAGCTCGTCGCAAACTTTTGAGCCGAGGGGTAAACCTTGGAAAGCGGCAACGTGCTGTCCGTTGCATGGTTCGCGTAGAGGGCCATCAAAGACTTGATGCAAGCGCTACACGAGGGGGCCGATTTTTGGGGGACCGGTGAGCCAAGGGGGAGGGCGTAAAAGTAGGTATCGGACGGTCTAGAACAAAGGGGTTGGTTACGTTTGTTTTGAGAAGAGCCTGTGAATGCTTACGAGGTTGAAGCGACAGCCTCGACAAAACCTGTGATACAAATGTTAAAACACGTGCGCGTTGAGCAATATTTTTCTTACAGTACGCGTTGCTCCTTTGGTTTACCAAACAACCTGCGCGGGTGTTAGTGCATAGGAATATTTTAAGCGTTTAAACACTTACCCGCCTGACGCATTAGATCATAAGTCTTGAACCCTGTACACAAATCACATTAACCAAAACAGACTAGCCAACTTGATAGAAACAGACCGTTCAGAGCTTCGAGGACCACTGCGTCCTGGGAAGCAATCTCGGCCGCACATGCTGTTGGCTTGGCAATCTCAGCGGCGAGCCAGTCCATGGTCGAGCGACACCGGTCGACGGGCTGAGGGGCGTCGCATGTCCCACCCATGACAGCCGTAAGTTCGGTGAGATTTGACTGGATGTCAAAAAAGGACGTCGATGTGCCTAGAAGGAGCGAAAAGGGACGGCAGGCGCGAAACGTGATATTTGTGGTAAATTGGTTGAAAAACGAGGCGCAGGTGGTAGTCGAAAAGTTGAAAGCCAAGCTCGAGTCAAAGGGTTGCGGGAACGGAGTGGGGACAGGCCAAGGTACACTGGGTATCGCAGGAACGGCGGCGGTACCAGCTCCGAGCTGCTGGGGCGCTGTGGCATCCGGGGCGGTCGAGGTAGACGTCGCAGTAGGCACTTGATCAGCTGGGTCGGTCAACTGCCTAGGCAAGTGATGGCGAGGCTTTAGACCGGCCCGAGTGTGTCTCTGGCGAGGAGCAGGAGGCGTGCCGGAAAAGTGATCGACGAGCGGATCGCACGCAGCTCGCCTCGAGGCGAGGCTAATGAGCACAAGGATGACGACAGGCACGATGAGTGCGATCAGACGCTGGCGGCGAGCCACCACTTTTAAGGCTGGTTCTTTCGCAGGGGCGCATTTCTCTGACTGAGATCCGGCAAGCGCCGTCGCGAGTGGGTCGTGGGGAACGGGGAGCGGGCTTGCGGGCGGGGTGAACATGAGACCAAACGAGCGTAGAAAGTGGAAAAGAGTGTCGAGCCTCGAAAGGCAGGTGTGGTCGGGCTGAGGGGGCGGATTTGGTCCAGAACATGTGCCAGGGCTTAGGCTGGGGTTTTTGGGAATTCCGGCTCGGGGTTCTGGCCCTGGCGATCCGTGCGATTCTCTTCTTAGACGCCGCTTCTTGTGCCGCACTTGTCTGGGCACATCGAGCATGGCTGGCAGCTTATACATAAGTGGCGGCCACTGCAGCCACTGCCGCTTATATCTAACCTACCATTCGACCCCCCTGTCCCCCATCGCCCCCCCGACGATCTATGCCCGCTCTGTACACTCCTACTCTGTACGCTCTATCAGACCCACACACTAATGACCCGTTTATAATCGAACCTCTTGTTTCTACCATTGCTCGCCGGCGCCCTGTTGGTAATGCTGTGCCTACTGACGATGATGACTACCTCCGCCCGCATCTCTATACCTTCCGTCTTGACCCATTTTCTACCCACGACGGTGTGCACGGTCGCCCTGTCCCCTCTGCCATACCCGTGAACTACTCGCAGTCGCAGACTCGCCCTGTCCTTTTAGAATTCCAGCTCGACCTGCCAGGCCGGGTCGGTGATGCCCCTGCTTCCCCCGAGTCAGTCGAGGGGGAACACTATGTCGCCCACACGCACCGCTCCGGTCGCTTGATGTGCCCGCCAGACACCCAACCTGTGTTTTCTTCGTATCAAGAAACACCCGCGCCTGGATCTGACGGGGATCTGTACTCGCCACCTCGTCTGCTGTATCCCATACTGGAAGACCCTGAGCACGAGCGCTCCGGCTATGACACGGCCTGGGCCCCGGCCACACTCCGTTCACCGACCGAGTTTCCCAGCGTCGTCGTCCGCTCCCCTCAGCACGTCGTCCAGCCGCTTGCCCAGCGCCATCTGTCCGTATCTGGCCAGCATTCATCCATGCCCGCTAGCTGGCCGACGTCGCTCGCGTACCACGCCGAGCATACGCCTGATCGGTCCGGGTCTGGGCCATTCACGCGCTCGTCCGGCTCGCCCGTCAATCATGCCAACGGATACGACTATGACTCGTGGAACTCGATGCACGTTCGACCGTCTCCGCAAAGCACAAACGGATGCCCGCCAATGTCTGCAGGACAAGACTACTATGGCGCGTATCGCCCTCAATCTCAGCCACCACTTCAGCCACCATCTTTTTTTCGGCCCCAATCACATCCTCACTCGTTCTCCCAGCCCGACTTTGGTCGCTCGCCTCAGGCTCACCCCCAACCTGGCTCCCACTTGAACTCGTATGGACAAGACGCACCGGCTCAGTCACCCGTGACGATCCTCCACCAACGATCCTCGGCGACTTTACCAGAACATTTTCCCCATGATCGCGGTGGCGACAGGGCCGTTTCTCCCCTCCTTCGCTATTTATCCAAGAGTCGTTTCATCTCGGCCTCGCCATCCTCGCCATCCGCTCAGTTTTCACCCTCTGCGTCTTCGCGCTCCCTCTCGTTCTCGCCCACGCCGTCGGTCGTGTCTGACCATTCGACCTGGGAGGCTCCGTCTTCGCGGCACAAGCGTCGTCTCGACCTAGCGCCATACATCCCGGCTGCAGCACGCAAGTTGTACGGAAAGGGTAGGGAACATACGTGCAAGGTGAGTGCGCTTTCACCCGGGCGAAACTAGGTGGATGTATGCGTGTTACCCAGGTGTGCAACAAGAAGTTCAAGCGCCCGTCGACGCTCCAGACGCATATGAACACCCACACGGGTGAAAAGCGTGAGTCGTGTTCGAGTTTAGACGTGCGTCGACTGAGATTTGACCCCTGTCTATTCCTCCTGTCTCTTCGACTCGGTTTGATCCCGCATTGTTTTGCTTAACCTTGTGCCAGCATACTTTTGCCCTGTCCCCGCTTGCGGTCGTCGATTTAGCGTTTCATCTAATCTCACGCGCCATCTCCGCACGCACGGCATGGACAACGGTGTTGTGCGTGGACCCCGCAACAAGGCAAGCAAGGCGAGCAAGGCGTCGGATAATGAGCGAGGGCCTTTGGCTGACCGCAGGAACACGGCGACCGAGCCGTGGTGCCCCGAGAGCCTGCGTGGGATGCGCAACGCCGCGCAGCTTTCGCAGCGCCCGCCGCCTGTGATGCCCGAGGGTGTGGTTCCACTTCGCTTGCCTCTGCCCCGTGAGTGGTGTTTGCCGTCTATCTGCGACACGTATTCATTTGGTGGTAGCGGTGCGCCCTCACGGACACCCAGGCGACGAGAACTACGAAGAACGCGACTCGTTCGTCTACGCAGAGGACACCAAGGACCTAAATCCGTACCATCCGAGCAATGTAAGTGCAGATCCTGCCGTCGCGAAGCCGGGGCTGATCCGGGATCAGTGGGACTTTTGCCCCAGGCTTCCAGGGCCGTTGCCGAGTCTGAGCGACAAGGAGCAGCACGAGCGCGATCAGACACGTGTGGTGCAGACCGGATATGGAGGTGCAAGTGCCAGATTGGGCGGGTGGTTCGGGGCGTGACTGGGGCGTGGAAAGTTTGATTTTTTTTCTTGGGTCTGTTTATCTCTTGCTCCTGTACTTCGGACCTTTGGCTGGGCCATAGGGCACTGTAGGACAGCAGTCCTGTGACCCATTCAAAGGTTCACTTGTATTTGCACTGGTTGGTTATCAAATCCGTTTTCGGCAGGACCCTGAAGCATCGGGCATCGCGCCCTGGCGAGTGACGTCACGGACAGCAGCTTCAACACCGCCAACCGCGAGCGAGCAAGCAACGGCAGCGACCGCGAGGCATCGGACGTCATACACACGTGGCCGCAGCATGTCGACCCCACGACCGTCCCACATCGCGTTGCCGCCGAACACATGTGAGCAATTCATTTTTACAAATCACGGCGATGAGCAACCCGGAGACTGAGCTGGGCCCAGTCGGCGAGTCTGCACTCGAGTCGAGCTCGACCGAGCCCACGCCTGCCGACCCAGACACTTCGACTCCACCGGTCCAGCCCCCGCGCGTCTCGGCCCTTGCGGTCCCCAAACACACGCGGGTGTCGTTTAGTCGGCCGCCAGGCCACTCCGAGTCCCCTGCGCGCTACCCCCGCCGTCCGTCGCGCGGGGCGAACTCGATCTTTGGTCGCAGCTCTGCCCGCCGCACGGACGACAATGACGCCGCCGGGCTGCTCATTCCGCCCGAGTCTATCCACGACCGCGAGCGGCCGGCGATCCCGAGTGCGCTCAACCCGTCGTCCGATGCGACTCCGTTGCCGATCTTGTCGATGATCGTGCTATCGATTGTCATGCTTGGCGAGTTTCTCAGTGCGGTGGGTTGGGGTTGGTGGCGTGTTGTACGCATACTGACGTCGTTGGCAGAACGTTTCTACCCCGTGTGTTTATCATATGATGTGGCTACATCCTACTTACGTTCTACAGGTTTGTCGTTAAAATGGTCGAGGGCTTTTTTGCCGACCCCGGCAACAACCCGTCCGATCCTAATAATCCCCAAGAGAACGAGGCCGATGTGGGCTACTGGACTGGCATCCTCGTCTCTGTCTTTTTCATCACCCAGTTCATCACCTCTCTTCTTTGGGCTACCGTTGCCGACAAGCATGGCCGCCGTGCCGTGCTCTTTGTCTCGCTTCTCGGCAATGCACTCACTTGCACATCCTTTGGCTTTGCCACCAATTTGCCCCAGGCTATTCTCATCCGCCTCGCCCAGGGCGTATTCAATGGCGCGGTGGGTGTGGCCCGTGGAACGGTCGCAGGCATCACCGATACTTCAAATGAAGGCCGCGCGTATGCTATCATGGGGTTTGTCTATTTAATTTCGTTGCCGAACCCCTTCTGACTCGTCCGCAGCTTCTCCTGGGGTTTTGGTGGTGTTGCAGGTGCCATCATTGGGGGCGCCCTCGAATCCCCAGCAGACAAATGGCCTGGGTTCTTTGCCAACAACAGTCTCCCGCTCTTTGTCTCTTATCCGTACCTCCTTCCTTGCCTTGTTGCTAGCTGCGTCACCGGCACCGGTGCCATCCTTTGCCTCTTTCTAGGCTGGGACGGTGGGCCACGCTCTGGGCTTATCCGCCTCCCGGACGACGCTGACGCAGACAACAAGCCGCTCGATGCCGCGGATCACCCGCCGTCGCATGTCGACCTGTCGTCGCCACCTAGTGCAATCGGTGGGATCACGCGCAAGGTCAGCAAACAGTTCTCGGGGTATTTTGCGCGTCGCGTGCGTGAAAATTCGCGCAATGGTTCGCCGGTTCCACTCGCTACATCTGTTCCTGGCCGTTCTGCGTCGGTGGGCATCGGCACAGGTTCTGCATACGGGTACAGGAGCCGGTTGGGCAGTGTTACTACGAGTGTGAGGAGGCGAAGGGAAAGCGTTGCGAGTACTGCTCGCGCGGGTGGCGATGGTTTTATCGGGAGTTATGCTCCTCGAGATGAAAATATTGGGTTGGCGCAACGACTGCTCATGGGTGAGTAGCATACATGCTTGTGTATTCAGATTTCTAATTCGTGCGTAGCCAATGAGCATAATGTGACGAACATGACGGATCTCTGGGTCGCCGCAGCCATCACAGCCGACAACGAAGAAGTATTTGAGGACTGGGATTCATCCGACCTCTCTGGATCTGATGATGAAAATAACCAAACCGGGGTCGCACAGGCTGCAGCACACTCTTCCGGTAGCCACGCTTCTCCTAGCCGGCACTCGTCTTCCCAGCCGCGCCGTCAGTCATCCTCACGTAGGAGTTACACTCGCTCGCCTACACGTCCCGGTGGCATAAGCACCTCGCTACAGGCGCGGCTTGGAGGTACATCTGGCCGTCGTGCATCCTCGGTATCTTCTCGCCCTGCGATCTTTACAAACACGGGGCTCCACGAGGACCTCTCGTACAGCGCAGGCTATGTTCCAGTTTTATACCCTGATGATCCATACATTGTTGCCGAGGCTGGTGCTGGAGAACCTCTTGCACCGATCCTGGAAGGCCGGCAAGCCTCGTCCGAGCCGAGTGTACCATCCGAGTCTGGAACGGGTGGGACAGTGACACAACAAGCACCGTTGGTCGTCGTCGAAGAACGTCCGGCGGGTGCACTGAGCCAGTTGCCAATGATGATTATCTTTCAGTATGGCTTATTGGCGTTGCACAACACGACCCACGATCAAATCTTTTTGAGTTATCTTGTTTCGTGAGTATGCGGGTCCTGGAGGATGAGTGGCTACTGACCCAGTATTGTTTCTAGAAAATACAAAGCTGGAGGATTGGGCCTTGATCCGGGGCATTTCGCCCAGCTGAGTGAGTGGCTGCTTTTAGTTTGAGGTGGGTGGGTGCTGACATGTTTGTAGTCGCGTTGATGTGTCTCGCGCAGATTGTTTTCCAGTTTTACCTATATCCGTAAGTCAACACTCTTCAGTATGCCCAACACGCCATTAACCCAGGTCGTTCACCTTGTAGCAACATTGGGTACGTGCTCAAGCGGCAGTCGTGGTCCAACACACTCACCATTGTCTGTCCATAGCCCACCGCTCGGTCGCTTCTCGCATTTGGCAATGTTCCGCATTGGCTGCGCGCTGTTCATACCATCATACCTTTCTGTGGTGCTTTACCGACACTTTGCGAGCGCGGATAATGGTGGGGGTCTGTTGATCATGATTTTGCTGTCGATTAGCACGCAAGTAGATTTTTACGGGTCGGATATAGGTTGCACTAACTCTCTGGCATACATAGAGCAATCCGATACTGTGGCACGACCTTTTCATATACCAGCGTAGCAGTTCTGCTCAACTATAGTGAGTCCTAACGCTTAATTATGGCGTCTTGTCTTGATTTTCTTCAAGTGTCTCCTCCGCATGTCGTGAGCCTGTCAAACGGTATGGCCCAGTCGATCGTCTCGCTTGCGCGGTTCATTGGTCCCGTGAGTTTGGGTCGTGACAATGAATGCAGGCAAGTACTAACTGGTTTATGCCTGCAGGTTTTTGGAGGATATGTGAGTGCTTGGGTTTCCTTATCGTTCTCGTACTCCGTGTCTAACCCAACTGCTGCACCTTATACAGCTCTGGTCCGTTAGCGTGCAAGACAATCCAAGCGGCTACGGCTTTGGCTTCTACGTGTGTTCGGTAGTGTGCGGGCTCTCCATCCTCCACAGCTTCACAATCCGGTAAACCACCGATAAACTTCCACTTCGTACCTCGGCTCCGCTACCACATCAACTGAGTTTCTAACCCACGGCCGCGTGTCTGTCGAGGTGGATGGGTGAAGATTACCTGTTTTGGCATAACAAACGTCATTGATATCACCATCATATTTCTTTTTCTGTATCTCTCAAATGCTTGTTTCCTTAGTTTTGCAATCCCCTTGTGCTCTGGCTCGTGACGACAATCCATGTGTCAAGGCAACTTATATAAACAGGCAAAGAATGGCGATCAACAGACGACAAGTCGGGGAAGGAATAATGGACGGGCGCGAGACAGCCCACAGGATAAGGGGGGTCGTGAGTATAAAGTAGGAGATCGGGTTACAATTAGTGGTGAAAGGGGAAAACGAGAGCATTGGTAACCATAGTGTGGGGGTCATAGCGTCCGTGAGCATAGGCGCAGAGGCAAACGTGACAGGGGGACGCGACCAGACTCAGACGGCCAGGCGCACGACGTGCAGGATAACCAGGGGCGGGTAAAACACAACATCCCACTCGGAGAAGAAAGAGGAGCCAAAATAGCCATACGTCTACATTTCTCAATCGTACACGGCCGCCAGTGATTATAACCCGCACCTGTCCAGCCCAGCCACTAGAGTCTACTGCCACGTCCTCCCCCTTCGTCCCAAAGCACCTCTGAGCACCTGCCGCACCGCTGGGCGCGGCGGTGAGTCGCGCAAGACGCTTAACCCATCTTGTTGTCACCCTTCTTCTTTTGTTTGCGTGGTGTTATCGGCCTACCAACGCTCACGCCTCCGTACGGATACTTGGCCTTTTTCTCCGCCGGCTTCAAAATCTGCAAGCGGGTTGAGTGATGGTCGGAGTAACGCGCAAAAACGACTTGCCTGGAAGGAACACAGCAATGTCTCGTCTACGCTCATCATCGCACCTGCATTATCAAACTCTCCGCAATAGTTGGGCGCAGAGAACAATGTGACAAGCTGTCGCTTCGCAAAGAACTCGTACCCATCCTCGACTACTTGGTGCGCCCGGCAGATGAGATCCATGTCATGCTTCTGAAGGAAGCGCCCTACGACGTCCGGACCAAACGTGAAAGACACTCCACGATCGTTTTCGCTCCAACCAGTAATATCCTTGTCCGGATCTGACCATAGGAGATCACAAAGCAGACCTGCAGCGCGCAAGCCACAAGAATCAGATTATGTGTTACGTAATGCTCATGCGCCATACCTGTGTCGGGAACGTCGGTCGGCCGCATTACCCTCCGGATTTGTTCCATGCTTTGCAAGTCAGGGCTCAAACCGCCATGCATGGTGAATATCTTTTCGTCGATGATCGCCGCGATAGGGAGGCAATTGAAGCAATCCGTAAATGTTTTCCAGAGTTTAATGTTGTATCGCCGCTTGCCTATTCAACGAAGAAATTAGAAGGGGGCCAAAAGCAAGAACAAACACAAGTGCGTACACTCGTCATAGAAACCGTAGATGCGGTTGATGCTAGCGCACTCGTGGTTGCCTCGGAGGATGAAGAAGTTTTCGGGGTATTTGATCTTGTAAGCTAGGAGCAGACAGATGGTCTCCAGACTCTGCTTGCCACGATCAACATAGTCACCCAGAAAGAGGTAGTTGGCCTCTGGAGGAAAACCGCCATATTCAAACAGCCGCAGCAGGTCGTAATATTGTCCGTGTATATCGCCTGTTCGATGTCGTCAGCGGCACGCGATGGCATAAATAAGCGAGTGCAACCAACCGCATATCTTGATCGGGGCCTCAAGTTCGAGCAGGATCGGTTGGTTGATAAAAATGTCTCGCGCTTTTGTGCACAAGAACTTGATCTCGTATTCCTGGAGCTGCACCGGTTTCCCAGGGCGGTTGCCTCGTACTGCAAGCAAAGCGCAAAGTTAGGACCGCCGCTCGCACCCCCGGGTGACACGACCACCGCAAGCCTCAAAGAAGCAGATTGCGCTTGCCTTCCAACAGTCGGTCTATTACCGAGTCAAGATCGATATCCGCTGCGTTGTCTGCCATGAGGGTCGTGTGGTCGTATACGAAGGGTAGACGGGCCGCTCAAAGTTGGTTGGATGGGGTGTCGGGCGGCGCCGGAGAAGGGTGTGCCGGATGCGGTGGGTTGGAGTGTATTACAAACGGTCTGAACAAGCGGAGGGGAGGGTAAATCAGCGGGTGCGGACGTGGGCAGCAGAGGCGACGCGGCAAGCGGTGGTGGTCAGCAGCATGTTCCAACGCATCGGCTGCGCCTAAACAGGAGGCAGAAACGCAGACACACCTGACGCTGTGGGAGACAATGCGCATGTGACGAGGCGAAAAGCCAGGGGTAAGGAGGTGTCTGTGCGCGAAAGTAGGTACGCACAATGCAGATCCGCGACCGAGTGCGGTGGTATTAGTAGAGTACGGTTGTGGTCCGGGCGGCGTCGAGGGCGGTGATGGGTGAGAACAGCTCGCTCAGTTCGTGTGGCGCCTAATGACCCGCGGACAGTCCCATCCGGTGTGCTGCCCAAACCCTCCTCTTCCCGAAAAATTTCCTGCTTCACGCCGCTTGCTCCGTGTTTTGACCCCATAAATCATCCCTCAATTATTCGTGCATCTTTCCTGCGCTTTGCTCACCTCACACCACATTTTTGCGTCCACGTGATGGACCCTGAGGAACAAGGGCAAAACGAGGTGGCTACGCTGCCAGCACACACCACCCAGCTCACTCCCGGCCATCACCAGCCACGCAACCAGAAGCGCAGGTGTTCGCAGCACTAGCGTGAAACTATTGTGATTAGGAAACCACGTGCGGCAGATAACTACATCAATACAGCAAAGCTGATGGAAACAAGACTAAACCCGATAACGGTGCTACATATAGCCAAGAATGGGAAATATACAGAAAATCATGTGTTGGGTGCCAGAAAGATATCATAAAGCCGTGTGTGCATGTCAATTATTCGTTGTGTCGTTGGCGTTGGTGTTCCCAGACGCTCCGGGCGTTGTGGGGGCATCAGCCGGACGGCGACGGCGTCGGCGTCGTCTGAAACATAAAAGTGTCAGCAACTTGCTCCACCCCAGTTCGCGTGCACATACCGAGGGAAGGGTGGCGGTTTCGTCATGGGTCGCTCGTCCAAATCCAACGCCACATTTGTCCCTGCCTGAAGGGCCTGAAACATATGTCAATTTAAATTCCCAGCCCCATATCCAAAATACTCACCTCGATCCAGTCCACAACCTGCATCACGTTTTCAGCCTGGAGCAAAAACTGCTCGCCCTCGCACCGCACGCGAATTACGTTTCGCTTTTTGTAGTAATCACTGCCAAGGCCGCATTCAGACCTCTGGAGCGTGTAGTGCCGCACTAACGCGTTGGGGGAGCTAAACGGTGGGTTAAAGTGCGGCAAGCTCGACGCAAATGAGCCCGAGGCTTGATTATGCGACCACCGTCGAGTAGTGGTGGTGGTGCTCGTGCTGACAGACACCGTGCCTTGAGTGGAGCTCCTTTTGTCGTCCGAGGAAGGCTGCTCAGGAGACGTCGGGATCGTAGATCGTGATGAGTTGCCGTGGAATCGAGATAGCAAAGAGGATCGGCTCGTATTGTCGGAGGTTCCCGTAGATGAAGACCTCGTGTGCGAGGATGAGCGGCGCACCGATGTGCTAACCTTTAGCGCTGATCGTGGAATGCTCGACTCGTATCCAGGGAGGTGTACTACACTACTGTTTTAGTCTCGCAGCGGCATATAAAATCCTAGTTGCTCACCCGTCGGTAAATTCAAGTCGACCTCATCTTCAGTCACAACTCCCTCATACCGCTCCTTCCCCTTGACCTTTCCTCCAATCGGCTGTTTCCTGATGTCGTGCTTGTAAATAAACAGACTTGTACCGTGCAACACAATATACTGTTTCTTCCAAGCACGATCCTTGGCCAACACGCCGGGCGCAGTAAATTCCATCTTGCGCGGCATCATAGCCTCAATGTGGATCCCGCACGAGTAAGGCGGAAGCTTCTCCTTGCCCTCCTCCTCGCGAGGAACAGACGGGTAGATTTCCTTGTACGTAGGAGGGTGCCTCAGCATAGTGGGCATCGAGTTCCGTCGCATCAAAGGGGTGGGCAGCGCCACAGCGGGCGTACCAGGTGAAGCAGCAATGACGGGTAGCCTATCTCGGGGTGTAAAGACCGGGGAACGAATGGTGGGGAAAGGACTGAGGGCCGCGTTCTCCTTGGGCGGGGATGACAGATTCATCATACTCTGGGACACCTGGTGGTACAGCCCTGGTCTCGGCGACTCGCCATCCGCATCCCGTAGAATCGTAGCTGCCCGGGCACGCCGTGCGGCAATCGATGATGTTGGGGATAGTGGTGTGGCACGAGGAGTCGAGACATTGGCCCGAAATGGTGAACCTGCCGATAGGAGTTCAAACACTCGGGGCGTCCGATGGGGGCTCCTGAAAGGATGCGAAAAGTAGTCTGTCCGCGAATTGCCTTGTTCGCTGCCTGCGTTTCTGTCGAGCCCTGGAGTTGCCTCAACCATTGTCCAGCCACCGATGGTAGATGGCCCCGGCGTAATCTGCAAACCCAATGCCGAAGTCTCGCTGGGAAGTGCACGGTTCTGCTGAGAAGCACGGGGCGTGCTGAGCCCTACAGTGTGCTGCTCGTCATCCGAAGGAGCACAATGTGATTCAGGAGCGTCAAAGTAATTCGCGTCTTCGCTGCCGCTCTGGTCGGCCGACTCTTCAATGCTCTCGTCAATACTGTCACGAGTTTCTGGCGAGGAGCCTTCGGCGGGGGTAGCCTCCTCTGTGTCGGACGAATCGGTGCCGTCAGTGCTGCTGCCCTCGTCATCATCCTCCTCCTCGGGTTGTTCCATGTGCACATCGGAAGTACCATGTCGCATGAGAGCTGGCATAGCCTTCTTGACATGACGCATCTCCCCTGGTTGAAAGTTCTAAAAGATACATTAATCGGTGTGGGCCTAAAAATAGTATAATCCCAATACGTACCCTAGTGCGAGGTAATGCATGCGTATGTGTGGGCGTAGGAGGAAGGGCCGGTAAATTAAGAATAGGCATTGGCATCATCGCCCGCGTGACAGATGGAGAAAGGCGCATGGAGCCCGGACTCGTCGGCATAGGCACACTTCTGCCCAACGTTCTCGGTGTCCTGGTCACAACTGGCGAGGCATTGAGCGCAGTCCGCGCCGAGCCCGCTTGGGGCGAGTGCCCAGATGCATAGCCTGAATCGTACATTTCTGGGCTGCCTTTGGAGAAGACTGGACGTCCGTTGGCAGGCGTCACAGGGGATTGCATATCCTGGTCGTGGTCGTCGGAGGCGGGCGAATTGGGCGAAAAGAGGAGCGAGTGAAGTGGAAGGCTAAGTTGAAAGGTGGAGCTCGATGCACCAGGGACGGCTGGGCACGTTGCGTTACTGACCGAGGAGACCGTGGGTGGCTTGGACTCGGGCGGAATTCCCGTCGAGCAGATGGTGGTGGTGTTCCGGCGGGGACGTGTGAGCGCCTCGGGGCTGGTGAGGTCGGCAGAAGCCCCGGTTTTGTCGCACGAAGCGCGCCCAACGGGATCGACGAATACCGTCGGGTCTTTGAACGAAGAGCGCGGGCCGAGCACCTTCCTCACGACCGAAGAGGCGCGGGCGTGCAGCTGGGAAGGCTGGAGGAGTGAGAGCGTGGACGAGGCGCGAGAGCGGGACGGTTGGACCGGCGAGCCAGCAGACTTGGACTTGGTTCTGGTGTCCCAAGAAGGGAAACGGTGCATTCTGTGAGTGTGGGTATAACGCTGCCGCCTGGGACAGAGACGAGGCGAGAGGTATCAGCAAAAGGGTCGATGGTGGGTCAGGGACGGCTTTATGGGAACGAGATGGCCGCCGAAGCTGAGCTCCGGCAGGATAGAACCAGAGCTGAGTGATTAAACACGTGAACTCACCTGCTCAAAGCAACATGCTTCAGACAGAGGGTGGTCGTGGGCGTTCGCAGCCTGTGTTTATGAGACCTCGACTCGCCGTCGCTTCAGAATGACGCATATCGCATCCCGACCCCACATTAGTCCAATCTTGGCAAGCACCGCCACATCCACTCCACCTCTGGCATCTCAAAATACATTTTCCGCTCGTCACTGCCTGCACACTCGCATAATGGTATCTGAGCACTCTAACCGATGGCCTAAAGATAGGGGCCATGTAAATTCTCATGAATTCGGTCGGCGTATTGTAGCCGTAACCCATCACCCCTTGAACCTTGAGTAATAATCATGATCCCATCCCTCAAAACTGCAAAACACCTATACCAGTTGCACCTCCAATCCAGCTGGACGACAACCAAGGTGCAGTCCGAAACAAAGACTCTTTCCTACCTGCACCAGTCTCTCCCCAACATTCACTGCAGCCGACAGAAGCTTCGCGGCTCCCGAGACAAATGGGCGGAAATCGAACATCCACACATCGATCACACGTGCCGCCCCACCACGATTCTCGAATTTCGACACTACCCGCCTCTGCCGGTGTTGGGCTCTGTCCCGCCCGCCGACCGACCATGGCGCAACGGGCATCAAACTCGGTGACTTTGCCTCTGCCTTGAGAAGAAACTATGCTCCACCGGCACCGATGGCGTTGCCGCGCTCCGCAACTGCGACGAAACCCGAACACCTCTATTGTATTTTAGGTTCTTGACAGATGCGCAGTTCCCGACACGGCCACAGACCAGATCAAAAAAGATAGCAAGTGGATGTTGTAGTTGACCGGGCAAACACGTAGCGAGTGGTGCACGTGTTTGATTTACTCGTATCGCGGGTCATGTCGGCAGATGTTGGGTGAGCGTGTATACACTGTGCCTTTTACGATTTTCGTGGGAGGGGGGGGGGGGGTATGCCCGGTGCTCGGTGTGTGATGCGCAACGTGGTGACCCACCGGGCATCTGGCCGAGGGGAGAACACTGAGCCTGGCTGTACCGCATCAAACGCCATGCGCTGGGGCCACGGTAAACCTAGGGCGTGAACCAGGAGGGTATATACAACTAGACGAAGCATTGCAGCGCAACCTTTGTGCGCTTCAGGCTGCGCTTTACGCCGTACACCTGTTTCCGTATCGCCATGGCACACGTTGTTGCCTCAAATTGACGTCCGCATCTCGCACTGCTACGATAGTCGTGAGACCTCGACTGCGCAGCGACGCCACAGGTGGAAGGGACGCGTTGCGGTAATTCAACTTTGCAGCACAGTTCACGGAAATAGAACAGTTTTGAGTGGTCAAGTTGGCAGCTCGGTAGAAAATCTATAGGCCCGTATCTACAGTACAGCAAAACCACCCCCATAACCATTTCAAATATTCATCAGGTGAGCCCGCATACACGGGAGCTGGTGGTGCTCAACAGCCTAAGGGTTTATTAAACTCTGGCCGCCCCCGTTGAAGCTAAACCCGCCGCCTCTGGGGGATGTCTTAGTTCAAAAATCGAGCTAACGCAGGCGTATGCGGATTTAGGTAGGTTAAATAAGGCACTCTGAGTGTCCAGAGACACTACTGGGCGGATCGCGTCGGGCGCCCCTAATTTCTATTCCCGGTATATTAGAGCGTGGCCAATTTCAAATCTCGGACATTAGGGCCCCGAGCATACAATGATAGTTCCCATAACCCGGGCATTCTAGAATTGGTTGGGCACCGCCAGTAACAGCGGATACCCCAAGGCTCGACGCCCGATGCGATCAAAGCAACCACGGTTGAAACGAAAAATGGGGATAGCGAAAGCCCTCGCCCCTGTAAAATAGCCGCCCCGCAGTCCCACCTCGTGCTGATGTTACCCACACGACCCGCACCGCGAGAGATAGCCAGCGCTTTATACCTTCTGATAGGATTTCTACTTCGGGCACCGAGCACAGACCCAGTTGACCAAGTGTCGCGTCCCCTAGCGCTCAAAAGCCCTGTTTGTCTGGACGTACGTCATGTGATAAACCCGACAAGATAAGCAGCGCCGATCACCCCGTAGATCACAAAATACCCGTAATTTGCAGGATAAATTAACCACAAATTAAAATGAGATCTTCGGGATACTTTGCTTCACTCTGCACTGCCTAGGGCGAAGATCCGTTTTACAAGAGCGCGGTGCGCGTTGACATCGTGTTTTCGTCATGGGCCTGCCGGCTCGACCTATTTTTGCAGAACTCGGCCACCACGTGGACTTGGTGCGTTAGACTTTGCGCCAGAACGGGTAACCTAAAAATATGGAAACAACTGCGCATTGATTTGTCCCTTTGTGAGGTGTACATACACAGCACTATTTATACCACTCGTCTTAACTTATGGAGGGCCCGCAATTTTCGGCCATTTGGGCTAAAAAGACAGGTGCCTATTCACTGCCACGGTTCGGTAGGTGCTTTTGACCCCAAAGTCCGAGAAATGCAGGCCCTCATGCGCACGTTTCCCTTGGGCAGAGGTGCACCCGAGTACGCGCGCCTAGGAATTCTTCGGGAGTGCAGAGCGATAGAGTGGAAAAAATGGTTGAGATCTGTCATCAGTGACGCGGCCTTGACGACGCGCGCTGCTCACTGCGCGTGCCCTTTTAAAAACGGCATCGATGACTGCAAAAACAATTTTTAATTTTGTGACGATCAACGATAAGCTAGAGTTCTGTCAGCTGTCATGCCAAGGCAGCTGGAGGAATAGGGTCGTGATAAAGGTGGCGCGGTTATCGGAAGAGAATAACTGATCTGGGGTTGTATGCGCTCGGCCAGGTTCCGAGGCTCCAAGCTGAGAGTGAAATTTGACTGAACGAACGCCCAACCGAAAATGCATTCAGAACGGAAGAAATGCAGCAGATAGTCGCTGATTGTTGACGCCTGTCCGATCCTCAGTCTCCAGGTTCAACTAAAGAGCAGTGTGATAAAACATTTCTCCAACCGAGTTGCGCAAAGCATGGCGGTAAAACGAACAAGATATGATGACAACGGGCAGTTTGACAGCGAAGGGGGGCCGACCATTCCAACCAGACATTCAACATAGGACAAAAAGGTCAAAGCAGGAAAGTTTGGGGCGCCTAAGCACGTTGTGAACACGGGAAACCAAGGCCTTCATCGGGGGAGAGGAATTAATTTGTGCATCCAATAGAGGGGATAAATACATTCCGCCTTGTTTGCTGCTCCAGGACGGTAGGCTTGGTGATAAAGGGTTGCTTGAAACGTTCGCGACGTGGGTTGATCTGCGCGAGGCGCGAGACCTCTGGCACCAGTAGCGAGCAATGACCGGAGACTTTGTGCAATACATGGTCCCGATAAAGCGGGGTTGCCAAGGCGAGGTCGGGGCCGGTGCCAAGTATAGCACCAAAAGGCGCTCGCGCTCAGGGCACACACATAGTGCTGCCCGAGATTCGTGCGCCGTCGCCGGGAGTCGCAGCTCCGGAACTGGCATGCTGGGCGCTCTGCACCTCTGCGTGAGTCGGGGTGGACTCGGCCGGCGGGGTTCGATCATGCCTGATCGGGGCACGTGCTGGTCTGGGCATGCAAGCACGCGATTAGCGTGGGAGACGTGCTGGTGGGGTGCCGAGAGTTCCAGAGGTCGTCCAGATGAAAAATAGGTGCTCGAAAAAGCGGACATCGGCCTCGTCGTGGGCGCCAAACAGGGGCTGGTTCCTGGTATCTGGGAGGACATTGAATATATGCAGCCTATTTTTACATTCCTGAGCACAGTATCGAACGTCATGCCCGAGATGGAACGACGGGCAGATGAACATTACGAGAGACCTTGGGACACCGAACGTGCATTGCGGGCCGCTGGTCAAAGCCGTGCTGGCTCGTGTGCACCGCGCGGCGCAGCGACGACGGCGAGCACAGGGGGTTTGGTGACTGGGGCGTCGGGCAGGGCGGTGTTGTTGGTAGCGACCATATCCGGATGACGTCTTGGTGTTCGGCATTCGGAAGCGCCCAATCCGCGGAAGCTCGGTCCACACTCTTGAAGACTGCTCCCCAGACTCGTTCCTCACTGCACCTCCCATGGCCACCCTCCATCCCAGCCGCGCCCAGGCCCGTGGCCCCTTCCGCCCAGCGTCCCAGTACCCCGCCGACCCGTACTCGCAGTCGTCGTCGCCCTCCACGTCCGAGCGCTCATCCCGCCCCCACCGCCGTGCCCCGTGGACGCTCGACCTCGACGCGCTCGAATCGCTCGCACAGGACAATTCGCGGAGTGCCATTCTTATTCTTGGAGGTATGCATGTTCGCTTCCTCGCTTCGGTCAGCTCACCGACATGTCACCAGACCCGTCCCCGCTTGCACTCAAGCCGTTGCTCGCGATCAAGTCAATTGCAAGCTCGCTCCTCATTGTCGCAACGGTCAGTCTTCCATCTTCCACGTTGTTTTCACGCAAATTGTTTCTAAATTGGTCTGCCTCGCCTAGACAAGCCTGTCGCTCGACCTTCCGCAGAATGAGTCTACACCCGAGATCAGACTTCTTCGCCTCGAGCGTGAATCCAAGCAGGAGGGTGCGGCTCGTCTGGCGGATATATTGCAGTGGGCCGAAAAGACCGCCCGCCAGTGGAGAAAGGAAGTCAGCGACGCCGAACAGCCTTTCACGCTGGCAACACGACATTCCGCAGCCCGCGCTCGGCTCTCCTTTATGCCCGGAAACTCCCAGCTCCTCACCCCTCCCACCACCCCTCGCATGCGCCCCATCTCCCGCCCCCCCAAGCCGCGCGAACGCCAGAGCTACCACAATGCGCAGCGCGCACTCGACATGATCATCAACTTTCTGCCAAAGGCGAATGCCAAGACTATCATCAAAGAAGCCATACTTGTCACCACAATCGCCAAACCTTCGCTTTTCCCGCTTTCCCCTCGCCAAATGGGGCGCCATTCGTCGGGGGCGACCGAACCCCCCATGTCTAGGCTGACATCCACCACTGACCTGCGCCTTTCTTCACGTTTGTCCCGGATGTTCTCCGGTTCCCGCACGTCACTCGTTCTCAGCAACTCTCACCCACGATCACAATCGCCGGCGTCTTTCACTCCGCCGGCTCCCCTGTTCCCAGCCCGCATCATCCATATCTTGCCATTCGCCTACCTCCCTCCTCCCCAAGGCCCATTCGCACACGCTCATCTTATCCGCAAACTGGAAGCCTTCTTGCTCGATTTCTCCTATTCGCCGAACTTGATGAAGCTCAACAACTCCCAGCCGGACCCACCAGGGTCTGCCGAGCGCTTGCGTCCCTTCCTTCTTGACCGTGCTGGTCTCACTGAGACAATGCGCATCCGGCGACAAGAGTACACGCTCGGCGATCTCGTCATTAGCGGTTTGCTGGACGGCCGCGATGGAGACTCACGTCCGAGTACCGGCGACGGCACAAGCGAACAGTCCGACCTCGAGTGGTCGACCGGGCGGGCTTGGCTCGGGGGTGTGTCCGACATTTCGTTGCAGACCACTGGCGCTTCTGCTTCGGGCTTCTCGGGATGCCCGCCTCCACCTGCAATCACCGTGTCCGGACCCCAGACCGCGGCGCTATTCCGCAATCCGACCGAGGGGTCTCCAGTGTCTGTGGCCCCGCCGCGTCCAGATCGGACCGATATGCGCAATCGGCGTTCAGTGTCGCTACGTGGGAGTGATCAGCCGCCAAAGATCGCGGTTCCGCCTCCTGCGATGACGGTGAACCCGTCAAAACGAACCAAGGGTGCGCTCCCGTCTCCGCCCGACTCGAGCGAGAGTGACACGCAGGCGACGTACACAGAGTACTGGAGACAGGATAATCCGGGCCTCAACGCGACGACTGTGAGCTTGAACGACTGGGAGGGATCGCCTGGCTGGACCAACAAGCCGGTGCCGACATCTGATTCGATGGAGCGCCGCAGGTCGAAGCTTATTTCCAAGAGCAAACCAGGCTCGGCGAACCAGGCCGAGGCGAGCACAACAAAGAAGAAATGGTGGAGCTGGGGGCGGTCGAGAAAGATCAGCGCGCCAATGTAACCTAGAGGTGGCGATTGGTAGACACAGAATCGACCGACCGACCTGGGGTGGGGTAGGTCGAGTTCGATGGGGGTGTTTAAGGCCTATGCAGAAAATCACAGACTCGACGGAGGTGCCTCTGGGCCTATCAACGCACGGTTGTATCGGCTGCTCGTGGAACCGGTGCCTGGCCCAGCGAGCTCGTTTTCTCGTTTTCTCCTTTCCTCTACTAGACCCTGACGCGATATGGAACTCGAACTCAGACCCTCCCATGTATTAACACGTTTCTTTTACACCTCGCATTGCTTTTTCCATGTGTCTTGCTTTTGTTCCTATTCTTTCACGCACATCGATTCCCACACGATCCACGCTCATTTACCACTACTTCATCTCATCACTTGCTCAACCCATATGTCTTCCTATTCTGTCTTTACCTATTTGCGTGCTCTCGTGTGGTGGCTCTTCCGGACGATCAAAAGCTCTTGCGCTTCGGACTGGCTCTCTTGACTTGAAGAATTGGCCTTTTGTTGGCACCTATTATAGGACTTGGTAGTACTTTTTTTCTTTTTTTTTTTCTAGCGTTTCCTTTCCTCCGTTATCAGCCATCTTTTGCTGTGTACGTGCATAAAATCCTTGTGCCAGCCAACTCAAGAGCTACCAAACAAAGCCCGAGTGAGGCAAATCAAATGAAAGGGTGGATTCTGTTACATTACATATATTGCTTAAATGTCAAGAAGAAAGATGGAATTGCTTGAAACGAGCAACTGGTGCTGTAGTGTGCGAGGCCAAGGCGGCAGCGAATGAGGGCAAAGGGAAAGCGCGAGCGGTGACTTGGACGGCTCTTGCTGACTTTGTTGACGAGCCAAGATTCGCATTAGTCGCGTATGTAGGAGAAAATGCCTAGCAGACTTACGATATAAGAAATACACATAACCTGGTTTAACCAATCTTCATACCAATATACATATCTTCGTCCTACTCAATTCCTCCTGGCGGGTCCCTCTAGCGCCGCGGCGATCACTTCCGCTGGCAAGTCTAGGGCTACACCGTCGGGGTACCTGTTTACGTCCAACGGAGAGTAATCAGGCGGGGGCGGGCCAGGAGGTGCGAGCGCCGCCAACGTGCGCGGGGAAAGCGCTGGAACATTCGCTCCCGATCCATTCGCGTTCGCAGCCAATCCAGACCCGCTGAGATTGAGCGGCCGGAGGTGAATGTCCGTTACTCGAGGCGTGGGCGGGTTCGCCGCTTGGTTAGGCGACACTGGCGGAGACGATGGGAGTACAACTTCGTTCTCGTCGTCGTCGTCCGTCGTATTCGTCGACTGAGATGATCCGCGTGTCCGTCGGCCATTGACATAAGGCGTGTGGTATTCGGCATCTGTCGGGCTCACGTACGTACTAATCTCGTCGCCCACCTCCGTGTTCGTCTCTTCGACCGTCGCTGCGAGCGAAGTCGATGGGACTGGGACGCCACGCAGAGGTGATGGGTGAGCTGGGACGGAGCTTGAGTTCGCTGTTGCGTGATGTCGCGCGCTGCGCCGGGTCCGGTGGGGGTGAGACGAGGGCGCAGGGATACGATTCGCGCGGTGGCTTGAACCTGTGCTGGAGAAGCTAGTCCCCTCCGCGTGGTCCTCAAGCCGACGCACAGTGCCACCCGCCTCGAGCAAGATGCTTCCGCGCTCCGAACCGTAGGCGGGCGGAGGCGCGAGCGTACCAACACTTGGCGCCAGGCCCCACTTCTTAACGTTCGCTTCAATGAAGACAAAGCCGGCTTGGCCGAGGTTGACATGAAGACTGCAGGGTCCATCGGCGCCAATGGTCGGGAAGAGGTTCCAACGGCCGAGTCCAGTGAACGCGTCTTCGAGACGGCGACCGTTGCGAGTGAAAAAGGCGACGCCAGTGCGCGGTCGGTAACCAATGCCAAGCACGTCGCCCTCGATCAGTGGAGGGCCACACGATGCGACCATAAAGGGATAATTATGAGAACGCTCGCCTGAGGAGAGATAGGCGAATGAGTGACGGGCGGAGCCTGGGAGGCAGAACGACGGGAAAGGCTTGGTCGCGAGGCCAATCGCAACATTCGTGGTTGTCGGAAGGTCAAACATCTTGACCTCCCAATAGTAGACTTCATTAAGTTTGGGCAGCGGGAGGTTGGATTGGACAGAGGTTGCGGCGAATGGGTCAGGGAGGAACGTGAGTTCGGTGCGCGTATGCACAAGCAGATTAGCGCCGGACTCGTAGTCGGGCTCAAACGACCAAGCAGAAACACCCTTTTCTTGAATGGTGAGGAATTGTGAAAGCGTAATGTCTGTTACCTGGGAGTTTGGTGGATACTGTTGCTGGTACTCTGCGTGGAATGAGCACCTGTCACACCCAGATCAGGAAAGCACAGACCTTTGACGCGGTGATACTGCCGTTGCTCGAGTTCAGACACGCCGTCGAGCCACCGTAACTCGAGGCCCTCGAACCCGCCGTCTGCACCAGAGAAGTCCTCTCTGCTCATGTCAACTGGTCCATCTCGGTCCCTGAGCGCGATCGACCGACGTCGTTTGAACAGTAGCACAAAGATCAAGAATATGAGGAGCAGAAAGAGTAGAGTGGAGAGCACGATGAGCAAAGGAAGAAGCACCAATAGCGCATCCTGTCCGCCGTTCCGGACGGCGGCGGCGACCACCTGCTTGTCGTCGTCCATCTTGGCCGCGGCGTTGCCTGCGTGCTCGAGGGTGTGCTGCAGAGCCGCGAGCATGGTGTTGAGAAGGTCGGGTGCATCCTTGGTGGACATCCCGAGTTGATATGAGCGGTAGGTTAGGTGTGGTTGAAGATGCGGAGCGAGCGTAAGTCTTCGGATCTGGACAGAGCTGACTCAGCGGCACAGCCTTTGTTCCATGTGGTGGCTACGGGGTGACAAAGTGCTCTGGGTAATCGCCCGTTGCGGCTATGTACAAATGCGAGCAACAAGTATTCTAGTTTTGACCAGAAATCGACTCGGTCAATAAGCCAAAAATCAGCACCCTGTCCCAATCAAGGAGACCCGAACCGATGACTGCCTGTTCAACTTTCACGTGGCGCGGCACACGTAACCGCGTCGGCCCCGGAAGATGCACAAGAATTTATTGACACTTGATCTTGTGCCTAGAGGTATGTATATCCAAAAAGAAAGCGTTACCCCGATACACAATAGCTTGATCCTTCCACCCAGCCCCAGGTTGCGCACCCCGTCGTCAGCCTATTGAATTCCTGGATCGTTTGCTAGGTGGGCAGTCCGGATCCGTCGACCCCGAGTCGGGCTCCCCCTTGCGTTTAACTCGGGTCGAGTCGGGAATAGACACCCTATCCACAGCTGACTTTGTTCTGAAGTTTGCAGCCTGCAGCTTCTTGCCGTAGTCGCGAGTGTTCCGGATTTTGATTTCCTTGATCAAAGGTGGTGGGTGAGATTGGCTGAAATGACAGGATCAGGCACGCACCTCAATGCGTCCGATTTGTATTATAGACCCGGGCTTGCCGTCTCCAACAGCATCAAAGGGACCTGTGGGTCAGTTGACATAGTTATATAGAGATCGTGACGATGAGAATGCATAGGCGTACGCAAGCCGAGGTTCACTGGAACCGTTGTTAGTGAGAGCCGCTCAGGAGACAGGGCTGTCATATGTACTTACTCTTGTCGAGTATAGCTTGAGCAGCTGGATCCTTAAATTTGAGGCTTTGGAGTTCTCCGTCAAGGGATTTTGCTACTGTAGTTCGCACGTCCCCTACGTTGACCATGTACTCCTCTGCGTGCAACGTCAGAAGGGCTGGAGCCTAGAATTGTGCTCCCGGGCATACCCATAATCGCCACATATTTAGCCCTATCATCGTTTCCAGCCTGCGCGGATGTCTTCCATTTGGTGTCGATCACGTTTGGGCCCGCACCGTTCATGTTGAAAGGACTGAGGAACGTTTGCTTGTAAATATCTGTAAAGCACGTTACGCTTGGCACAGGCACGTTCAAAACAATAATTACTTGGCTCATTATACAAGGGGCGCATATCTAAATAATGAAGTCAACCGGCTCTTCTACACAGTAGGTAAAGTAAACTCACTTGGAGGCGAGTTCAGCTTCTGTACCACGTTTCGAATAAACTGCCTATACTCGTCTTGCGAACACAGGGTCTACATGGCGGATGTTGGTATGATGTAACCGTCGTGGGAACAAGAGAGGCAAATACCTTAGCTTCAGCCGCGGAGAGTCTGCTATCGTCGAGGTCTTTTTTGTCCGCGCCATTACTGGGGGCAAACCAGGGCATTCGAATGGCAGTCAAAACCTGGCCATGGATGAGCGATGTAAACAGACATCTTGAAATCATACCTCATCAGCCTCTAGGACGTGGTCGCACTACACGGCCACTGGGTTAGTGAATAAAAACGGATGTATGTGATTTTGCGTACGGTGCCTAGACGAACATTCAATTGGCCTTGGAGTTTAGGCGTATCAAATAAAATAAATAAAAGACTTACATTTTGACGGATCTGCTGGAATATCCGGATTGTTTTTTCTTTTCGCACCACCAATTTTCCATTCGGGATCCACCCTAGTTGCTTTGTTCCCGTTCGCAGGTTTTGGTCGGCAATCTGTGTAGGTCGTCTGCTTGGTCGTACCGTCCGGAGCAACAAATTTGAACGGATAAGCTGCCGAGTTATCGTGGCACTTAAGCACGTAGTTGGGGTCCTTCAACGAACCTGCCGTGAACTGAAGGGCCGTGTCAGGCGGCGAACACAATGTTTAGGAACACCATACGTACACCCTTGTGCCAGATGCAATGGGCAGGTCCCACGAGCGAGCCTACAGCATTGCCTGCTGCTACTCGAGTTTGAAGACCTTTGGTATCCTGTGGTACCCTGCTGAACTCGGAAGCGGTGGGGCCGCTGGTCCACCAGCCTGGACTGCCCGTGTCGCGACGGGCTATGGACTGTGTTA
Organism: Ceratobasidium sp. 414; assembly: GCA_019616945.1. Lineage (NCBI taxonomy): Eukaryota > Fungi > Basidiomycota > Agaricomycetes > Cantharellales > Ceratobasidiaceae > Ceratobasidium > Ceratobasidium sp. 414. The sequence continues at coordinate 39,468 of WSTK01000002.1, read as the reverse complement.
TGAATGCTTCTCCTAACTCAGCGAAATCCAAAGTGTTGCCAACGAAATCCGCGGCTTCGCACAAGAAAGACGACTCCTGGATGCGATCTAGTGCACGCCCAATCTTTCCTCGGCCGGCCAGTGCAGTTGGGCTAAGGAGGTCGTCGACACTTCGAATGGTTTTGGCGTCCATTGCACCACTGTACGCCTTCTCCAGCCTGAGAGCGATGGATTGGGTAACACGGGCAGAACGGAACACCGGCACCAGAGCACGAGCAGTCCGAGCGGCAATGCTGGCGAGTCCTCCGAAAGGTACGAAACTCAGCAGCGTGAGCACTATGTCGATGATGAGCTGGATTCCTGCCTCGCGTGCTTGCTCTGTAAGAGTGTTACTACCACGCCCCCTGTTTATAGGTAAAGCACCCACTCTCGAGGGCATTGTACTGATCTTCCAGTGATTTGTCGGATTTGACTTGTTCAACTGTGGTTGCATTAGAATTTGAGCCTAATTAGGATTGTGGGCATATATGCACTCACTGTAGCTCATAGTAGAGGCCAATGTATCGTTTCCGGACACGAGGGTAGTCAGAGCCATGTATAGGACAGTCCCCAGAGATTCAACAGTCTGCCCTATTGTAGTTTCGGTGACGCCGACGGCCGTAAGCTTGAATTCGTCGAATTGATCTAAAAACGCCTGGATCCCATCCTTGACATTGGGGAAGAACTTATCGCCGTCAACCAGTAGCACATTATGCCATTGCGTACGACATTTCCCGTCAGGGTCGTAGGGTGAGAAACCTTCTGAGTTCTCGGACGGGTCATAGGCGGGCATGCTGTTGATGTGGTGCCGAGGGGCTAGAACAGACGAGTTTGCCGTGGGAGGGCGCCTGACTCGCCCAGTGCCGTCGTCCTCAAAGATATACGAATTTTCGATGATTGTTACGTTAGTTTCGGGTACCGCATCGGCAAAACCAATACTAGGTATATCCACGGTCGCATTTGGAGAGACATCGCGAGCCAAAGGGCTAAAACACGAAGATGCTGCATCGAAGGGTTGAGTGCGCTCTAGAAACTGCGACTGAGTTTCGGCGACTTACGATTGCGACCAACGTATATGTTTCCGATAATTAGTTCCGAGGTGTCAAGACCGATTGTCTCGTTGAGGTAGCTAGAGAAGCCACCAGGATCGGCCAAACGCCAGTATACATTATCTACGTCAGCACCTGGAGTATTATGGCCACCTGGGCAGGTTTCGTGGACATAATTTGAGTCGGTGTATCTAGAATAGTAGGTAGAGTATCTTCAGTAAACCCGGTTGAATTGACGCATGGACGATGCTTACGAGCACTCCCAGAAATCGTTTCCTTTTCCGGTCTCGTTTGCCAGCGCCCAATTCAGCGCTTAGGGATCCGCGGTCAGCATTTTACGAATTTCACCGCGGCTGCAAGCTTTCCTTTACCTTTTGTCTCCCATTTCTGCAAACAACAGGTTGAAAATCATGGCGAGATGAATACAGGCTGCACTTACCTTGTAAAGCTGGAACGAATCCTCGGTCAAAGCACTGTTTTTAAGATATTCCTTTAGGCTGCTGGCAACTGCGTCCAAAGCGCGAACGGCCAATAGGATCATCACTTGGTAGTTGAGCTCCATCGACAAGTTAGGGTACTGCTGAAGTATTTGATCCGCGGCTTGGTCCTAGAATTATCTAGTTAGCCGAAATAGCCAGAAATACCTGTACCTAATCTCCTTACCCAAAAGTCGGTGCTCACGAGACCCCCGGCCGTCAGGGGCTCGCCTTTCAGCGTGCTCACGATTTCGGCAGCGGAGGGCAGCAAAGCACCCCCACCCCATATAGCGGTAGTCAAATCAAAATTGCGATTGTCTTGGTCTATTGCAAAGACTGTTTATGCACAACGATCAGAAGCGTCAGATGGGGGGGGGGGGGGAAGCATGGGCTCACCTGCCAATCCAGCCGTACACAGCATAGTCGCGGCGCGAGCCTTCTCAGCAACTGAAGCTGGAGTCTCGTAGTCGATCACGTAGCCTGAATCAGTAATGAATCGAGCCGCTGAGTTTGCTAGGTCGTCTGGTTCCCCAGTAGTGTCCAGATCGACCGACTCGGAGTCTATCGCAAAATATGGGAAGGTGCCTTGACCAAGTCCGGATGACCCAATACATTCCGAAGTAAGCCCTCGACCGGAGGCGATAGGGCAGCCATCACTCGTGCAAGTAGTGTTTGTAAGTTGTCGGGACCTAGCAGAGCAAATTGAACAAAAGTGACCTAGGTTTGCCCTATTACACACCTTCCGTAGAATGGGACGCCCATCATAACCTGAGATCGCGGGAACCCCAGTTTGTGTACCGCTGCTACTGTAGATGACATGCGAGGCAAAGCATTCATGTACTCTAACGTCTGCTCAGGGTTGAGCACGGGTGGCGTAGATGGTGAGGAAGGTTAAAAGCCTACCGTGCCAGGAACATCGTGGCTAATCAAGCTCGCGAAGTCGACGACCTTGGCAAGGTTCGCAGCAACAGTGTTGATACCCGAGCTCGACCAAAAGGCATGGGTAGTAGAAATTGAAAGGTTGTACGAGCCTAGGCCCGTGGCAGCTGCTTGCACAATATTACTAGCGGAACATGAAGTTAGAAAACGTTTGAAAGCAGGACGCAACCACTCACTTCCACTGTGTGGCACTAACACCCGGCGCCCATTCAAGGTCGATACCGTTTAACCCGTAGCTACAAGCGATTAGCTGGCTGAAGGTACTACACAGTATAGGATTTTGGTTTACCTCGAGCAGAGGGCTGCCCCAGTTGTCCCGAGCTTTGTTCTAGCGGATGCGCTGCTCGCGACGGCAACTATATTGGTAGCATCCCCTCCAAGTCCCCACCCGCCCACTGATAGGATGTAGATGAATAAGACGCGCCGGAATAGTTCCGATGCGCATACATACCGGCAAGTATCACCTTCAGGCTTGAGTCCTTACTCTTGAGCGCCACAACATCTCTCAGCAAGGATTGGTCTTCGGCTGCAACAGAAAGAGTACCATCCTTCGCAAGCACTCCGTACGCGAACTAGGGGAAAGTTGGATGAGGGGATGATTGTACGAGAAATAGGGTTGGCGTGAGGCCTACCAAGACATGCGTGAAGGTCGGGTAATCAATCGCATCGGGGAAGAACGGGTTGCATGGTCGCCTCGATGCTCTGTTTGGGTGTCAGCCGGGAGAAAGACCCTTGCAATAACAGCTACTCACGAAGCAAAATAATATCCGGCCACGCGAGGCTATGCAGAAGTTAGTGTTAGCTGTTACGGCAAAACTTGACCGACATACAGCGACATCTCCTCTGCAATATGTATTACCAGCGATCCCGTTATAGGTGGTTATGCCTCCTGCAGCCGAGACATCCTTCAAAAACAACCTAGGGTGGAAGATCCAGCACGCTGACGGTGTTCATCCATGGAGAATGACTCACGACGTGTGTGGATCATTCAAAAATGAATTTGCCCCATATGCAGGACTCGCAGAGTAATCCACTTTTTCATGACTCTGCCAATCCGTTATAGGCGCTGATGAGATTTGGACTTTGTCAGTGATGCAAGCATAAACTGTTGAGTTTAATTACCTCGATTCGCGAGGGAAAGGTGGGAATACCAGGTGCCAGTTGGCGACTGGTTGTCCCACCCAAGCTGCCAGATTGTGTTCGATAGGCTCCCGTCGCGTGCAAAGTACTGGTGCATGAAATATTAGCTGCCCGACCCACTAGTAACTTGTGGTAGCTTACAGGTCGGTATTCAATATATTCTCCCCCGTCTACTTCCTGCTTAATCATGTAGTTGCGGTAGAACACGTTTCTGCACCAACTGTTTAGTGCATGATATATTTGAGACTAAGCGTCTTCCACTCACTGAGGTCCAGACGCCCCGCTCCACTTGCTTGCCTTCTCTCCCGCACCCCTGCAATCGCGGATGTTCACAACCAGCTATGGCGTATCGCTTGCACTGGACTTACCACCAGATGGGGAACCATGTACCCGCTATGGACGCTATTGGCATAGGGTTATGGCTTGTAGGTGAATATGCTCACGTTCTTGGTCCCCAGATTCTCCGCCACAGCTCGAACAAGATCCAGAGCGGTGAGAATAGGGCACAGAGACATAGTTCAACTCGAAAAGGTTTGAACCTTCCCAGCCTCCATGAAGCTAACACAAGTGCCAAGTCAGCGAGGAGGAAATGATATCGTAAAATCATCTTACGTTCATATCATTGCTAGACGCCAAATGGAAGATTAGGAATCAACAAACTTTTGAGCAAGGAGTTGCGGACGAAGAATCTAGACGCACGTTATGTTATTGAGAGTTACGACGTTCCCCATGGCTGACAAAATCCTTTAGCCCTGCGCCTGCTGGATTTTCAGTGGCCAAAACTCACCACACCACTGCATCGTTATGTGGCGAAGATTGCGCATAGTGTTGTTGTAGTATAAACTATCCCAGACACGGGAACCTCGTAGATACCCATTGCCACCTAACTGGACATCAACGCGCGAAAAATACATGAGCTATTGACTCACCTTTCCCCTAAAAATTGACCGGGTAAATGTCGATATGAACATGTGCTCAAGCGCGCAATAATCTTACCTTGTTCCAAGAGCCTAAAACGCCAAGATGAGTATTTCGCATTATTTCACCAGGGAACTATCACTGACCATCAAAATAGTTGTCCTGGATTTGGATGTTCCGAGCAGCCTGAACGCGCGGGGAAGTTGAATTGTCAAAAGCCAACGAAGGATTAGAGCGGAAATCTTACTTCAGTCGCGATCTGTAGGATAAAATGAATCAAGATGGGTGTAATTCAGCAGTGGTGTTGGAATGTACCGGATGGGAGCCGGTCATAAACGTCTGTATGCCGCGAACCCAGCAGTCGCGGGCGAATCTGAATACGATGCCGTGTATAGATTGCTCGGGCGCAAGGTTGCCGTAGTTGCGCTGTGCTGAAAATGAGGCCGTTGGGGTTAAGCCAGGCTGTATGCATATTATTTTGGGACGTACCGCTTTCGGGTGCGAGACCGTCAATTTGGTGTGTTATGTATAAGTTCTAGGGTATGTCCATCAGTGTTTGCGCGAGTGAGCTCCGTGTCAGCATACCTCGATGCCAACGTGATGTACCACGTGTGAGATGGGCATTGCTTTCGCGAACGTCTCTGTATCCTCCATCGGCACACTTCCGTCTCCAGTCGAAGATCGGTATACGTCAAAGCGAAGGGGGCGATCCAGCTTGAAGTACGGTCCATCGGCGTCCGATCCGCGCTCAGTAAGGGTAAACCAGTCCTGCTGCCTGTTTCAGTATGTGCCCATATCAAGTTTGTGGTCTCGTTCACCTGGCTAATGGTTCAAAACTAGGCATTAGTGGCTTGTTAATGACTATTGTATCCGACGTGTACTTACTAGATGTAGCTGTTAACAAACCAGTTTTCCGTTACGACCCCCCAACTCAGGAAATCTAACAAATTAACAGCGTGCGGAAAACAAAGGGGCCCAGGTTAATATAAATTGCCCCAGAGCATATAATGTACCGTACCGTTTTTTTTGACTGGAGAAGCTGGAGATCATCACGAACATAAGCCACCTTGACCGCAAATGTAATTAATTCCGAAACTTACCGATCCACACATCCGTGGCGGCCAAATCATCGAGAGTCACCCAGGTCGTGTTAGTGACATTAACCTGTAATTTAAGTTAGCTTTGAGGGTTTTATGGCCACGGCTTGGAAACACACGTGAACAATGCTTGTCCCCAGAGCGCCACCCTTATCCTTCGCCTGAGAAACCATCCACCCTAGGTTATAATCGTTGATCAGATGTACAGTAAATAAGCTTGTACGAGCGCGGTTTACCTTTGGTGGTTCCTTCATCAGATCGCCAGTGGTAATTAACCGATCCCATAAACAGCTCCTTTCGATTGCGCGGGGCCTCTGCAAATTGGCGTGTGTATTTAGGGGCCACCTTGCTGCTGCCAACACGAAAGATAGATCGACCAGGCCACAACCTGTATACAGATAGGCTTGTTAGTATTTCATAACAGCCAACCAGCGTTTTAAATACCATCCGCCAGTTGCTGTACCACGAACACGGGGACCAGGGCCATTTGCTGTTTCGTCTACAAAGTCCCAGCTGTATGTCATGCCGTCAAGGTCCCACTGAGCAATTCATTAGTACACATCAAACAGCATCTCAACTGGCGTACCCTCTCGTTGGTGATCGTGTCGTACTTGGTGTCCGCATCGGGTCGGAATACAATCTTCGTTCCAGTATTGGGATCACTGCCAGCGCCACGAATGATAAGGTAGCTCGTGTCGATGTAAATCATCCATGACAGATTTATGGTGCCTATGATGTGAGTTATAACGGGCGGTCTTGTAGCACTCTCAAATCTACTTACCTGCTGGGAGCTGAATTAGTCGATAGCTCCCATTTGGAACAGCCTGCGAATTAACCGCTTTGATTGCATTTTGAAGTGCCGCAGTATCATCTTGCCTAAACAGTACGCGGTGAGACGCCTATAGGAGCAGGCAACGTAGCAACTTGCCCGTCGTTTGGTCTCAACCCATACGTGGATGCTAGCTCCGCCGCCGAGAGCGTATATGCCACTGTGAACCTTGTGAGCATGACAACATCATTCAAGCACCAAGCGAACCGACCCTTGGAATCGTCGGGAAGGGCTTTACCACCCTCAAATCCAGCCTTTGACCAATCTATTGCAACGGTCAGATTTTTAGCTAAAAAGCCCCCAAGGGGTTGAAATACCTGGCAGACCGGGTACTCGGGCACGTCGGTTTGCGCTAGTCAAGTCAACCAACGCAGCTCGTATAGAATCAAGAGAGACAGAAAACAGCAGGAGCACTAGGATGTGCTCGACAAAGCCTGGTTTCGACCTCATCATGCGAGACGAAACTGCACAATATGTCCGTATAGTACCATCCTGCTATTTATGCGAGCGTTCGGAACTTGTTGGCATGAATTCTGGCATCGTCCAAATGAAAGCTCGAGCCATCACTTGCAAACCAAGGACAAAGATGGATGCCAAGCCATAATCCTCGGCAGACTTGGGCTGCATATCGCGGGTGCCGCCAAAAGAGTATATTGTGCAGGCACATTCCAGGCCGATCAGCTTGGCGTCGGTAGAAACATATGGAGAACGGGCTAGTTGGCCGCAGAGAAGACGACACAAGCGTTCTTAGAGGCACAGAGAACCAGGGTGAGCCACGAGGTGCTCGCTCGCCATTGAGCAGGATTCTGGAAGGAGCGAGATGAGGGACCCGATAGCGGCGGGATGGCATGGGATGGTGCAAGACGGAATGAAGCCGGCGCGCGGCGGGCTTGGCGCTCCAGGGTTGAGGCAAAATAGGCAAATTCTAACGTTGATTAGCTCAGGTTAGAGGTCATCGGTTCGAGACCGATATCGACCAAGCTTTTTGTCTCGCCACTCAGGTACTGACTGATAACCTCGATATTCAAGATTTGATCGTGGGCACAACTGGAGATAAATAATATCTTCCGCAAAATGTAAATCGAACCAGTCAAATAGATGTACAGCGGGTTTATGCTGCCGAGACAACATCTTGAGGGTGATCCGCACTTGCATCAGCCAAATCCGCGAGTGCGAGTGTTGTGAGGCGTGGGGATGGCCCACTTGGGTCGCTCACGCGGTGCGCTGGTGACTGAGGGCCTCCGAAATTAACACGTTCAGAACGGAGAAATTCGACCATCGCTTTGACTTCTTCAACTTCGTCCATCAGAACCGCATTCTTGTTCCTAAGACCGTTGTTCTCCTCTTCAAGTTGGCGCAGCCGTTCGTGTGTCGCTGCAGCAGCTTTGGTTGCTGATTTGTTAAAGGGACCCGAGGCAGTCGCAGAGGTTAACCGGCGTGTAAGGTCCTCCACGCGTGACCTGACAAGGTTGAGCTCGTCCTCTTGTGACCTGGAAGACCGTTGAGTTTGTCCAAGCAAGCACACAAATCTCCCTACTTACTTGTACGACGCAGCCATTTGTTGGTTTGCATGTTTTAGGCTTTCGAGTTTCAATTCCATCTTCGCGTAATTACTGATCATTTCATCTTGCTTCTCTTTGTTTTCTCGATACGCTCGCATTTCGGGGGAATCATCCCTGTACGTAACCGTTGATACCAAACTAACCACGGTAAATGATCCTACACATACCTTAGTGCTTGAGCTTTTACCAATTGATCGATCCTTTGCTCATATGCGACAATTTTTTCGACCTTGGGTGCTGATTCACCAAGTTGTTGCTTCAGCCGGAATACTCTGATAGAAGAACATGAGCAACACCATTTCGTTCAAGCGCGTGAGCACTTACTCGTTCTGAGCGTCCGCTAACACTTCATTCTGAGCTGCCAGCGTAGCCTAATAAAATAAGCATGAGCACAAGGGGCGCCGACATACAAAGTACTTACCTTTGCTTCGTTGACCTCACTGCGCAACTCGACCGCCTCAGCCGCCCATGATTTCTTCTCTTCTCGAAACCGACCGAGTTTATCTTGTAGCTCAGTCACCCATTGCGTATGCCTCTGCTTCGTGCCAGCAGCCTCGGAGCGAACAGTTGCAAGGTCCTCGTGGGCCTTTGCAAGTTTCGATTTGTAGTCTTTGAGCTTGATGTGCTGTATTTGTTGGGCGCGTGAATGAGTATGGCTCTTGGTTTAAATGGGTGAACGCATACCAGTCCTTGCCGTTCAGCTTCTTCGCCGCGAGACATGATAGTGTCGCGATGCAGCCTGCCTACGTGCTGTTGCACCAGTTCCTTGAGATAGATTTCAAAGTTGAGTTGGTTCCTCAGGATCAATACGTCTCGTTGTAAAATCGATAGAGCTTCCTCTGCCACAATATATCTGGGCCGGGTCTGTGCCTCGGATTCGAGAGTATCTTGGGTATCAGGTAGTGGCAGTGGCGGGGGCGGCATTGGGGTAGTGAGGGCAGCATGTGTGTCGATCATGATTTGGAGCGATTTTCGACTGCCATCGGCGGAGGAACGACGAGAAGCGGGATCTTTTTGTGGTTCGGCGGGGCTGGGGGGAAGTGGCAAGTTGAGTGGGTTGGCGGATGGAGGGTGGAGAGTCGAGTTAGATGATCCACGCGGCGTAGGAGGAACGTAGTAGGCGATACTATGACCAGCAGTTCCATGTTGGGCATTCTGAATGTCTAGCAAAGTACACTCCCTATTGATCTTGTCAGGCCGAGGAACAGAGATATCTGAAAAGGGGCTCACGCAGCAACGGTAGCTATGTCTTTGTCCGCCCACCTGGTGAGGTTCGTAAGCTCGGCCACCGCATCGTCGGTAATAATCGAAGGATGAACCACATGCCCTCGTAGGAGGGGCTATGTCCAATATATCAGAAGAAGTTATCCAACAAGCTCGTGAACTCACCCGACTGCAAGACTTGATCTCGTCGTCATCCAAAACGACGTCCCAATCCTTCGTGAACATTGATTCATAATTGTGTTGTCGTAGAAAGGCCGCAGGGTTCCTCAAGAAAGCGATAGTGTTACACGGATAAAGTCCATACATGAACGTAAAATAGAGTCGAGTTTCATTTGGTGCAACTGGTGGTGTCGCGTCAGCTGGCGTAGTGAATTCGACGACCCCGTGGAAACGTACAGCATACCTGAAGATGTACACGAGTTATCTGTATGTTATGTGAGCGAGCTTCCCAGTTTTTGACCTTTATTATAACGCTTACCGAGTTGTTTCCAGTCCAGTTCTTCCCGGACCTTCCAACCCTTTTGCCACAAGGCAGTAGTCTGCTCCGGGGACCCGGGAGTTTCATTATGTGGCTCCGACTCTTGGGTTTTCCAACACACAACACGGCCGAGGATGGTGACCAAGGAGGGAAGACATGAATTGAGCTGATCAGGTGCGTTCACGGCGAGTGCAGGGAGCAGCATGATAAGCGATGTAACCCCGATGCTAAACTGGGTGGTTGACTGGTCGACCTGCAGCGAAAAGAGCAGAGAATCAAACAAGGGGCTGTGGGCAAACGAGACAGCAATCTTGTGCGAAGATCGGGAGAGCCGGTTGAGCTGGTTGACACGTTTCATTGGTGAGTGCCGCAGTGCGTAGTATAAACTCGTACCAAAATGCAAAGCTGCAAACGGCTCTCCGGGGAAGACCTGTCATCCGGTTCATGAAAAAAAGCACAACAACGCTAGTCAAGTTAGCCCACATACCGAAAACAATAATCCAACTCTCCAAACAATTCCTAAACCCTTGGTGTTCAAAATCTATATTTCGTACACACCGCCTGCTACTCACATTCGGCCTCGTCAAGCCGTCCGAAACTAACAGATCCTCCAAATTGTTCTTCCATACCGCCATTCTTGCCCTCTCGTCTGCTTCTTGTTCCATCTGCTCCACGGTATTATCACTCTCCAGCGGTGCCTCCAATACGTACAACTGCACCAGCCTCCTCCTTAACAGCTCTGCCTTGGCCTCTCCATGGTCATATAAAGGCATCAGTACGAGCTCTTTGGCTTGCGCAATGGCCCCAGGCGCCAATTTCGGCTCGCGCAACGCACGACGCAGAAGCGAGTCGAACCAAGAAATGATTGCGGCAGAAGACAAGACCATACGTAGTGCATAGAGAACTCCAACAAAGGCCCCAATATGCGAGACATCCGAATGATTTACTGCGTCTCCGTAAATATCTAGCAGGCCGTTGTCGAGCTCGGTGGCTTTGGCATCATCGTTCGAATTGGCGGTATCAGAGATATAGACGTCGATAAGAGGGAGAAGATTAGACAACGACGGGGGAGGCGGAGCTAGGAACGAAGCACGAATATGGACCAAGATATCTTTGATAGACATAAATTCAACGTCGTTGTCGGCTCAAGAGCTGCCCTATTCCCTGAATGGGATAAACACAAAATCTGATCGACCAAAACAAACTTCTCGATAAGGTTTAGCTAAAAGCCCGCGCATTTGCTTTATTCTCGATTTTACTCGGTTGGCCTCACTCAAATATTTGGGGGTTTGAAGGTTAACAAACTTTGGATTCGCAGACATGGAAAAAGGGACAATGCAACATGCAAAATGCAAGAGACAGCGTGGCGAGTGTGGATAATGGAGCAACGGAGAAACGTAAAGGCACATGCGTGCAAAATCGTCGTAAATTGTCATTGAACGAAACGATACCGACTAGCGTCACAGGCAAAGTGCAGAGCCAAGGGGGACTTGAGCCACAGCGACGAAATCAACCGCCGACTCCCTCGATGAACTGGGCACAACCCAGATTCCACTACTGCGTAATTCCAAACAAAAAAGCCTCCAGCGCCGCGGGGCAACAAAAGCTCGGACTCATGGAGCCCGCAGCCTGCAAGCTCGGAGCAGTGGAATAGCCCGTGACGTACTCTACGCAACGCGACGCACCAGGCCCGCGCTCGGTTTTGTCTCGCGGGGTGACGGGCCCGAGGGCGCGGACTTAGCCGACGCACTCAAGAGCAATCCGTACCCGAAGACGCCGAGGGACACCGGTGTCTGCATCAGCGGCGGCAGTACGCCTTCAAAAACCATCCTGGCCCGGCAAGCCGGCAAACAATACAACAACCGAAACGCCCAACACACGCAGGCTTGCATATACACGATTGCACACACATGACCGGGAGGGCATCTAGCTGCGCACCATCAGCCAGCGTTGGTTGTCGAGTACGAACCAGCCGGTGCGTTGGGACGCGGGAAGAGACGTATCCATCCCCTCTGCGGCACCGCCGCATGCCCAGCAGCATGGCGCCCACTTGCCACGCCACATGCACTCCTGCGAGCCCGAAACGGGGTTACGCCGGATGCGTGCGTGTGTAACAAGGGTGTTGTGCTCAAGCTCAGCAGGGCCGAGAGGGGTGGTTCCGGGGAGAGCGAGAAGTTGGCCATAGGCTTCATCTTGTTGGGGCATGCACTCGAAAATGGCCTCCCAAGTAGGAGGGGTGACAGTAATCTCCGGAGCTAGGGGAGAGAATGGGCGGATAATCTCGAGGTCGTTCCGGAGGTGGTGGGTAGCGACTTGGTCGGTGGCCGGGTCGAAAGGAAGATCAGGGAGGTCGGCCTCGGATTCGTATTCGTCGTCAGTAAACATCGGGGTTGGGCAGGGGCTGCAAGCAGGGGTTGCACTAGAGGACGCAGTGGGAGACTCGGGAGGGCTGGTGTAGTACGAGGGAGGGCCAGAGATCCACTCGTCATCGTCATCCTCGTCTTCAACCCACGTCGAATCAACAAGCTTGCCGAGACCAAAGGGGTCATCCTTTGGCTGGGGCTCGGAGACAACGGGAGACTTTCCAGTCACTCGAATCTCAACCACCGGCTCGCGAACAACCGGGGTGAGCTCGGGGTGGGCGGGAATGAGGGTTGCAGCGCCCTTTGCAGGGATAACAAGGGGCTCGATAGACGACCACTTCTTGTACGACTAACAAAGGACCTGAGAACAGACAATGACACCAATGAAAGGTAACGTACCTCGAGCTCGAACTCGGGTGTCGCTGGTTCGGAATTATCGACGACGTGGACCCTAGGTCGATGCATGCTGGGGCCGGCATCCGACTCGACCTCGGTCTCAAGCTCGGTCTCGGTCTCGGTATCGACCTCAGAGTCGTACACAGAAACGTTATCGCCCATCACACCCTCCTCGAGGAAAGGAAAGAGAGCGCGTGATGCTTCCATCAAGATGGGGGACGGAGGTGCGATAGCATCCTCGTCGATGGGAGGATACGTCCATGGTACGAGCTTGAGGGATGGCTTTGGGGTGCGTGGAGTAGACGACGATGGTTCAGAAGCGGCAGGCTCAGCCTCTACGGGCGAGGCAGAGCCCTGCTCTGCGCGAGACTTCGCCCTCTGGGTCTCCAGGACCTTTTGCTGTGATGTCATGGTCGCGTGATCAGCGATACCCACACCCAACAAGGTAAAGGCTCACCACTAGCTCCCTGATCTCGGCCGGAACACCCGCGGAGATGCCGGGCGGGCCTGCGACTCGCACAGACTTGCGGGAATGACGACGGCGACGGGCCGGAATGTACGAACGATGTGGGTGGAAAGATGAGCGCGCAGCGCCAGCAGCATCGGTGCGCTCCTGGGCGGCGGCCACGTCAGCGAGATAGCGGATGGCTTCGGATTGGGAGGTCGTAAAGGGGATCGTGTTCATTATGACGTTAACTCTTCGTGCTGGGAGGACTTGTTGACGAGACAGGCGAGATTAATGCGACGATTAGGACAAATGCGCAGGGGGAGACAGTTGGATCGTCGTAACACAGATGCAAATGAGCGAGCTAGATGCTGGAGGCGTCAAGCGTGCAGCAAAAGTGTTGGGTCGTCACTGTCTAGTCCACCGCCACAGACAGAGGATAGAGGGAAGAGGTCTACGAGCCAAAGTGGGGGGAGAAGAGGCGTTTATAATGGGAAACCGGAGAGAAGACCGGACGATGGGAGATTTGGAGAGCCTCGAGGCACCGGTGAGGAAGCCCTGTCGCCTGCCCCCCGCTTATGAGTTCCCCGATTCGACTAGGCCGCTTTCCACGCCTGAGCCTCGTTGGGAAAATGCGTTTATTTTTTTGAAAGGATCCCGAGTTCCCGCCCGCGATAGCCAAAGACAACCTGTCAAAAGGGAAGCTACACGTGGACACGCAGATGTCGAGCCGCAGAAAAAGGCTAACCAGTCCGAATCTCCTCTCGGCTGCGCCTTTGTTTGCGGTCGTCGTCGGGCGCAACAGGGGGACCGACTCCAGGGTCTTGTTTGCAATTCTTTGTCATCACGACTGTCAACCGTACCCCACCACGCTTCGTCCGTGCACAACCCGCCTAGCCGAGGACACTGAAACAACGCCAACTGGAGGCACGGCCTCGACTTGTACATCATATCTGTTCTGGGCTCTGGTCTATATTTCGGACTTGGTCGCTCGTAGTTTGCCCCGCCTAGTGCCCTAACCTCTGTTCTTTTTTTCTATTCGGTTTACTGCAAGCCCTACTTTTACTTTCAAATTCCTCGCAGCTCATGGAACCTGGTCTGAGTGATGTCACCAAAGCCGCCTTTTTGTCTGGCTACTCTCCCGAAAATGTGCGTCAATCACTCCATCTGCGGAGGTCATTTTAACCGTACCCTGGTGCCAAGTGGCTAGCTGTCGTGCAAGAGATGAAACCACCGGGCTCCCCCGTCCACGCTGCATCTGAAATTTGTGGTAAGTATTGACCCGCGGCGAACAAGTGGCCATGACAAACGTCCCCTACACCACTCAGCTGCTGTCTTTAGCCTCCTCGAAGCATACCCGCTGTCTCCAGTACTGCTTGAATATCTCTGTGTTGCGCTTGATTCTTCAGCACCAACCCACACCGCAAACACCAGCTCCACTCTCCCGATTGGCATCTACATCGCGGCCTTGATCGCCTGGTCGCAGTCGATCCTCACCAGCCATGCATCGGCACTCACACCAGATCAGATCATACAGACGTTGTCCGTGCTCTGCGCTATTGCCGCACCTCGTGCTCAAAAACCGACTGCACATCTAGCCCCAACACTGCCCACCGCCCAAGGATGCATATCCCTCGTTCAGCACGTGCATATGCACCACGCTCACGACGCCGAGCTTATTGCCGCCACCCTCGATATCCTCTCCGCACTCTTGCAAACGGTTACTGCGACACCACCTAATCCGAACCTTTCCCCAGCCCTTGCGTTGCACCTCGTACCTGCACTGAACGACTTCTTGGATGGACCTGTGCCCGAGAATGTGAGCCGTCCGTTGACGGCATGGCTATTCCAATTGAGCGCACTCACTACAGAGGGAGCCCCACACGCCTCCACCCATGACCCACTACCGGCGGATGAACCAGCAGGGGGTGCCATTCAGCGTCCAGAACTATTAGAGTTTACCCGACGGAACATAGCGCTTTTTGATGTCCTAGCCTACGAACTGGTGAGTGCAAAATTACCCATACAGCCCGAACACTGAGCACCTGGACATAGACGAGCGCTCTGATGCGCAAGGATGATCATATTTCCGCGCTACATACAGTATTTAACCTCAATCAACCCAATTTTGAGGGGTTCTATTCCCAACTCTACACATCACTATTATCGATCTTGGCCGCGGAAAGCGACCTGAACACGAGGATTTTAGTTCGCGCCACCATATTTGGATCGGTACGTGACATCATCCTAATCCGTAACCGCCAACGTGTTTGTTGATCCGTAACACGCGCTCAGCTCCCGACATTGCTTCGCCAACTCGAGGCTCAGGTCGAGTTGCAATCACCTTTGTCAAAGCTTGTGTGTGAAAAAATTCTTCCATGACATCAAAGAGCCCATCCTTACACCCCAATGAGCAGCGCGAAGCTCTTCAGTCTGCAGTTTCTGGTCTTTTCACAAACCACCCGGCGCTATTGGATAAATGTGATGCGCAACCGTACCATTCTGCGTTAGTACATACACGAGACGATCCGATGGAAGAAGATACACATGAAAACGACATTAAAGGGTACGCACTTGCCCGTCATTTAGTGCCTTACGGCTAGATCGCGGACTGATCGATCATAGCAGTAAAAACATCCGCACAACGCTTGTTCAGAGCCTCCAATGCGTGTCGCTCCTCGATTCAAACTCTACGGCCCCCGTAACACTGGGATTAGAAAATTGGCCGGGCCGCGGTACCGGTAGGTTGTTCGTTGAAGCTGGAGATAACGGGCAAGAACTTGAGGTGTGTCAAAACTCAAGTTCAAACCTGCCAGTCAGCCTGAAATGAAAGTTGTAAAGGGGTATATAAAGTCCAAGCTCTCGTCAGAAGCACCCATATCAGATGGCCTCGAATTGCTAGATCGCGCAGTTGCAGACCCAGAAGCGCATACATGCCTCTGCTCTGTCTTGCACAAGGTGGAGTAATACCTACGCCCATGGGAAAACCGTCTGACCCGTAACACAGAGCTACATTAGCCTCAGCGGATCTACCCAGCACATGTCGCCAGCGACTCTCGAGGCATTAGCACACCTGTCTCGGCTGTTGTACACGCACCCAACGGTCCTGGATGTTCTATCACTAAGGGTTGCCCCGACAGAACTGGTTGCAGCAGGGTTAGCGTTTTTGGAAGACTTGGAATATGCGGGTGTTGGTGAGAACATGTCTTACCGTCCCTCCAAGACAGATTAACCCGTTTGGTATGCCAGGTGATCCCCAGTCTGCGCTGGGCCAGTACGGCGACGTTTTGCTCTTGCTTCAGTTGCTCATTGCACGCTACGAGGTAAATTCGCCCTGTTTCAAACTTGTTCGCCGGTCTGATGGCTCATTTTCGCACTGGGAAGTTGCGAAATGGCATATTCAAGCACGGCGAGCGTTTGCTCGACGCTTCATACTTGACTTCGTCCTGGGCAGTCTATAATTTGGTGGACCTTCCCGATTCTGAGCGTATGCTCGTAAACGACTGGGTCAAGGCTGCATTCGATAGTAACAGTTTTGGTATTGACGACAACATTTTGAGGTTCGGAGCCCTATCACAAGTAGGCTGTATGCGTCGTGTTTTGATTATTCGTTGCACGCAGATCGACAAATCCACGAGTACTCCTCAAACTATGCGCCACGCTATTCGCCGAGGCGATAAGAAAGTGTGCGGCGGAGCCCGAAGTCACTGGCAAGGAGATCCTTCGAAATGGCGTGTCTTATTTTGAGGGGCCCCTGTTAAACTGGACTCTGCGTGGCGTGATATGGGCTCTTTCCAACGAGGCAGAACGACACGGGTGAGCTGCTTTCTCAGCCATCCTTCGATCCCCCGCTCACGATCGTACCTCGAACGCTGGGTCCACTAGCCACGCCGCGCAGACCCACCTCGAGATCCTCCAGCTCCTCATTTTGGCGTCCGGCTGCCCGCCGCCCGTACTCGAAATGACCCGCCATCGGGTCCTGCGCCTTCTCGCCTCGCCGCATGTTCCCAAGGCGAACCTTGACGTAAACGCAATGATGCGTGTTCTTCAGCCGTTTTCAACGAGCTCCACTGGCGCTGGCGCTTCGGTGCTCCACCCGACCGCGTATCTCCACACGGCCCTTCAGAACCTGTCGAGTTCGATGCCCCTTAGCGGTTCGGTTCCCGTTCCGATACCCAACCCAGCCCGAGTGCTCCCATACGCTACCCCATTAGCTCTCCTACGCGCGCCTGTCCATCAAGTCACGGATAGCATAGCACACCGTGACGTGCTCGTTGCTTTGCTCACGCTTTCTCGGCCACGCTTTGCCGCTCTTCGATACGTTCTGGCTGGATCTGCGGGGGGAGTTGGGGGTGCTGTCGGAACCGGGATGGACTCGGACTTTTTTGCCGCCGTCGTCGCTGGGGCGATAGGTGTCTGGCTGGCCACGCCTGGGGAAAGGGCCCAGGCCCGGGTTGGGGTGAAGAGATTTGTGAAGGAGTGTGAACAAGAAAAAGGGGGCGAAGGTGTTGCTCGTCGGTTGATGGGATTGGATTATGTGCGGGCTTGTGTAGCTAGCGCATGATGGGATATATGCTGCATATCTTTGTGGTCCTTTTCTTGGCTGGGAGACGCAAGGTGCCCACCCTCGAGTGGGCTGGCAAATGAATTGACGGGGATTCAATTGGTAATGACGTACACCTCGTCATCGAGTGGCAACCGAGGACTGAATTCGACAGCCACATCCTAGACACCAGCTAAAAGCCCCCTATGTCTTCTCAAGGTGGATTTATCATGACCACCCCAGTGTCTGTTCACGCAATGACCCCTACAATTTCTGATCTAGAATCCAGCATCTCCATGGACGAAGTTGAACGTGTGTCCAGTTATTGTAATTTCCTTCTGCCGCTTACCGTGATACACTAGACTCCAAGGGCCAGCGCACGACTTCTCAGGCAAAACCAGTACACCCCGAGTTTGCCTTTGCCGACGGGAACATCGAGGTTCAGGTAGGTTTTACCCTCCGTTTCATTCGACCCTGATTGCCCAAATTGATGAAATACTTGCTGCTGTAGACAAGCGACCGGGCGTTTTGGATTCACGAGTATCAACTCAACAAATTCAATGTGCTTGCACACCTCGTCAAGCAGACGCGTGGGGATCAGTCGCGACCTAGCCTTGGCCAACGCACCAAACTGGTTTGTGATCAAAGCAGTGCCGATTTTGCCAACGCATTTCGCGTGATATACGCATCGTAAGCATTGGTCTGCTACATTGATCATTGACTGACCGCGTTCCCTCGGTGTGCCCTAGCGGCATTAATAGTTCGCTCGAATTTGACGCGGATACTCTGACGTCTGCTCTGAGGATTGCGACGGTATACAACTATCCTGGGCTGCGTAACTTTACCATCTCCGGTCTTGAAAAGGCGGGCTTGAGCGCCATAGAGCGGATTCGACTCTCGGACGAGTTTCTGCTCCCAGCGTGGGAGAAACCAGCTTTCACCGAACTCTGTCGGCGGCCGGGCGCAATCACCCAATCTGAGGCACAAGTTCTAGGCGTGGAGCGGTTCGCACAGGTGGCCCATATTCGGGAGGTGGAACAGCGGCGCCAGTTTATCGACTCTTTGGTGCAATCACTCAAAAAACATTCTCTCATTAAAAACTCGTCAGAGGCTCCCGCCAGTCAGTGTGCAAATTGTGCAACCCATTTAATCCCGCTGACCCTAGGCTCCTTACCATAGTCCCCAAGTTCAAAGACGTTGGCCCAGCGGGCAAGCCGATCCCAGCCGAACTTCCTAAATGCGATTGCCGGGTCGAAGAGGACAAGGACAAAAAGACATCCGTCGCCAAATGTAAACAGCACGAGGTGGCGCCTCAGGTTCTCACCGAGTGTCAATCGCTGTTGAAGGAGCATAGCAAGCTAGCGGACGGGCTTAATGATCTCGGGAAGGTCATCTTTACGAAACCGAGCGGAGGCAATCAGGTCGACCCCTTGGAAAGCGAGTTGAGCAAAGCTTCATGGATTCGGGCTGCAGGCAACAACTAGTTAATTGGGCTTAATGCGTCATGTATCCGTGCCTATTGCGTGTGAAAAATTGAACTGATTGAACTGTTTGGCTTGTGCGATCAGCGGGGAAACGAAGCCCCTGCCGCCACTCAAAACCTTTCCCAGGTGGCTGATCGGCGCTTAAGCGGGATCAGAACTCTACCACATCTATCACCCAACAAATACGCTCATATTCCTATATGGCCGAAGAACCGTCGCCCATGAGCTCCCCTGTATCCATTTCATCCATACTTGGAGCAGAATCTCTTGGTTCAGACGTACAATCTGTGCGTAGCCTTGGGGCTAATAATGGTGGGTCAGCGTTTTGCACGGGTCGAGGCTCTTTAACTGAATAAACCAACCAATGCACTCGTGTGTAGATCCTGAGCTGTGTTTTATCCCAGAAAACACCGAAGGCGTAAAGGTGTTCGCGTATGGCGACGGTGACTTTGAACTTTGCGTAAGCCGACCGATCTGGTTTACACTTATTGGGCGTTCATACGGAGCGAAACAGGTCAACGGCATGCTGTTCCAAACTCACAAATACCTACTCAAGCGTTTCAGCGGTTTGAAACGCATGATTGAGCAGAAAGCCACTGATCACCAGGACAAGCTCCTAACTCTTGAACGCGAACATGGCCTTGAAGACTTCCGTAGTACTCTCAAGGTTTTATACATGTCGTGAGTTTGAGTCCCTTGTATTTGTTGTACATGGATCCTTACATATTATATAGACCAATTGAAGGTCCTCTCGAATTTGACACTGGAACTCTCATCTCCGCTTTACGGATTGCTACTGCATACGACTATCCTGCCCTTCAGACGTTTGCCATCAATAACCTAGAGAAGGCCCATCTGAGTGCTATCGATCGTATACGGATTGCGCGCGAGTTCGGCTTTGCTTCTTGGGAGGCACCTGCTTACGTGGAGTTGTGCGAGCGCGAGGAACCCATTACGGAACAGGAGGCAAACGTATTAGGCATGAATGCTTTCGTACAGGTCGCAAGGATTCGGGAGAAAGAACAGAGGAGGAAAGGCGAGAAGGGTGCGCAATACCAAAAGGAAGCCGGCGGGGACGGCGAAAGCGAGGTAGCAGGCTTGGGCGAACCGGCTGTTGCACCCCAGGCAATGGCTGGTGCGAGCAAAGCGGCAGCCACAGGGGAAATGAAACCCGGGGTAGCCCCCGGAGACGCAATGCAGGTCGATGGGGTAAATATGGACGACGCTGTTAAAAAGAGCCGTAAGTGTTACAATACCTTGTCGCATGAGTTGAATGCGGAAGCAATTTTTTATTTATTTTTAGCGCAAGACCCGAACCCGTGTTTTATCGGATTTTCACCTGCGGGGGCTATAGGCCATTGCACTTCAAGTTCTGGTGCACTCCAGTACAAGATACCTGGCTGCCAGTGCCAGTCCCCAGCTGGTGTTTATATGTACGACCACAATGGCAACGGCTTAGGCACAGATATGGCCCAGCAATGCACTATATCTCCGTGTGCAGCTAAGGCACTCGAGCAGATTCAGGTTCATCAGCTCGCTCAGGCTTCCAGTATCATAAAACTCGAGTCTGCTGTCGAAGAGATCAAGTCCGGCCGGGAACCTCCCCATTCCACCCTAGACGCGGATAAATCTAGCAACGAGCTGACCGAGCTTACCTTGGTGCAGGCTGAGGTGCGCGAATGGCTTGGTCTCAGGGAGTGTAGTGGGCAGGGTAGCTAAACTCGACTGTATGTGTATGTTCCACCCATGGTTTTTGGCTTGCGAACGTTTCCCATCAGGGACTGTATTACTTCCTTATGGTGGTGGTTGATCGCCTAGCTCTCCTAAGAACTAACCGAAATATGTGAAATTGACAAGGACAGAAAGCTGTAAAATATTTGAGATCTAGAGCAATACTTCAGCACACTAAAGCAGTTGGTATCTCGACCCTCGCCTTCATGTAAACTACGGTGTGCGCGGGCGAGATACGGGTGCTAACAATCCAAGAGCGCCATTTAGTAAACCCATCGCACCGAGCTAAGCACAAGACTTACGACAACATCCGTCTTCAGGCATGCATCCTTTTTGTCCCGGCACAGCACACGGTAATAAGCATCCTTCGGCGATCTCTCCATCCTGACCCGAGCCTCCTTCCCCGTTCTGTCTCCAACTTCCGCCTCGCACACTACCAACTGCACTGCTGCCCTCTGCGTACTCTGGCTGTATCGTGCTTGAGTGGACCCCAAAAGCATGAAGCACACCTCGAACACGGGCCGCAACTGCCATAAACTCCATGGGGTGAGCGACGCGGACGTGTACACTCGCGACAGATTTGACTTCGCTGAGCTGCCAGACGTGAAGTTCGTGAATAGCGAGGACGCCTGGTACTTTATTGAGTGTGCGGCGGAGGTGTGGGAGGGAGAGAGTGGGTGGAACGGCTTGGAGGAGGATTGAAGCTGTAGATTTGACTACAGTAAGAGGAAGAACAAAGTCAGAAGGCTGACGGGAAACACCAGGCGAGGATAGGACGTACCCAGGGGTAGAGCACTCGAAAAAATGATTGCAGTAATCACGAGCGAGATTATAGGGTCACAGTAATACTTGCCGGGCCAGTCCGATAGCCAGATGATTAAACCGGTAGCGATCACACCGACATTGCCGAGGGCATCCCCTACCACGTGGAGGACAAGCGCGCGCATGTTCATCGAGCCGTGACTGTGCCCATGCGAGTGGGTATGTGAATGAGATTTCGACTGGTCGTGGTCGTGGTCGTGGTCATGGTCATGGTCAGCTTGGTATGGGGCAGCCGGATGAGTCTGGGCATGCGGGCCTTCGGTGTCGCCCATGGGTGGTTCACACTCTTCGTCGCCCTCAGGGGATGAGCCACGTGTGACGACTTCAACAGCCCCCTCGCCACCCGCAGCAGGATCCCTGGTAGCTCCCCCCAAGCCTTCTTCAAGCCTAGAAGAAATCTCTTTTGACAGAGCAAACGCTCCAGAGACCGGAGCGCTGCGTACGATTCCTTCATCGACTCCTTTAGTACGCTGTTTAACCGTCCGCTGTGCCTCTTGTCCAGCCGCAACGAGGGCGGCACGAGTGTGCACAGGGTGCCCGTACAAGGACGAAGAGGAGCCAGCACGTTGGCGGGGGGTGGACGCTTCCGAAGTACAGGTGGAGGACGATGGAATCAATAGTGGTGTTGATTCAGTGGGGACTGCAGCAATCGGCTTGATAGTACGGGTAGACTCGGCCGCAGGGGAGGTAGCAGCTTCGGCATGGCCTTTCTCATCACCGTGATCATGTGAATGTTCTACGCATAAGCGGGATGAGCGCATGTGAATGCGGCACCAGGTGTAACTTTACCATGAAACAAGAAAAGGCCAAGGATGTTAGATGCAAGGCCAAGCGAGCCCACAATCACTACAAGCTTTGGATTTGATATTTCTAAGAAATATACTTGGTCGTCATCATAGTGCACGAGGCATGATTAACGAGAACGTACCTGGCGTGCTGAAGAAACGTTCGATGGCCTCCATGAAGATAGAGAAACAAAGGGCAAGAAGAAAGACGCCATTAATGAGTGCGGCAAGAATCTCTGCGCGGTGCCAGCCGTAGGAGTACTTGGCTGATGCGCCACTCGCGGAGAGCTGAACGGTTGGTCAGCGACCGCCAGCCTCCATGAGGTAGAATATACTTTAATGGCATAGAGAGCAACTACAAGCGACAAGACATCGCTAAAAGTGACTTCAGCAGACGCTTAGATAAAATTTGTGGAGGACGCACTTGAGCATGTGGAAGCTGTCGGCAACCAGGGCCAATGACCCAACAGAATACCCTGCGCCGTGTCAGCTTGAACCAACCGCCGAGTGCTGCAACGCACCAACAACAAGCTCGACGAAGAAAAACGCCGAGTCTATTGCAAGCAGGATCTTTATGCGGGCTGGACGCGAGAGACCCATGGTGGTCGACGTGAGGAGAATTGCTGAGGCGCTGCGATCAAAAGGGATCTTATCTTATCGCTGAGTCAGGACACAGCCCAAATACGCAGTCGTTAGTCCCAGACTCTCGTCCTGACCACCACACAGCAGAGCAATGCGCGGGCTGCCGTTCACACTGTTGCCTGCGTCGAGGCCGTCATCAAGGCCGTCGTCCCCTCCTCCGATCGATCCATATGAGTCTAGCGCGAGCGAGTACGACATCCCGACCCGCCGGGGATTTGTTGCGTATGCAGAGACACCGGGTCTTCTCTTTCCCCCCTCCCACCATTTCTCCACCGCCGCCTCTGCTTCGTCTTCTCGCTCGACAACCCCTTTACCCTCTCGAACGACAACCCCGGTACCTTCACGCCCGACAACGCCGACCTTTGGCTCAGTCTATGGGTCCACCGAGGATGACACCGAAGACGACGGTCCGCTACTCCCGCGCCGCACCCGTCGCGGATGGTGGACACCTGGCTCTCACCGCTCAATCCGTTCTCGCAGAAAAAGAGACCCGCTTTATGGCATGCATGGGTGGCGCAGGTTGCTAATGGCCATCGTCCGTCATCCACTCTTCCCAACACAAATATCCTCCATTGTAGGCTAAAGTAATGATTCCCTCGGTTTTCTCGCTAACGTGCAACAATTTACAGCTACTTGCGCTCCTGCTTTTTTCGCTCTTTGCGCTGGCTGTGACCCTTCTGCTCATGCACGTACTCAACCCAGACAAGTACATGCTTCCCTGGCGTTCCTACTGCTCTCTTGCACCCGCCTTCCCTCCTAAGGCAGCCTCTTCTTCTCTCCAACCCTCGCTAGAAGCCTTACCACCCGCAGGTGTATTTGTCGGCGTCATGAGCATGGATTCAGCATTTGAGAGGCGGCAGCTCATTCGCTCCACCTGGGCCTCCCACGAAAGCAGCCGCGGTGGCGCCTCGGGCAAGCAAGGCCTCAACAGCACATCCCGAACGGTTGTTAGGTTCATCCTTGGCCAGCCGCGTAAAGATTGGGAGCGCCGCATTAAGCTCGAACATCAATGTGGGTACAGCTCAATGGCTTTTTTCTGAACGCGCTAATCACGTGTTTGTAGTGTACAACGATCTGGTTATCCTCCCCATAAAAGAAAACATGAACAACGGCAAAACGCACGCGTACTTTACTTGGGCACATTCTAACGCGCTTGTCCCACCCCCACTTTTACTTACTTCACCCCCCGACCTCCCCGGGTACGAGAATTACACCATCCCGAACCACAGCTCTGGTCTCGTCCCCCCATGGTATCGTCTCTATGCAACAGATCAAGAAGGGAAGATTCGAAGAGGGCCCGCCCCTGACAAGCTCGCATTGCATGACCCCCTCCCAGTGGCCCCCATGCTCGAACAAACCTCCGCCCCACTCGCCCGCCGATCAGCCTTCTCCAGGTTTCCGAAACATATTACAGCGACGCAAAATCTCTTTCCTAGATCCACACACGGACATATTCCCCGCTCCCCTTCACCTGAATGGGTCCGACCAGATTATGTCGTCAAGGCAGATGATGATTCGTTTGTCATGCTCGCGGAGCTTGAGGCGCGATTACGTTGGGAATTATGGGGGGCTAAACGAGATGCCGATGCCGATGCCGGAAATGGAGGCGAAGGCAAGAAAGAGCCGGGCAGGACTACTACCTCAAGGTCCGTGCCAGATACTGCGACATCTAGCACCGAAGATAGCAGCAGCAGCACGACCCCGCACAGTGAGCCGATCGAAACCAGCATGAGCCCTACTACAATGCAAAAGCGAGAGTACCCCGAAGGCATGATCCTTGACCGAAGAGATTGGGTGCACGCAAAGGCGAGCGTGGACGACCCTTTGATTTATTGGGGATGTGAGTGTTACTTGCTCGGACTATCGTTAATGAAGACTCATAAGGCATTTAGACCTTGTGAAATCTAGGTTCATGGCTGGAGAACTGTACGCGCTCTCTTCGGCACTCGTGGAATATGTTGCGACCGCACCTGCATTAAAGGGTATGACCAGGGGAGCCGAAGACAAGCAGGCACGTTATAAACCTGTCCTTCAGATACCCAACATTTACCCTTGACTAGGTCGCTGCATGGATGAAGGCACATCCCCATGCTGCAAGCATCCGCTGGCGGAGTGAGAGATGCTGGGTGTACGACCACCCAAAAGCGGGTACAGTGTATGCATTCATTTGGCCAACAATAGCGGACATTCCGACTCACTTTGCTTACTAGGTACTCGCACGGCTTTTTATTCCCTTCAGAAGCGGCGCGCGTCAAGTACCAGACAACACATGGGCTCACCCCCGCAGAGATTATACATCTGCCAACCTCGTACCTTGTCGACGACCCTGTGATGTCGCATAGTACCGTTTCCCGGTGAGTCAACCCAGTTTGCCGGTCTCCATCTTCTCACCGCTGCCCCTAGATTTGGTATACGCTACTCCTTGCCTGGAGGGTTTTCAAACTTCACTGTGCCAATGGAAATCGAGGCCCTCGTTGAAGGGAGTGCCCTGAGCCGGATCGGGACGATGCCACCGCCAGCCTCACAAAAACCGCCGCAGACCGCTACAAGTGACGCGGAATCCTCGCCCTCTTCCGACCCACAAACGCCCCCGAGCAACCCACAAACACCGCCAGGAGACGACTCTTTGGTTTCACCGCATACCGACCCCAAATGGCCAGATGTGCTTGCCGCATACGCAGCACGGGAAGGAAGGCGGATCCGGTACGCGGGTAACCGAGTGGGTGGCACAGTGGTTGTGCATTACATCAAGAAGAACGAGTGGTTTCTGGAGGCAGCGCTGGCGCTGTTAGGAGGTGAGGACGAGGTTGAAGGTAGTTTGTCGGGGTCAGCATAATAAGCGGCAGAGTAGAGTTTTAATTTGCTGGTGGGGGTATGTGTACGGGAGAAGTAATGTCTATAGGGTTGGGTGGTCCCGGATGCAGGACACGGATTTTTGCTTGCTTATTTGCGGAGTAAAGGCTTTTCACAGTAATGGACCCTTCGTTTTTATCCCCTTCTTGAACAAATTTCGCCTAGTTTCACTATTTCATTTGAATATTCGTATGATTTAGAAATGAAATTTTATATTTGTTGATGGTTTTCAAGGCAGTCAGGTCAACTAGAGGTTCAAGGTACATGCAGCATTCAACTAACAATTGCCGGTCAATCGTTCAACCCCACCTCTTGTACTCGCTCCCCGTCGGTGGCTTGACATCAACCTTTCCTTTGCCGACTTCATCCCAGTTGGTGCTGAGCGCCGTTCCACCACTCTCGGTATAACTCTTGAGCATTGCGCGCCTCGTGTCTTCATCCGCGTTACCATATATCTGAAATGAGGCGTGTTAACACCAGCATAGCAAGGACGTATCGAGAAGGGTGGGACACGAAAGTATTAAGATCAGCGTGTATGCTAATTTAGGAATGGGGAGACGTGTATTAGGACTTATGGGTGCATGTGTACGGTGATCTCGGACGACGTGGGCACATTCTTTTTAGGTAAAAGCCTGAGCCGAAAGTTCAAGCTCAGACCATGGCCGAACGGTCGCGTAGGTTCCGTCCAGCCCCCCCTCCCCTCCCCTCACTTTTACTTTGAAGGATTAGAGCTCACCTGTTGGAAGAATGAGTTCAATGCAGCGTCTCCGCCAGCATTTGGATCGTCCTTGAGCGTCTTGTCCTCTATAGGGATCTTGGCGACAATCGAGTCCCAGTTTTTGCGGTGCGCGGCGCGGGCGGTAGCGGATAAATCAGAGTCGGACGGGGCAGCAGAAGACGGACTTGGTAGACCTGTCCAAAATGCCAGAAAGGAGCAAGGGGGAAAGTGAGTGGTTCGCCACCAGTTGGACCATATTGCGCCACCACCGTATACGGCTTACCTGGTGCAGAACTATCGCTGACTAGCTTGCCCCATCGTCCATGCATAAGCTTGGAGAGCCATATCTCGACTTTGACTGTGCCAATGCGGTAGCCCGAGCGCTCGGGGTCTATTCCGGCGCGAAGGGGAAAGAGGCGCAATTCTTGGTCGCCACAAGTAAACTCGACCTGCAGATGAAAACATGTTAGAAAAAATCGTAGATGTGAGATTTATGGAGCATCTTACACTGTCGTTTGTAAACTTGACGGAAACTTCGTCCGCCTTTGCGTTGCGAACAAAGACGGAGAGCGTCAGCTTATCATCAGTTTCATAAAACTCGTGCCTATGAAAAGTATCGGGGGTGAGCTATCCATTCGCCGCGCATGTAGCCATGCTTCTTTTCTTACCGTGGCTCGGTGGGCATTGTCGTGGTCGGGAGGCAAGAGCGAAAGCAAGGGTTGGGCAAACCAGGCGTATATAAGCCAAGCGCCCATACAGGTGATCAGCTGGACTTCAATCGCCATTTTCGATGGGCGCCTCATTTAGGCGCCGCGATCGAGCGATACACGTTGTGAACAAAGAAATAAATGGGCGCACGAGCGCTGGTCTCTTATTGATTATCACCAGAATATTCTCTCTTTCCCTGTTCGAGCGTAGCCTGCCTCCAGAAAGTATAGACCCAATCGTGCTACTCGAGGGTGCATCCGCGTTCAAGCAATGAGCATCGCTGGGCGCTCGGGAAGGCAGTCCACCTGGTCGTGTGACTCACTAAATCCAGGCTCGTCCCCGGAGGGGGGAAGGATGTTCGAGTTCTCGATGAGGCCGGGCCTCGACCACCCCCGCACTAGATTTGAGTGCACGCTCGGCATCTTTGCCGTCCTGGAATGTTGGACGTACCGGCGCTCGCCTCTTTGGGTGTGGGACCGTTGACCCGCCGCAAAGTGAGGATACGGCTGGTGTACTCGAAGACGAGTTTACAAAGTTGCCGCGGTTGGGGTTGCTGCGCCACTGTAGATGTGAGCTCCACTCTAATAGTCTGCAGACATGCCAGCGCCCTAATTGAATACAGACTGAGCCCAGTGCCTTGTCTGGCGCAACCAAACATACCTGGGCAGTGCCATGATTCAAGTCGTTTACAGACGTGATACTGAGAGTATTTATGCAGTGCGTCATGGGTGAATGCGTTATTCTGACACCTCTACCAGCTCATATGCACAGGCATTAGCACCCTGACGTCAGGCTGATACCCATTGCATCACTAGGCCTAGTTTTGATGAGATAGGTGGCGGACTGATGCTGGGACTGCCTAGCACCATAAGAAGACCAAACAACGCGTAGATCAAAGCGTGGACACACTCAAAGCTCTGTAAGGTAAGGCGCATCGCATTGATAGGTTGGCCCGAGCTTGTGCCCGAGCGAATATCCGGTGCTCCTATCTGTCGGGCGACCCTTAGCACTGGTCACACGAGGGAGCATGGTTTGACAAGGTTGAGCATGACGCGTGCACACCGGCCGGTCCGGAATTTGGGCGTACCGCGGAACGGGTGTGGTATCCAGCGAACTCGGCACTGCTGAAGGCGGCCTAATGGGATACTCTTTCAATATCTCACTGTATCGCCGTCTGCTGTTGCCAAGTTTTTTGCATTACACAGGGTGCCAGTAGAAAGCGCGCCCAGGGTGACGAGCCAAGGCTGTATGCGTTGAATATGTGGGCGCAAGCTCTTGATCACAGCGGGTGTATGGTACGACTCGGTCGCCGTGGATTGTGGAGCCGAACCTGGGGCCAAGGAAGCGTGCATAGCATATATCAAACGGGGGAATGGTGTCTTTCGTTCATTTTGTCCAAAGCCGCGAAACAATGGCAGACATCTTATCGTGGTTGAGTGTCGTGCCAAGGGTGAGCCAGCCACCCGACGCTGGTAACCATCGAGCCAATAAAGTTCGTGGAGGTGGGAAGATGCGACCGTTTTCTGGAAGTCGCCGAAGGCTCGGCGGTCCTGAAGGCTTGGGAGAGTGGAAATTTGAATGTGCTGGCGATCATCGGGGTGTATTCAGCAAGTCCACGCCCAGCTGCTGTTGAGCGAGCACCGCGCACATTCCCAGAAGAGTTGACCTGCAGAGTTTGGCGGTACGGGAGCCCAAACATCCGCACAGCCGACGCACTGGTAAGCGGCCCCACCGCCCTGCTCGCACGCCCTCTTTCTCTGCGACGACGCTGGCCAGGTTTTGGTGCAAAGGCAAGTGCATAGAGACTGTTTCAGCTTGCTTTGTTCATCCACTGCGGCACCGGCGTCGGTAACGACTGGCGCTCCCGAACAGAGTCCAATCCTTGCCCCTCCTCGTGTTTGAGCTCCTTTTCGCCCTGTGTCCCTTCCGAGTGTCGTCTGGGTCTTATACCGTCGTCGTCTCGCGCGCTCACCCCCTGCAACCGTTTGACAGACGCGCATACGGACCGGAATTTGAAACAAGACTGAGATCGCGGCAAGAAAGGATCGCTGTGCCGCGTGTGAGTGCCTCAATCTCACCCTCATCTGCTCGGCGTAGACTCTCAGCTCATTGCGACCAAGCCTCGTGCAGCGTCTGGACGTTGTCGCCAAAATGGGATTGGGCATGCTACGCCTTGTGAAGAAACAGGCTTCCAGCGGTGCGTTTGTTTCTTCATTTCCCCTGGCGCGCTCTCCCACTCCGTTGCCGGAGGCGAGCTCTGCCTCGTGCCTGTCGGTGCAGCTGTGCTGACTGGTTTTCTATACGGCCTTTGCTCCCGACCACTTTTCTATTTCGCGAAATGTCTACGCTGGCGTCGTCTCCTACCTCTGCTCTGCCGTCCGAAACCGCAACGCCCACCACCCGCGTTGCTGACACCTCAAACTCGTCGTCGACGCGCCCCTCATCTACCACGGGTGATGCAACTTCGACACAAACAACCCCGACCCCAACGACCCCAACCCCAACGACATCAACTTCGTCTCGTTCATCCTCCGCTTTGGCTACTTCTGCGCCCGACCACCCCTCTTCTATCATTGACGCCACATCCTCCACTTTTGAATCAACGTGGGTTGATGCATCAACAACAACACCTCGATCATCCACTACTGTCTCGGATGTGCCAACCTCGCACACCTCTTCGTCCGCGTCTTCTGCCACTACGCGCCTTGCATCGTCCACGGTAATTTCGTCGACTGGCGCATCGTCCATTTCGTCATTTACCGACGATTTCTCCTCTCGGCTTACGGCATCTGTCGCGGCTTCGACGCTGCTTACATCATCCTCGGCATGGCCATCCCTGACTTTGTCTACTGCGCGTCAATCGACGTCTGCATTGTCACCGCCCCCTACCCCGACCGAATCCACGCGCATATCATCACCGGCGATTTTTGGGGTCTCATCGACTCTCACCACTGTATCTCTATCCACGCTTTCGACTTCGTTCAATACTGTGTCAACTACAAACCCGCCTGGATCCGCTGCTTCGACCTTTCTTTCTTCTGTTTCCTCTACGCCCCCTGTTTCGTCTTCGACCGATGTCCCCCTGACATCATCTGCGCTCGCCTCGACCACTCCATCATCTCCGGGCATATTGGAAACCGGAACTCGTTCCGTGCCAATGTCTTCATCTCGTCCTATTGCGGTTGTGACGACTCCGACGCGTGCGTGAAAACTTCCTTACCATATTCCTATATGGGTATATCCCCCGACGTGGGGGTGATCGGGTTTTGACGGGTTGCATTTACAGAATCTCAACCTGCCGCGACAACCGACCCCCCTGAAACGACGTCTCGCGCACCTGCGACGACCACCCGTGCTGTGGAAACGACCACTCGTGATGCCCCAACTACGACCGCTCAACCCGAAACCTCTACCCGTGCGCCTGCTACTTCAACCCGGGAACCCACGACCACCCCTGACGAAACCACGACCGCTCGGGAAACCACTCCCGCACGCCCGACTACGACTTCGGCGCGCGAAACGACCACCACTCCCGAAACCACTTCCCGTGCGCCTGCAACGACAACCGCGGCTGTGGAAACCGCGTCCACGCCCGAAACGACTGCGGCTCCTACCACTACGGATCCCACGACCTCTGATGAACCAACGTCCACGTCTACGCCAACACGTGCACCAACGACGACCCGTACTACTGCTGCTCCGACCTCTGATCCGCCCACTTCGTCTAACCCACCGACCACAACGGATGTGCCAACTACGACGAACGCACCAACTACAACGGACGCGCCAACCACCACGGATGCACCAACCACTACTGCGCCCACAGCCACAGGGAGCAACCCGCCTACGTGAGTAGTCTTGTCCATATTTCCCCTGTCTTCCTCATCGGTGCGGTTTTAGCTCTAACACACGTCAATCAATTTCTGCTACTCGTGAAACTACGCCGGCCGTATCTACTTCTGCTTCTGCTTCTGTATCTGCCTCGTCTCCCGCCTCTCGGACTGCCACCTCGAACACCGAACCGGCAACGACGTCTTCGCGCAATGTTGTGACCTCGTCCGATCCGCCTGTTACCTTGCAAAGTGAGACTCCTAGCGCTACTCCTACTCGCACCCCCACTCCCACTCCCACTCCCACTCCGACCCCGACCCCAACCCCTACGCCCACACCTACACCCACACCCACGCCCACACCTACGCCTACGCCTACTCCCACACCCACTCCTACACGTATGTTTCATTCGCTCCCTGCATTTCTGGGTCACGGACTGACTTTTGTACCCATTAGCGACCCCTACCCCATCACAAAGCCCAACCCCGTCCGAAACTGCAACACCTTCAGACACCGCGACGCTATCACCGACTCAGACGGAGAGGGGGACGCCTACACCTACACCTTCGCAGACTCAAACGCCAACTCCTTCTCAATCCCCGACGCCAACTGACACTGCTGTGACACCATCCGATACGGCTTCGGCGACACCCTCAGAGACCGCCTCGGCTACTCCAACTGATACCGCGTCGAATTCTCCCACTGATACTATTGCTGCTACACCCACCAACAGTGCTACTCCCACAGCATCCCAGTCATCAGCTGTGCAAGTCACCCGAACCAGTGGTACTGTTGCGACTGTTACGCAACCCGGGTCGAGTACGAGAACATTCGGCTCTACTCAGTTTGTGACAATTACTTCTCAGCGTCCAACGTATGTGTTTGCAACATTTGCAATCCGGTTTCTATATTGATGTGAATGTCTGCCAGTCAACTGCCCCTGTCCACCCGAGCGCCCGATACAACCGCATCTACCACCATTTTCATTGGGGTCACTCAATCAGATGGACATGTTACATCTTCGGCGCCGCTCGAAGTTACTTCCATTGTGGCCACCACTGCGTCTGATGGAGGTGTCCTCACAGCTACTGTGGTTCGTAAATGTGTTTTTCCTTACAAGGGGTTCGCATGTTGATCATTTCACCATGGGAGCAGGTTATTGCGAATCCTTCGGGGCAACTGAGCCCTGACGGCGGTGGGAGGGGAAGTTCGGCGTACGTCGCATAAATTGCTCTCTGATAGGTTACTGACTCGTAATTATGATCAGTTTCTTCCGTAATAAGGGGGCAGTTGCTGGGGTATTCCTTGTCGTGGGTATTGCTGGTGCAGCGATCCTGTTGTTTTTGTTCTTTGCACTCCGTCGCAGGAGAAGGGTGAAGCGGGACGAACAGGATGCTGCTATTGCGGCGTCCCTGGGTCCACAAAGCCGAGTACCCTTCGAGGTAAGACTTTCCCAGATCTCGAAACACGCAGTTGGTTTATTCGGAATGTAGGACGACGATGACGATGAACCAACCACGAACAGTCATGGTGGTGTGCCTATGCAGCAGCAAAATCCTTTTGCCTACGTAGCAGGCACACCTCGTGCGGTTGGGCAACACGGAGAATACTTTGCAAGGGGCACAAAGGGGTCGCACGAGCCATACGACCCGTACGCTTCGTATGTTCCTCCTCCAGCAGCTTCGTCGAGTGGGCATCACCATTACGACTCTACCGCGCATACACGAATCGGCAGTGGTCAGTTTGATGGTTATGAGTATGATTATCGCCATTATCAGCCCGCTTCCGCGGCTGCTGGTGTAACTGATCGTCGGACGTCACCAACGTTGCCGCGCCGGGCTCTGTCTCCTACTTCTGGCTCCTCGCATGCGCCGACGCACGCACCAGGACTCAGCCATGGCCCGAGCACGAATGCGGTCGCAGGACCAAGCGGCCAACAACAGCAGCAGCAACGGCAGTCAGCAGCTGATACAGCTTCAGTGTACTCTGTCCCAGAGGGTTCGCTAATCGACAATGACGATGACGACGACGATACTAGGTTGGACAACGGATTGTTGGGTATGAGGCTGCGGGGTGGTGTTGGCAGTGAGCAAAGCCTGCGGGACGACGAAGATTACTCTCGGAGGGTGTTAACGGTGAGTCTTGTACAGAATGCAGAAACATTCTCATATTAATCCCTGTTTATGAAAGGTGACCAACGCAACATAATCGGACATTATTTTAATTTTTTCTTATATCGTACGCTGGGTTTGTATATGCGCTGTCTCAACTGTTCACTCCTTCGATTTTCATCATTCACGTACATGCATCCCCCTCTCTGCACATCGTCTGATATCTCGTCTGGACACGACACAACTTTCTTTCTCCCATATCTGTTTTCTGCATCCACTATATGCCGATTGCATACTCTGCCTGTATCGATGGGATGTTTATACCGTCCTACTGTTTGTTCCTCGTATATGAGTACAAAACGCTCGATCTATGGTGGCCATATAGAACCTTAGAATAATGTATATGCGTGCTGCCTATGCTGATTGAAGTTGGTTGGTTCTGGGTGCAGCAGACATCATTTCAAATTATGAGTCACGTGAGCGCGATTTGAACCTTGGCGCCACTGAAACGCGATGTTACTCGACTTTACGGAAGTGTTCAAGCAGACTGGGCAACTAGCAGTGTTTAGTCCTGGAACAACATACCTTCTGACTGCGATACAGGATAGGCTTGTAGTACGCCGCACTGGATCTTTTCAAATCGCGCGAACATGGCTCGTCGATACGTCTCCTTCAACTACTGTGTCAATTATATCGCTGCCTCGAAGCACTGGATCTCGGACATTGCGGTCTAGCGCACAAAACCAAGTAGATTCAGAATCAACGCCAGACGGTTGGGTCACTCACGTAGGCTGGTCGTGCGATTCAGAGTACGTACTCGCCTGTTGCGCCAAGCGGGGGGTGGTCAACGTATATAAGATGGTGGATGAGGAGTGGAATGCACGTATCGAAGCAGGGGCAGAAGGACTTGCTCGTGCAGAATGGGCGCCGGACGGGCGAAGCATAGTTTGCTTTTCGGAATGGGGGGTAAGTAGGTTGAGTTAAATATTGTTTGGTAAATTCACCTGGGCGCGCTCAGTTGCGAGTGACGATTTGGTCTTTGGCCGATGGAACGGCTACCTATATCCAGTTTCCAAAGCATTCGGATCGTGGTGAGTAACTCGGACGGGGCTAAATACCTGTAGTCTGATTTAGGTAGGCTACACCTTTCGAAAGGACGGGCGGTATTTCGTACTGGCTGAACGCCATAAATCAAGGGATACAATAGGCGTTTATGATGCTAGAGATGGGTACAAGGTCGCTCGGGTATGTCTGATGTTCCCAGGTGTAATTTCTGTGACTGATGGACAGTCATAGCATTTTCAATCCCCTACTCAGTCGCTAGCCGCCATGGCGTTATCGCCAAATGGGAGGCATCTAGCAGTATGGGAAGGACCACTTGAAGTGCGCCTGTACCATGAAGCACTTCTGAACATTTACCGACAATTCTACAGTACAAACTCTCGATTCTCAACCTGGCTGGTACCGTTTTGAGGACCTTTGTTCCAGAACCTGATCCAGGTCTAGGGGTGCGGTCGATTGCTTGGCATCCAAGCGGCGCATTTTTGGCAGTCGGAGGTTGGGACGATAAAGTATGTGATGTTGTGTTACCAACGATCAGTTCGATGAACATACACACAGGTCCATATCCTAAGTAGCCTAAGCTGGACAGTGGTTGCTACCTTTGAGCTCAGTGCTCGAGTACCACTCGGAGTTGTATGCCGTCGTTTCTATTTCGAATCGCAACTACACTCACTCTAACGACGATAGAGGGTATGGAAAGAACCAGCAAGGTGGCTGACCGCAGGGCAGGAAGGATCGTTTGCGGAATGTGAGCATAGCGATCAATTTGAATCTAATTATGTGCGTACTCACCTTGCATAGACGACAGGGCTGTTGGTATTACCTCTTTGAGTATCACTCGTCGCGACGGTGCAAGAGGCCTACCCAAGACCGGTGCTGCGCAGATCGAATGGAATCTCACAGGAACAATGCTTTTCGTTCGATTTGGTAGGTTCCGATATGAGCTTAGCCCACGCAGTTCCCTGATCCACCCACAGAGTCTGTTTCAACGGCGTTGCATATCTACAACTTCCCATCCCCCGACGAGCCATTTAAACCAGGTCTGAGGACTGTTCTTCTCCATGCATCTGCAGTAGCCCGCGCATACTGGAACCCTGTGCGCCCTGAAACACTTGCACTATGCTGCTCGCGTCCTGGAGTATATATATGGACAGCAAGCAATGACTGGATAAATGAAGGGGGAGAGCTAGATGACGAAGGCGCGGAATGTATGGGTGTGCCCGGTCGTAAGTGGTTCCAAGCAAACTTCTTAGTCAAAATTAACCTATAGCTCCTATAGAAGAGCTAAATATCCGTGATGTGCGGTGGGCACCAGACGGGA
Source organism: Ceratobasidium sp. 414 (assembly GCA_019616945.1). Taxonomy (NCBI): domain Eukaryota; kingdom Fungi; phylum Basidiomycota; class Agaricomycetes; order Cantharellales; family Ceratobasidiaceae; genus Ceratobasidium; species Ceratobasidium sp. 414. The sequence goes on along the minus strand of WSTK01000002.1, from coordinate 3,923 downwards.
GGGGGTTACTAATGATGGATAGCGATGCATATTGTTGTGCGTTTGAAGTGGACGATGAAGGCCAACCTGCATAGAATGTGGCCTTGGTGGTTTTCCCGGAACATCTTGATTTCGCTTTCTTGCTGTCTCGTTTCATATACTTGGTATTTGTAGTTGAATTTACCTCGGTTGCTTAAGGGAATCACGTGAGAATCCCCAACCACCATGCCCAACACGCCTCAAGCCCTGTTTGCAGGCTCTTTTATTGGGACCATTGCATTACTTGTCGCTCTTGCACGCGTCCTCGGTCTCCCTCCCTTCACGTCTACTCACGAACACACCATCCAAGAGCCTAAAAATCAATTCACGCGTTCTCTAGTCGCGATTGCAAGCGCGATGGGCATTGACACGACACAATTACTTGCTGTTGGCGTGGGGGCACTATGCACTTGTACGGCTCTTTACTTTTTATCGTCTAAACGTGAGGGAGAAAGCCTTCTGTTGGACGAGTGCTGACGTATAGGACAACCAACGTAGAGCGAGCACCCGTTCTGGATCCCAAGGAATGGAAGGAGTTCCCTCTTATTGAAAAAATAGAGGTTTCACCTAATACTGCCATGTATGTCCACGTATTTATGGTTTAGACGGTATTACTGATTCCTCGCGTATTCTAGCTATCGGTTCGGGTTGCCCGACCCCAACGACATTCTCGGTCTCCCCATCGGCCAACACATTTCTGTTCAAGCCGAGATTGACGGGAAAGATATCATGCGCAGCTATACTCCGACCAGCAGCGATGACGACCGTGGCCATTTTGATCTTCTCGTCAAGGTATTTTGCATCGCATATGCTTGTATCTTGAGCTAAGCGGGCAACTTTACCAGACTTACGAAAAGGGCAATATTTCTCGTTACCTCTCCCTCCTAAAGATTGGCCAGAAAGCGCGCATCAGGGGGCCCAAGGGTCAGTTCAACTACCACCCGTCACTGTCCCGTGAACTTGGTATGATCGCGGGCGGAACCGGAATTACACCCATGCTGCAAATCATCCGTGCCGCCATGAAGAACCCGCTTGACCTGACCAAAATTAACCTGATCTATGCGAATGTTACCCACGAGGATATCTTGCTCAAAGCTGAACTTGATGACCTGGCTGCACGCTATCCGAGCCGCTTCTCAGTTTATTATGTTTTGAACAATCCTCCCGAGGCGTGGGGTGGTGGAATTGGATTCGTCACCAAGGACATGATCGAGAAACACATGCCACCCACTGATGCAAACATCAAGGTTCTGTTGTGTGGTGCGTCCATTTTACCGTCTAGCTCAAACCTGCACCTCAAGTGACGCACTTGTCCCTTCTCGCGTCGCGCCCTCACCCATAGGCCCGCCGCCAATGATGGCAGCTATGAAGTGAGTTCTTGACTGTTTGATCATTCCGGCCTCTCAACGCGTCTTGTTTGTTCCGGCAGAAAACATCTCGATGACCTCGGGTATCCCGCGCCCAGGACTGTCAGCAAACTGGTTGATCAAGTGCGCCCTTGCCTCTTCAACCCCTCTTTTTGTTATTGACATGTTTTCAGGTATTCTTGTTCTGAGCTTCTGGCCATGATCCGCAGCAGCATATCTCAGTTGTGTATCTAGAATAGAGCGTTATCCTGCGCCGCAAATACCAGCCAGCCTTCCCTTTTTCAGTCAGCGTAGTGTAGGAACCTGCAAGGGTGACTGGCAAGATATATGCGGCTCTGCGTTATCCGCAGACGCTTATCTTGCTGCTATGGCGCAATACTCTGCCAACGATCCGGGAGGGCGAGAAAAAAACAACACAGGACGTGATACACCGCACGATATGCCGAAGCCAGTCAACGTATTGGAGCATATCCAGTGTACGGACGGATCCTCCAACGAAGAGTTTCAGCGTCATGCCCGGGCTTCGGCAGGTCGCTCCCCGCACGCCAGAATGATTGCGAACTCTTTCCCGCGGTCATCTTCCTGTGAATAAAAGAAGCCCATGCTGCCTGTTCCCGCGACTCCCACGCTCCCTCATCCCTGTTCTGTTCCCTACATCACCATTCTCCGCCATTTAATCAACTGCCACTCGAGCACTTGACCCGCTGTCGCTCGTATCTCGAACTCCCACCTCACGTTCAACATGACCTCGTCAAACGGAAAGTCGGGCAACTTCATCTCTCGTCTGTTCCACCATAATAAGAAGTCGGAGGAAAAAGCTACCACCACCCCTACTGCCCCTGCTACTTCTGCTGAAACCGCTAAGCCTGCTGAGACTACCACTATGGCAAAGGTGAGAAACCACACTGCCGCTGTCCATGATATCGGGTTACCGATTTTTCATACAGTCTACCCTCTACGTGTTTGGTGGAAGTGTCTGGGTAAGTTTAGCCTGGCGCCATTGGTTTCTGAGCTAGAACTGATGGCCCCTCGACCTAGGCTTCTGCTCCTGGTCTCACCTTGTGGGCTTCAACGACAACTTAAGAGTGTTCGCGGGGCTAAACCAAATAATCTAGGATGGAATTGAAGTACACCCCGGACAACGTCGAAGAGAAAATCGTCAACTTGCTTGAAGGAGACAACTTTGAGCCCGGTCAGTTGTCCGAAAACTTTTTCCCATTTCGGCCACTAACTCTTGGGTATTTACTATAGAATTCCTCCGCATTGTGAGCAAGTATTTTCAGTCAGTGGGAAGCTAGGTTTAACATGGGTTCCGTCTTTTAGAATATACTTGGCACTCTCCCTACCTTGGTCACGCCTGAGAAGACTTACACTAGCACAAGCGTAAGGTTGATGAGACTTCAGATATGATACCAGCTCACCCTGATTCCAGGAATGCGTCGAGTGGCTCGTTCTTCACGCCCCCACTCCAGGCGTCAAGTCGGCCCACCAGAACGCGATCACGGCTGTTCACCGTGAGAACGTCGATCCCAACTTCTCGCTCCTGTCTGCCCGTACTCCGGAGGAGCTCAAGGCCAAACGGGAGAGCGTTCCTGGACTTCTCGCCCGCCAGCGCCAGGCTAAGCTTGAGAAGCTTGCCCCCGAGTCACCCGAAGATCTTAAGGAATTCTATAAAGAGAAGCTTGCGTCCAGTGGCTTCCTCTCATCCGTCTATGCTGGTATGCTCTCGTATCCAACCTTAGCAAATTGTACTCGCTGACGTCTTGATTGCAGAGGAATCGTCTGCTGAAGTTACCTCGGGGTGGTTTGACAAGTCGAATCAGCATTGGTCGGACGTCAAAGCCTTTGTTTCGACCGAACTCCCTAGTCTCCTTCCTGACAGTGGCTTCGTTGATGGTGCAGCTCCTGGTGAGGCCGACTTCCACGTCGCTGCCTGGCTCGCTCGCACAGCTGGTGTATGCGGCGCCAAGCCCGACGATGTTACCCCTCTCGGTGAGGCCTTAGGCTTGACTTTGGACCCCAAGCTCGTCGCGTATTTTGACGCATGGAAAGTGCGTGACTCCTGGAAGAAGATGTACGCTGAAGGTCTGCATTAAGCTGTTGGTTTTTGGAGACGGTCCTGTAAAATTAGCATAGACTAAATAATATGTATTCAATCTGAGTTAGACGCATATAGCTAGTGTAATAAGAACAGCGGGCGAGTTAACAAATATGCGGTTGTCGAAATCATTCTTAAGCATTCCCAAGAAGCAGCACCAAAAAAGACAGGGCAAGTCGAGGATGTCACCAGTCAATAGTTGGGCCAGTCTGGCTTCCTGTGGTGCTAAAAGCGTTGACGATAATGGGTGGCTTCCCGTAAGCGTTTGGCCCGGGTTTGGGCCGTTCTAAACTCATTTAGAACGACGAGGACTAAACGGATGTAGATACGCACCGTGGAACCGCTGAGTAACCCTCCGGATGCGCATCTAGGTCTGCGCGAGAGGCTGAGCTGGCCCGCCCAGACATCCAGATATCCAAATCTAGGACGCGCGCGCACCC